>CM060922.1:516824041-517346541 GCA_030737875.1 Allium sativum
AATATTGCAGATGCTATTGTTCAACCAGGCAGAGTCAATCTTCCTTCTCTACTGCGTTTTTATTTATCTTTTTGCATGTTTGAGTTTCTTTTATGGTCGGATATCATGGATTTTTTGGTTTACATCGTAGGATTAGGTATCTAAAAGGCGTGTCTATTGAATAAATCTGGCTACTTGATCCGGTTAGTTAAGTTGTTTGTTTACTTGATAAAGTTACTCATCTAAATTTTATTTTTGCCTATTTTTTAGCCAAATCTAGATATGTTTGACTGAAACCGAACTTATTAATGGTACTTAGGCTAAGATTTGCAGAGCCGGTTTTCCTTTGGGGATTGGAAAATGCAATTCTCTCAATTTATATGAGTGGAAAATTGGTTTTTCTTGATTTTTGTGATTGGAGTAGTTCTTCTATTCAGGTTTGTTATTCATGCTCTAACTTATGTTTGATTACAAATGTTATATGGATGTTTTATTTCACCTTCAGTTCTTCCAGCCTTCTTCCATTTTTTATGTTTAAAGTTTATGTACAAGTTTCTATTTTATTCAATTTTCCTATTGGTTTGCAATTTTTTGTGCACACAAAGTGTCTGAGTGAAAGAGAGTACAAGTAGTAGTTAGTTTTGTCATTAGATTTGTTATACTGAACAAAAGTTTGTATATATACGAAACATGTTATGTTATAGTCGAGAATATTACTAATTATTGTACATTTTTCTTAGTTTTCATCATCTTTTTTTTTTTAATTTGTTCATACCACTTGCGTGTTTGTCTATTCTACCATTTATACTGTATATATAATTGTTTGATTAACCCACAATGCTTGCTATCTAACATATGGCTTCTATTCTAATCTTAGTCATATGCCTTTTTGCTACAGGATAAACAATACTTCAGGTTTCAACAATATTAGCTGAGGATGGACAGTTGTGCATCTTAACTTAATAACCAGTAAGTGTTTTTTTATTAATTCTAACATGATTCATAGATTCTTATCATAGTTTATTTATTGAAATACTTTGATGAAATCCATAATTTAAAGAAAGTTACATCGTTGTTATTATAATATATTTGCTAAGTTTTACATACAATATTTGGTAAAATTATTTACTGTTATTGTACAATTTTCCATTCTATTTACATGCTAATTTCAAGAATATTATGTTTCATTCAATGTAACATTACATTGAAGCGATCAGATCGTATTTACATTCATTCCAGGTGGAAAATTAATTACTTTCCACAGTAATATTTTCAGATCCACAAAATTAGGCGTCATTGCACTAATTTTCAACGTCACAGGTATGTCGATCCTCTCATTTACGTTTTGAATTTTCCGGATTATGATCCTGTTTATTAAGTTTCGCTTTTAGATACTCCTTGCTTTTCTCCTCCTCCTTGCTTTCACAGGCAATAGAATTTGCTAAACTAATATGTTTTAATGACATAATTGGATTGACAATAATCTTTGATCTATTTCCCATATGAATCTATTTGACAACAACTAAACGGCCTAATTGTCCGCTAATTTTATTTGATACTAAACTTACTTCCATATTGAGAATATTTTCTTGCTGATTTCATGGCCATATCCATCTTATTCACCACTTTTCTTTTATTTGGTTTGTAATGTTTATATATACTATCGCCGTTGCATGTTGATGGTATTTATTATGATGTTATATCTAAAATTTTGGTTTATAATAATTTTCCATGTTTAATTATTCTCATTTTCCCTTTTTGTGTCAAGCATGGATAATTTTAGATTATTAATTTGTTGTAATATTGCATGATGATAATTCAAAATAGCATACATTCGTAAAAAAATTCCATAATTTCAAAGAAAGTTACATTGTTGTAATTATAATATATTTGCTAAGTTTAACATATTATATTTGGTAAATAAATGCTTATCAATTTGCACTTAATTGAGAATACAAGCTGCCATATTCACTTTTCAATTGTTAATTCGGTATTCTTACCCATTTTTAAATTTTCTGACATGTACTTCTATGTCTGGTTCTTTACTTTCTACATTTCAAATATTTGCATGGCTATCCTTCATCTTGACTTATGTCTGTTTGTTTCTTCAAATGATCTAATACCAGTTTTTTTAATATATTTGCATGGCTAAGTTTAACATATTATGTCTGTTTGTTTCTTTAAATTTTCTGACATGTGCTAATTTATGGTATTTAGACTATCTTTAACCATTATGATTTTGTGTTCTAAAAGTCGGTAGCAACATGCAATATGATTTTATAATAGACGTCTTAATGTAATATAAAAGTTAAACTACATATGAAAAAAATTGATGTGTGAGGTATACGAACCAATGTTGCATGTTTTCACATATCTCGACTGCGTAACACAGTAGATGGCAAATATCTTTTGTTGCACTATACAAAGAAATATGTACTACATGAATTCCAAGTTTATGTTCACAGAGATTAACTAGAAAGCATCATTGTTAACAATTGATTGAAAACAATGATTTTCCTATAATATATGCAGTCATTTTTTTGTTTGGTAGTATCAGTATATATGATCTCATACATACACCATTTACTAAATAATAGTTTTTATTGCATGTATAAGTGAATGATATTTATGCTCAAATTCTGTACTAGCAATCTTATTCAGATTTAGTAGCCATTGCATCAAAGCAATCACACAGTCAATATTATTTCAAAGACAAAAATATTGGAGGAACGTTGGTGATTAAAAGTTAAGATTTTGTCACAACCTCTAGGTTTAACTTGTGTAAAATTCGAGTAGAAGTTGAAGTATAAAAATATTTTCCCTAAAAGATAAACACAATGAAGTATATGAATGTGATTATGAGTGTTTAGGATTATTTTTTGAATGTTTTAAGACGATCCATTTTGAAGCTGGCTCAAACCCCATTGATTTCAGTTTATTTGGAAGGCTTTTATCTCCATTCCAGCTCTTATTTCAGTTTATTCCATATGTCTTTTGCTTAGATGTGTTTGATAATCTTACGATATTACCTGCTTCTCTCAATAGTGCAAGGACCTTGACATTCCCACCAGTAGTATTTGAGCAGTCCAAACACAGTGATACGTTTCGTGGTTAACTGATTTTGTGGTTAAAGAACACAAAAGACTTCTAGCCACAAAAAGCATCATTAACATGATTATAGGGCTTACTGCTACTATTATCGTCTTTTTAGTTAGGTATAAGGACTATACTGAATTCATTTATGAACTAAGTGCTAGAACATTTTACTTAAACCAGAAAGAACTCTACAAAAGCTTTACGTACTATTGGTGAAAAGGGTAATTCAATCTCTTCTCCAAGTGAAAAAAAGATATTATATAATGTTTATATGCCTATGTACAATGCATAAATGGTGCCTAATTTATTTTTCATACTTCTGTATCATCGAATAATTTACCTGTGAAAATTAACGCAATAAAGGCAGAGAGGTATTAATATCATGTTTTTGTTTTTGCTTGCTCAGGTAAAACTGTTTGATATTTTTTTTCCTTTATATTTGTAACAGTAGCTTAAGTGGAATTATTTGCTTAATTGTGGTCGATTCTCAGCTGCAAAGAAAAACATAGAAGGTGGATTTTTTATTTGTCGGTATATGTCCACATATGAATTGACATTGTGGTTACATTTTCTTTCATGGATTTTCTGCAAGTACGTAAATACCAAATCAACAATTTATAAAACTCTGACTATTCTTCCAAATTTATATATACTAATATAATTAAGATGTTGTTCATTTCATTTATAGACGATGGCATAGGAGAAGGCGAAGGGAGGCCGAAAGAAAAACCATATTGGACGCTGCATTCGGAAAGGCTCCAAATTTGGTGATCTCCAATAGTTATATGAGGAAGTGATCTAATGGCGTGGATGGCATGATGGGGATGTTTTTGTTTTTGTTTTTGCTTGCCATTGTGTGTTGACGGTCCAGAAAAGAACAATTCACAGTGGATCTTCAAGCAACTCATAGCAATATAAGGATATGCAGTGTCATGGTGTGTAACTAATATCAAATAAAGTTTTTTATTTCCATCCTTCTCTCTTTCATGGTGAGTACACTAACAACTGTTTCTATATGTTGTCTGCAATATGAGGATAACCTCAAAAGTGTATACACAGTGCCATGCTGTGTAACTAATATCAAAGATAAACTTTTCGGTCTCCATCGTTCTCTCTCCCGCGGTGAGTATGTTGACTGCTATTCCTTTATGTTGTTTGCAGTTGTTGAGTGATGGTGAGCTTCAGCATGGTGAGGGTTGAAAATTTGGGTCTCGATTGGAGAGGAGCGAATGAGTGAGTCCCAAAGGCTGAAGAAGATGAAGCTCCGATGTGTGGAGTTTTGATGTTGTAATGGTGAGCGGGGGCGGTTATGAGTTGCAGTGTCCAGCTATGTGGGAATGATAATTGGTATAGGATACTTCTGCTCAGTGTACATTCACATTAGTAAAATAATTCTGTTCGGTGGAGAATGAGGGAAATAAGGGTAAGCAGGCTTCATTGAATTGAAGGCAAATTGAAGGTTTTGTTTAGGTCTTTTCTTTAGTTGTATTATTACTTTTACTATGGTTGGATTTATTTGTATTTTAGAAGAACCACAGTAGAAAGGAGGTCCCACAGCGTTGGGGATGCTCAGGAAACTATAAAGAAGGATATTATATTGGAATTAAAAAGTCAGAAGGTGACGTAATCAAACCTAAGGCCTTCTGAAGATATAAATTTGTTGGAATTAGTATTTTATAACAATTTTTATTTGTTCTCCGTTGTCTTCTGCTATTCAAAGCTTCTAGCCATTATGTCTTTTTAACATCCTTGCTTACATTTAAGTTTTTAACTCAAAGGTAATTTGCGTTCTTATTCTCACTTACGTTTTTGGGCGTATTTGGATTGTTAGTTGAAAGTTGAAGCTTGACTGAATTTATGCCCTGTTGTTCTACGTAAGCATGCAATTTTTACATGGTAAATTCTTTAAGGAATAAAATTGGAATATTAATGTTTAGTGTGTGCCAATGTTTCCGCTCTTTTAATTATATATGTTAAATACAAAATATTTTAAAGGCAACAGTCCACGCGCGAAGCGCGTACCGTTATCATGCACAAATGCATTATTTACTTCTTGCTGCAAAATTTAGTTTATACAATACAGTGCTAACACATACATATATCATGTACATTATATATCTTCCTACTATATAATATGTTCTCACCGCTTATTGATGAATGCAAATTAAAATACTTAAAAGTCTCTGCTTTCGTGCATCGCACGGGTTTCCACTCGTGAACTATAAAAATATGTAAACCAAAATAATGATATTTGCAACCAATGACAATCCATAAAACTAATGACCAATATCAGAATTTAGCAAAGTAAAATAGATTTCTAATAAGTTCATATTACATAAACAGTGGTCCAAGATCCATACAACATAAGAGTTCAGATCTTCTTAGAAAACCTGTCCCTCAAATCTCAATGTATTACTAAACTCATTCTATGTCTAATGGAAGAGAGCGAGAATAAACACTATTTTGCAAGGTGTATGTAAGCTTAATACAATAGTTATGTTAATGAACAAGTTGCATTTTATTGTCAATAACATGCTATATGCAATACAAAAGTTCTTGTTGGGTTTTAGTTTAATAACAGTCATGATATTATGCAGTTAGTCCAAATTAACAGCTTTTCAAAGGCTTTGAAGAAGGTTAGGTAATTAGTTCTCCTTTTTTTTTCAATCATAATTGAAATAATTACATAAAAATATAAGTGTAAGAAGTGATTAAATACATCAAAATTTGTCGATATGCCATACCATTAAAAAAAAGTTCAAAATTTATAATTTGAGTTATCAAACACATCAACTTGAAGCAATCAAAGACCAGTACCTAATTAAAGAGAAACTGCCATGGCGGCTTCTTCTACTTCATCCTCTCTCACACCTCCTTAAATTCCTATGAACTTATTCTATGAAAACAGACAAAAACTGGTGAATTGTATTAAGGATCATTTCTCTTCTATTTAAAAAACAATTCATGGATTCATTTTCCTACAGAGGGTGAAGAGAAGACAAGATACTGCACTGATCATTCTGAGCTATTTAAGCAGGAGATTTATTTCGCGTACATATTTGGAGTAAAAGAATCTGGATTTTACGGTGCAATTAATGTCAGCACTGGAAAGTCATATTTGTTTGCTCCAAGATTACCAGATGAAAATGTTGTTTGGGTTGGAAAGATTAAGCTATTAGATCTGGTTTTCAATGTCGATGAAATTGCACAAGTCTTGCATGATCACTTTGGTGGACCTAGAAAACCTCTATTATTCTTGTTGCATGGACTAAATACTGATAGTGGTAACTTTTCCAAACCAGCAGATCTTCAAGGAATAGAGAATTTGAGACTGATCTATGCACTTTGCATCCCTTAGTAACAAAATGTCATGTCATTAAATCTGAATTGGTGCTTAGCCTGATCCGGTTCGCTAATGATATAAGCTCAGAAGCTCATGTAAAGGTCATAAGGAAAATAAAACTAGGAATGAAAGAATATCAACTGGAAAGCATCTTCCTTCATCACATCTATATGTATTATGGTTGCAGACATTGTTCATACACGTGCATATGTCCTAGTGGAAAAAATAGCTATCACATTATAAACATTCGTGTTAGACAAGTTTCATAAAGGGAAATTCTGTCAAATTCCCTTCAAAAAGTTTAAAAACACTTCCAACCCTTACCAAAAACAGGTTTATGTTTTCAAACGGAAATTCTATCAAATTAGAAAACCGTCAACAAAATATTTTAATAAAACTACAAGCGCACGGGTACAATTGTCAGTACAGGGGCGAGTATGGGTCGATCCGCAGGGAAAGAAATAATTTCAATCTTACTCAATCAAATTAAATCAAACTTCCAATTGTTTAAACTACAAAAACTAATGAAAACTAGAAACTAAGTTGAGAGCTAAATATGAAATGAAAGAGCAATTTAGAGGTAAATCCCCTATCATATTTATGTAAATTAACAATATGATCTCTATTTAAGTGACATAAATATTGCATTTATCATAAGTATAGTTTATTTATGTTATTAATTAACATAACATAAACTGTCAAATCTTAACACAACAATTAAACCACTTATGATTCTCATGAAAATGGAACTAAATCAAAAACTATTTTAAGCATGGCTTATGAACTATTAACTAGAACTATAGCCCATCAAATTTTGTTCTTACTTTCATTTCAAAATCAACAACCACTTAGTAAATATTGATGTAATTTGTGTTTACATTGAACAAGAATAGCTTATTTGCATATGCAACATAAACTATCAACCCCACTTGTATAAACTTACATCAAAATGCACTACCATGAAACACAAATTAGAGAGATCACAAATCATAAAAATGTTGAATTTACATAAAATTAGAGAGCTTCATTACCCCCTAAATAGGGACTTAGCTTCTAATGTATGTCATCATATTAACACATGTAAGTTTCAATATTGGAAAAGAAAGCAAAATGAAAGATAATCTAAATGAACAAGAAAAGAACTAAACTAATTGAATATAAATAAATATAAATTATGAACATATAGTAGAGAACATGTAAATAAATAAAAAAGAAATTAAATCGCATTAAAAAGAGGGATTACATAAAAGAAAATGGCTAAGTAGCCACGGAAATAAAGAGAACTTTGCTCTTCTCAACTAAACTAAAGAAGAGGATAAAAGAGAAGAGAGTATTTACATCACATAAAGGGGGTATATATACATGTTTCTAACCCTAAAACCCTAATCACTTTTGTTGGGGACTACCAAAAATACTCCTTCATGAAGCTTCTAATCTTGTTTTAGCCACTAATAAGTCATGTAGAATGCATGAAGCCTTTTGTCTCATCCAATTAGTCTCTAATATGAAGCTTCAGAGAAAGAGTGAGAGTGGGTGGGGTCCTCCACGAAGTAATGTATGAATTAATTCCATCTCCTCTTGTGTATATGCATGCATTTCTTCATATCTTCATATGAAAACATCATTTTTTCTCCTAAATTCCTACAAGAGACAACAACATGGAATAAGTAAATGATATCACAAATTAAAACATGCATAAATTACCCTTTTTGCCTCAATGTGAAGATATATGCATGATAATTTGAGAGTTTTGGGTTGTTGGTTAAAACACATAAAAATATCCCGATTATGTTATTTATTTAATTAAACGATAATAAATGTGTGAATATAAATGTGCATTTTTATGTGCACATCAGTTTACAAAACACCTTTGGAACTTTTTTTAAAAAGTTACAGGGTTTTTTACTGAAAATATTGCAGCTATTACATCAGAAACTACAATTATTTGTGTTCTTCAATTTCTTTTTCCTGTTTTTCCTACAAACATAACAAATATGTGCACTATAAACTGCAAATGTACGCACTGAAAACTGCAATTTTTCATTGAAAATAATCATGTAGTGTTCTGCATGACTTGTTGTTGGAAGGAGTGGAATGGAACAAGTTTGAAAGCAAGTGTGTTGTCCCTGGTGTCTACTTGATAAATATGTTTATAGTTTTCTACTTTTCTTTGTCAAACGTTTGGTGCTATATTCTCAATATGCGTAACGGTTAGTTGATACACCATTTAAACTGAATGAGCTCAAACCAAAATCTCAGACATGTAAGACAAGTTTCTGAGAAGCTAATCAGTTAGAAAAAATAATAAAGTTCCAAAAAAAAAATCAATACCTGATTAAGCCCATTTTCAGATTTAGTGACAATAATGTGATCCAGCTAACTTTCAAAGATCAATACCTGGTTTTGTTCCAAATCATTCGAATCCTTTGGTTGTTGGAGTAACGAAGAATCACTTATCCATCAACTATATAATCTTTAAGTTTTGCCTGCTTGGGGAATCCTGGCTGAAAAATCTCACTGTATGACATAATATCCTCAAAAATCACCCTAGGAGCCAACCACGAACTGGACCAGCATGTAATCGCCATATTCATACCCAAAGTTAAAATTAGCACTAATAATCGACATATTCACGTTGTTCGAGTTAAATTTCATACCTAAAGCACATAGAGGCAATGAGACGGCCGCGGTGAGCGAGGAGGAAGTGGAGTGGCTTTTCTGAGATGGATAAGAGAACGAGGAAGAGGGATAGGCCCCAGATCGGAGCAGCTACAGTAGATTAACGTCAATGGTTAGCTTAGCTAGGGTTCTCGATGGACATTGGCTGCAAAAGTAGATCGACGGTAGATTAGGGTTTTTGATTACAACTTGGGGATAAAATATTTTTTTCTAGAGATTTCAACTTGGGGATAAATGGCCGGAGCCAAAATTTTGCAGCCCAAATTCAGCGATTGGAGCCAAAGTTTTAGAATTTTTTCCGTTGTTTTAATGTACTGTTAGTAGTTATTTATGTTACTGGATTACTTTTTATGGGTCAGAATTTTGCGTAGAGACATGTTTCTATACGTTACACAGGGAAGTATACGTAGATATAAGTTTCTAAATTTTAATTCTATTAAATATTACATTTAAAATATAATTATAAAATATTAAATATTAACTGTTGCTTTATAATTATTAATATTGCTTATTAATTATAAACTAGTTAATGTTATTCTTAACTATTAGTACTTAATTTTTTAATGGTCATTATAGTTGACAATTATTTATAGTTAATTACTACATAGAAAATGTTACTTCATAATAGTTTAATTTTATTATAATTTATTAAATATAAAATTTATAAACTATTAATTATTAGTTTCGAATATTATTTATCATATACTAATTATTTAACTTTAATTATTAAAATATAGATTCTTATGATTTATTTCAAATTTATTCAAGATGATTTCAATTTTTTTAATTTTTTGAAATATAAAATATAATTATCAAATATAAGTATTAGATATAATTATCAACTGTAATATTAATTACAATTATTTAAAATTAATTATTGAATACTAGCTAGATATCATTTCATAAGTATTAAATTTTATTATTAATAATTATTATAATAAACTGATATTTTCATTATTTAGGGGAATAATTATAAAAGAACAATTTAAAATTTTGGGATTTAGCGTAAAATATATTGACATATTGACTGAATTTGTGATGAAAGCAGAGGACTTGATTAAGAATTTAGTAATTACATTGGTTATAAGCAAAGATTATTTTGCTAATTCTATATTATAAAACGTAAATTACTATTTATTATTACTTATAAATCATTAATTAGAACAAATTAATTATTAATTATTGAACATGTTGATAATTATTAAAAAATAACACTAAAATATATCTTAGAAAAATAATATAAACATCTCTTGCAAATCTGTTGGAATTCTGCTGTAAAATAGATTAAATAAATCTTCGTCGGTATTCTGCCTGGATTTGCAGTGGAAAATAGCGGTAGAATTTTTCTATCGGTAATTTGACGCAATTTGCTGCAGTTTAGTGAGGGATGACAGAAGACGACGGTAATAAATAAAAGAGAAAAAGTTGAAAATACAAAAACTATCTCTTGCGGATCACATGGAAATCCGTCGCAAATTAGCGACGGAAATTTCCGCTTTTAAATATATGACGCTAAATCAGTGTTTTCTTATAGTGATTTTATAAATAAGCACCTCCCTTTTTAATAATCAATATAAGTCTGGCATGACTTTCAGTGCATCTGTCTTGTCATTCGGTGCAAGTGGTATTGGACAGTCACATAGACCTTATAGATAATGAGTTGACGAAGGGTTGAAGCTAATCTAGATCATATGGAAGGTCCACTTCAGTTTCGTTGTTCGAGAAGCTGTTATAAGTATCGAATTTCTCTTTAACCTTATTTAACTCAGGTTGTGTAGTTATATTACTCAAACCAGTACATTGATTCTTCATTTGATTATTTTGTACATGTGTAACTTTTCAGTATTTTCATATACCAAAGCACTGTTTTTATTGTTTTACATTTTGGTTGCCATGCATATGTGGAATTAATTGAATAGTTTTTTGTACTATGAGTAAAAACATGACAATTCTCACAAGGTTTTGGCCTTTTTCATAAGATATGTCTATATTAATAACAGGTTCATCTAGAAGTATGCCTTGAGTACCAGCAAGAAATAAAAAATCTGATTGAACTTCAATACCAACACATGAAAATTGTAATTCTTTTCTATATTTCTATGCATACGAATAAGTTTACACAAGATATAAGAAATCCGATTGAGTAGCCATTAATGATTTGTATTATCTGTGTAATACACGTGGGTCACATACCTGTTTCTCATTTCATCCCAATTAGCCTACAACGGCTATATATATAACATTGTATCACTTCTGTATTGGTTCAGTTTTGATAAATAAAAGTAACCACTCTATCTGTTACAGAAAGTTACATTCTACAATTTCATTATCAACATTTCTCATAAAATCGGTATTTGATCACATCCAAATCTTCAGGATGGTATCAAAGCATTTTATCTAACTGACCATTGATACGCTTTTTGGTCGAAGCTGTCACACGTCAAATTTCTGGTTAGCAACGCGATCAAGCACCAATAACATTGTCAGCAAACACAAAGCGATTTGGTCGAAGTCACACCACGAACGTAAAAACGTCCTGAAACCTCTTTAAATGACCTTTTTTGGGTCCGAAAACATCAATTACGGTGCTTGCACCGTAACTCTTGCAGCCCTCTAAATTAGCTACAAATAGAATTTTCGTTTGGTCAAAACGAACTTACAAATTGAAAGTCACGCCCGTTTCCATAAATGCATGTCAGTCGCTCTGAATCATTAGATCAACTCAGCACAACAAGTTCGGGATTCGGCATGCACTGGCCTCCCCCTCCCTCTTTTTCGTATCCCTTAGAGGGATACGAAATTTCGTATCCCTCAGGGAATACAAATTTAGTATCCCTCCAGAGGGATATGAATTTCTTGTTTTTTTGGCTCTTCGAGGATCCGAATTTCTGCTGCATGGTCCTCACTTCTTACCTACTCCACTACCAGTCTTCACCTATAAATACCCCAAGTCTTGGCCTTCATTTGGATCTTTTTTTCCCTTGGAATTTTGGTCCTTTAGAGCTCCAAAAGCATCATTAATGACTTCCATCTTCTTCTCCAAGTCTATTGGACTTGGGCCATTAAAACGTTGCATACACATTTTCCATCACTTTTTGGACATTAACAACCGTAGTTACACCGCTTTTGGGCTTTTTTACACTTCTTGGACATTGAAGCTAAAATTGAACATTGTTGACCAGGTCAACACCTCTCTCACTCAATGAAGAAGAAGAAATACATTTTAGTTAAAGTTTAGAATAAACAATCTTTATGTTATTCTATTGTAACGCTTTATACTTATACATTGTCTGAACTTATATAACATTATAATTGACAAATATATGGTGAATGATTACTATAAAGTGGACGTAGGCACTAGTGCCAAAACATTATAAAAAGTTGTGTTCTTCCGCAATTACTTACTTTACTTTGGATTTCTGTGTTCACAATACACACTCACATCGGCTGTTGGCGTGCGTTGAGTCCACGACTATTTTCCACATCAACATTTTGGTGCGCCAGGAAAGGGGCGCACAACTTTGACCTCTGCTTCAAACATGATTCTAGACTTTTGTAATGACCCGGAAATCCGGTCCAATTTGAGCTGACCAAAAACACAAGTCCAACCCCAAATTAAACTGAAAATAAGGAAATTAATAGAAAGAAAACAGAGGGTGAGGAAAGATAAGATAGAAACTTAGAATAGAAGAAGAAGAAGAAGAAGACAACATCAGAGTAACACGAACCTCACAGCGGAACGAATAACATATAATATATATAACATAACTTGAAATATACATATGTACTTGAATATACATCATTATCAAAGTACAACACTTACAACACAGCGGAAATAACTATAGCTATAATCCTGAAGCCTCCTGCTCCAGCTCTTCAGGTATATCTGTAAATCCCGACTACTTGACTGCCTGTACAAAATTGGGCACCCAAGAGTTTAGGGAAAACAAAATAAAATAAACTCCAGGTCAGTCATGGGACTGGTATGAGTAAAACAGTTTAAAACAGTTCAAACAGGTAAATGTTATCTCATAAGACCACACCGTATAACGGAACAGGTTTTTCCCTTATGAGAATCCAAAATATCTTTATATCAAAACTCATTGATATTATAATAGTGTCTATCAACCACAATATAATAATCATCTAGCAGCAACGCTTTCATCTCACGTTCTACATATATAGTATACGATCAAAACCGCAAGGGTATTGGGTAATGGATTTCCAACTATGACAAGGTATGGAACCACCTTTCGCTAGTGTACCTCTAGAAAGGAATACACTGGGTTTACTCCTTTCACTCTATTCGAATAAATTATATTCGATTAACTCCTTTAACTCTAACTGATTAATTCTAACTCCTTTTACTCTAACTGATTAATTCTAACTCCTTTTAAAATATCGTATTTATTTTCTAAATAAATATTTCCTTTATTCTATTTATTTTCTCAAATAAATATTCATTTATTCTAATTCTGTTTATTCCCTAAATAAATAAATAATCCGTTTTAATCTATTTGTAAATGTTCTACAAATATTTCCTTTATAATTCTATTTTATTTGTAAATGGTTTACAAATATTTCTCTTCTTATTTGTTTGACAAATATTTCCTTTTATATTTGTTTTACAAATATTCCCTCTATATCTGTTTAACCAATTCTTTCCCTTATATTTGATTTACAAATATAATTCCTTTATTCAAAATCCTTTTTGTTATAATATAAAATCCATTGATTTTATATAAATAAATTATTTTCAAAATATAATTTGAAAATCCCTTTTCCTCATCCTGTATTTCTAGGGTACTAAACACACCATATAACAACGATAATATCGTCCAAACACACATAATCAACAACAGATTATATATCACATCAAATACCACAATATATGAATCATAGTAAAATAAATGTTGAGGAATCCAGTTGGATTCCTCCAACCATTTTCCCTGCATCACAGATGTTAAACAATATAGATAACATCACTTTCAGTTCCATATGATATATTCTGTTAAGCAGAATCAATATAGAAATTCAACTAACTGACTAGCAGTTCAATCAAACAGTCAACACACAATCAATCAGACAATTTCTAACAGTTCTAAAAATACAACATGAATTTATAAACTGTTCAGAGTTAGTGAGATTTACTCACATTTGCAGTTCATCGTTAAAGAACGATAAACTGTGGTTTGATTTGAATCAAACAATTAAATTCGCCGTAAATTCAGACGAGCTTCAATCCACACCCAGTCAGTGTCATGGTGTCGCCCTCGTCTATACGATCCCAACGGGTCCAGATTTGCTGGATTTCGACCACGTATGAATAAGTTATTCGATTTTGAAGTTGGTATATATTTAAATTGAATTCAAACTAAACACTAACTTTAAACGGGCATCACCCTCTCTTGAAATCAGCCTAAACCCGTTGTACCTACCAAGCCCATCCAATCACCCTTCTTCCCCATTGAAATCTGCGTTTCCTGCTCCAGTCAAACACGACAATCCGTCATTCCCACTCCAACTACTCCACGCGCACACCATGAAATCCGAAACAAACTAAATTCACACATGAACTTCTCTTCACGTGCCCTTTCACCCCATCACCAGCGCAACCAGCTTGGCCTCCTCCTGTTCATCGCGTCGTTCAGCCTATCGCAGCACCCATACAGTAACCGCAACATCTAATTTCATGAAATACCCCAAAATCTTGCTCGACAACTCCATTCGAACTCAGGAACTCATTTACAATTTCAGAATGATCTCTTTACGCTTCTATTTGCCCAAAACAACAAACCCTAAACTAACGCTGAACCATTCCAACGTCGCGAACTGATGTCGAACCAAAAACGAAACATACCAGAACGTATAGGCTTCCCTCAGGATCTCGAATATGTTTGGATTTGGTTTTTAGACTTAGATTTGAATTTCTATTGAATTTGGAAGGGATGTTCTTCATGTTTGGAAGAAATGTGGCGGCTAGAAAGTGTTTTGATCGTGGAAAAAATTAGGTTAGAGTTAGAAATTGTGTAGGGTATTTATAGAAAAATTTAGATATTTTTCTATTGATTAATTTATTTTATTTTAAGCAAACATTACTTTTATTTGTCCTCTAAAATTCCTGTGGTCACATACGACACCCAAAAATCACCAAACTGGACATACTGCTAGAGTTCGACATAACGGTCCCAACGAAACTGGTTTCGTCGAATTCCGACTCCGTTCGCCCACACAGCATATTTTTAACTGTCAAAATACTGGCTGTTTTTCACTCTAAAAATCCTTACGGCCACACAGGGACTCTAAAAATCACGAAACTGGAAATCTAACAATAATTTAACACTGCGGATCCCACAAAATTGGTTTCATCGAATTCCGACTTCGTTTGCAAAAGTGGCTATTTTTAAAGCTCTGGATGACCCATTTAAATATATAAATATATTTAAATATAATTAATTAAAATATTAACAAATTAATATTATCGTATATACTCATAGTGGAATATCATACAGCTCCAGGATAATTATATGAATTTCTAACTCGATATTCACTTCTGGGTCAACCCGATATTCGATTTATATTGAAATTCCTTTTTAAAATGTAAATAATTCCTTTATAAATTATAAAGGAATTCCACGGCGACTTTTCTAAAATTTGATTTGGACATAAATCAAAAATCTACACGACGAAATCCCGATTTTTCTCTTCCAGTAGAAAGATATACTCCACCAGCTCCACACGTTTCTTGTTTCACAGAAATCTGGCTTAAAACGAATCTTGTACATTCAGTTGAAGTTCGAATCGCCAATTTACGAACTGCAGCGCCATTTCGAGCTCGATTTTAATTATAATATAATTTATACGTTCAACCATCGTTAATTAAATATATTCGTTATTCTAATTCAATTCTAAACTGAATTAAATATCACAGATGATCCAGTTCACACCATATCGCCATTTCAGCCAATTCTGATTATTTCAGAATTAAATATATTATTTAATTTATTATTCTAATTAAATATTCACCATTATTTAATTAAACCACCATTTTTTTCACTATATCATTATTTAAATAATTAAATAAATTAATTATTATACCTCTGCCAATGCGGGTCATTACAATTTCCCCACTTAAAATAATTTCGTCCTCGAAATTGCTAAGGTAGGAAACAAACCCTATCGACTGGTTAGAATTTATTTGTTCACTTCTTAACTTCAGTTTCAACTGAACCAATTTAATTTTAATTAAATAATTAATTAATTCTTATCAACGAAAATTTCCTAAAATCCTGAAAATTTTCTAACATATTAACTTTTCGAAAAATTTCGCCAGCACCTCCTTTGTACTGGTCAATAGGTCAAACTCCAACTCGCCACTCTGGGCCATCTCCAACCCAAAAGAAAATCAAACAGCCAAGCGGCTTGCCAATTCAGCTCATCAAAATCACCAAACTCATATATAATATAAACTGGTACCTTTTTGTCGGGCATATCATTATATCCTTTCCATCTGCTGTTAACTCAGCATATACCAATGTCACCCAATCAAACTCCAATCAGCTTTTATCCACAACACAACCATTCGCTTATATCCAAGCCAAATATCATTTCAACTTGAGTTTCTTCTCGATTCCCAACTCTTAACTTGATTATCACATTACTCTTCAAATTTGAATCTCACAATCCAATTTGTCTTGATATCATTCTAGTCCAATCTCAGTTACCACTTTACTGGCTTAACTTTAATTCAATTTTTCTTTCACAAATTTCTGTTAAATTTGTTTTTAATTCAAACAGTCTTTCCCTGGGAGTTTTTTAACAGTTTACTCTTTTCAAAAATCAAATTTTCCTTTTGAACATGTCACTGGGTCCTTAATTAATATTCCATTAGTTAAATCACTTCTCTATTCCTTTATCAATATTTGTTAACAAAATATTTTCAATAACCATATTGGCCTTTTATGTTATTTGGAAACATTTCCGAATATCGCCTTCCTTTATTTTCTAACTTTAGAAAATATATGCTATTTATAATTGGAAAATATTCCAATTACTTATATCTTTTCCAATCTCGTTTATTTCTATACTTAGGAAATATTCTATTATTCTATTTCCAAGTTTACACTTATTTTGGTCAAAACGGATGTTGTGTAAAACATCGTTACGACAACCCAAATACTATATTCAACTAACTCTTATCCAACTTCGATCTTCGAGCCTGAAATCTTACTATTTATTTGTTAATAATGAAATCAATGAAGTTGGGGTATAACTACCTCTCAGACCTTGACTGAATAACATTTATAACGTCAAAACAGATATGACTACTTACTCGAATAATCAATACCATACAACTACTTATTCACTTTAAAACACGTATACACTTTCTCTTTCTATTCTTACGAGATTTTATTCTTAGTCTTCCTTTTTGATTTTACTATTCTATTTCTAAGTTCGTTTCTTTATCGACTTCTATATATATATCGATACGTTGATTTCTAACTATCAAATTATCTTAAAAATATTCTAACTCCTTAAATTCCCGGAAAAATTCGCCATAACCTCCTTTGTACTAGGAGCATCGGGATATTTCAAATAGCCTCCCATGGCCCTCACCAATCTAAAAGAAAAAGAAAAAGCCAAGCGGCTAGCCGATACGGCGCATAAAAATCATATATGAATTAAATACATACTTTTTCGTCGAGCATTCTATTTATATACCTTCGTACCTTATCCATACCTATCTCATGTATATTGTCCAATCTATTTTAACTATACCTGATCGTTTAACTCAATTCGTTAATTAATTTGTCAATTAACTCTTTAGTCTATTTCACTTTTATATTTGAATATGACATGTTCAAATATATTTTAACTTGCTTATTAACTAATTTGAATCCAAATTTCAAATTTAAGTTCTATATTCGATTTCGAATATCCATTTACAAATCCAATTCACCTTTCAAAGTTCAACTTCCAATTCAAAACTCGATTAACTAATCCCTCTTCGACTTAGTTAATTCTATTCAATTTCTATTCAAAATTTTTATCACTTCTATTATTCAAATCTATATATCAAATTCTACTATTCAAATTCTATATATCAATTCTATATTATAAATCCCATTTTGAAATTCAACCCAACTTGTCTTTCCCAAAACAAATTCAAAACAGTATCTCTGGTAGTAATTCGTCACTTACAACTCGAAAATGAATACTGATGATGCAGTGTCATCATCGGAATCTATTTTCTAGCGATCTAAGTGAGTTCAATACTATAAAACCATTTCTAAACATTTCCACTTTGAAATTCATTTCAAAATATAATTCACACTGCTTGTAAAACAATTTAAAATCTCCCAGGATCTTAAATTTTCCTTATTATTATTCCAAATCCATTTACAAACACTTATCCAATTCTCCAGAGTTTTAACTCAATTTCTGGTTTAAAATTACAGATTTAACTCATCTGATTTCACGTATTTCACTTATATGAATTCTGATTGGTTATTTACATAACCATTTAATTTATAATCTTACTCGATTATAATAACAACCAATATATCCACTATATTATAACTTTGATATATATATATATATATATATATATATATATATATCTTCTCTATATCAAGATATACCTTGGGTAAACTTATTTTAATTTACCCTCTTTTCAAACATATCATGTCAACCCATCGTATTCGAGTGTTTAGTAACTCCTACCGATACAGTGGATCAAACTGATCGAGCAGAACTCATAAACAACTCAACCAATAAATCACCATAATATAAAACAATTTTTATATCAATAACAAATACGTTCAATTGTATATATACACTCAACTCAATCTAGGGTATCACTAACCCTATCTCTACTGAGTCACGCCACAGAGCCAAGGTAATTCACTTAACTTAAGCTCTGATACCAACTGTAATGACCCGGAAATCCGGTCCAATTTGAGCTGACCAAAAACACAAGTCCAACCCCAAATTAAACTGAAAATCGGGAAATTAATAGAAAACAGAGGGTGAGGAAAGATAAGATAGAAACTTAGAATAGAAGAAGAAGAAGAACACAACATCAGAGTAACACGAACCTCACAGTGGAACGAATAACATATAATATATATATAACATAACTTGAAATATACATCTGTACTTGAATATACATCATTATCAAAGTACAACACTTACAACATAGCGGAAATAAATATAGCTATAATCCTGAAGCCTCCTGCTCCAGCTCTTCAGGTATATCTGTAAATCCCGACTACTTGACTTCCCGTACAAAATTGGACACCCAAGAGTTTAGGGAAAACAAAACAAAATAAACTCCGGATCAGTCATGGGACTGGTATGAGTAAAACAGTTTAAAACAGTTCAAACAGGTAAATGATATCTCATAAGACCACGCCGTATAACAGAACGGGTTTGTAACACCCCACCTCCGTTAA
This sequence comes from Allium sativum, assembly GCA_030737875.1. Taxonomy (NCBI): domain Eukaryota; kingdom Viridiplantae; phylum Streptophyta; class Magnoliopsida; order Asparagales; family Amaryllidaceae; genus Allium; species Allium sativum. Next base: position 516,843,593 of record CM060922.1, read on the forward strand.
GGTCACTCACAAAGGGAATGCCTTAACTTTGGTGGAGCATTTTAGTAAACAGAACAGAAACTTACAAGACAGATAAAACAGTACTTGAAAATTTTTAACTTTATTACAGCGGAAACAGAAAATTAATATGGTTACATCCTTTCAATTTCAGAATTCAAGTACAAAATATCAGTCTTGTACAAAAGCCTTCAAAATGCATATTTTAAAATCATAATCCCCATGGAACGGAAGCTATACAGAGCCAAGCCATACTTTAAGCACTTCAAGCAAAGAGAAATCCGGATCAAGCTAAAGTATTTCCCTCCTTGGATAACCTGGGGGGGGGGAAACGGAAGAAAGGAGGCGAAACAACAAGGGCCAGACAAAAAGTCTGGCAAGTCCAGTGACTTTCAGCATATGAACAGATAATAATAATATGATATGAACATAAAACTGGATGTGAGATAACTATAACAGGTGTAGCAGATATAACAGAAAAACAGAATGATATAAACTATTGTTTTACACTTCTCTGCACTAATACTAGTATAGCAGAATTAGGTGTCACCCTAATGTCTAAATTGAAGCAGGAACGGGTACAGAATACTTTAACAGAAACAGAATGCTAATAATGGGCCTTTACTACCCGATCAGAAACAGACAGAAGAAGAAACAGATTTATCCCTATGGAAACAGAATGTGGAATTAGGTGTACACTAGTAATGGGCCTTTACCACCCGAACAGACGGTACCACACAGAAACAGACAGGTGTTACCACCCAACAGAAACAGACGGTACCAACAGAAACAGACAGAACTAAGTGTACCCTAAAACCCTACCCCAAGCGATCGGCTCCCTAATACATAAATATCCTGTGTCGGCCCCACAGTAGGGTGTATCACTCCCTAAAGTGACAACCAATTGGCACAGACCTATTTACAGATGTCACGGCGTCTTACATCCTCAGAGGCAGACCGGGATCCATGCACGCACATGACCCGGTTGGAACGCACCATCAACTCCCCTCGCCATTATCAGAATGAACAACTTATAATTAGTTCAGTAAGCGTGCCCGGACCCTACCTACTGTTGGGTCAAAGTTTTGATACCAGAAAGGGTTACTGACTAATATGGGTCCCAAACAACAGATGATACAAGTAATTCCCCTTCTAACCTTGTGTCCCCAGACTAACAGATTTCAGATTAACTTGTTTACAAGTTCAGACATACAGAATTCAGGTTTACTAATTCACAAATTAAGTTAACAAGTTTTCAGACTAACAGGTCAGATGTACAGATTTTTCAGATTTGTCTAACTTTGTATTGGGCCTACAGATTCATGGACGGGTTTTACTACATCTATTAATCCCTTTGGTTTAACCCTATTTTCCCCAATACGTTTTAGACGTCATTCTTATCTTAGATTTGCATTAATTAATTATTAATGCACAGACCTCTCACATTAGGTCGGTAGCTTGTGGCCGCTGGATATGCCGGGCGGTTCCGGGCAGACTTCTGCCACAAGCCAGACCTAGCCTCGTGTCTTACGCATGTTATGACTAACTTCTCACATTAGAACCTATTGTTTGCGGCCACTGGATGTGCCGGGTGGTTCCGGGCAGATTTACGCCGCAAACTCATTCTAACCTCGAGTTAGCCATGTTTATCTTTGCGGCCAATTAATTAATAATTTACCGTTTATGCGCGTGCCCAATATATATATGCCAATTCAGATTATATCAATCACAGGATGATTATATCAACATAGCAGATAACAGATTTTATATAACGGATTTAACAGATTTAGCAACTTAGCAGATTTTGGCATATAACAGGTTAGGCATTTCAACCGACAAATTTAACAGATTAGGCATTTCAATCTAATTAGCAGTCTAGGCAATATAACAAAACTAGTAGTTTAGGCAACTAGACAAATTAGCAGATTTAGCAAATTTAATATTTCTAAAAGTTCTATTTACATGCCTTGCCCAATCATAAATTGGCCTAAATTCATATGCTTACATAATTGTCATGATTCACAACATATACTCCATGTTTGCATAAAGTTACATAGCACAGAATATGGACATAATTTGCCATATAACATATGTTCCAATTTTTTGTTAAACTAGCATCTTACAGCAGATTCACATATAAATTATACCAATTATAACCATTAATTTCAATGCATGCCATATATCCAAAAATCCCTATTTAGGTGTAATCTAAATAATAGATATCCTCATTAATGCAAATCTTTTACACCTAAGCTTCCATATCTTCTTCTTTTTAAGTCATGAATCATTATGCAAACTATACCCAAAAATCTAAATCTTTAAATCATATCTTCTAAAAATCCAATCTTGACTTTTATATGCATTTTGTCCAAAGTCTCAAATCATATGTAATCTTACAGTGGTTCCTCTTCTTCTTTTATCACCGAATATGCATAGGCCTAAAACTAGTTTATATGCTTATTTTCTAATTAATTACCGATCTAAATTACAACATAACTATGCATACAACATGCATAAATTATATGTTCATAGTCAAATTTATGCATCCAATCCCAAGTCACATGTCCAATATATTTTATGCCTCAGACCTCAGGTCATACATTCAATTCAGTCTTGTCAAATTTCGCATCATTCATTAATTGTCCCAAATTTTGCGTTCATACGTTAATCTCTTTATGAGATTGGGCACAGGCTCGTGGTAGCCTGGCTATAGAAACAGAAAAGAAGAAAGGAATACAGAACAGTCACAGAAAACAGATCCAACAGAAGAGAATATATATACAACCTCAAACTCAGTTTTAAATGCATATCAAAATTATAATTAACGTTTATAGCGGAGAATAACTGTACTTGCCTTGATTGGATTAAAGAAAGAACTTTAACTTGTTGTAGAATCTTTGTAGAAACTTTAATCTCTAGTTTGAATTGAGTTGCTTAGGCTGATGTTGATTATCTTCTAGTTTTAATTCCAGCAGAGCAGAGACGCCATTTTTATTTTTAATTAGAAGAAGAGAGCAATGGAGGCTAGAGAATTGTGTAAGAAACCTAGGTAGAGTCTAGGGTCATTTTATAGAGTTTATGAACTGATTAGGACCATCGATGTTGCTTGGATTGATCGTAGCCATTCATTCGCAAGAGGGACCAATTAGAGCCTGCCACCTAGCCCTAATGACAAAGCAGACCACAGAAAATCGACCAACATAGAATAGGCCAGCCAGGGTGGACTGGGTTCGACCTGGGTCTGGACCAGGTCGACAGCCCTGTCGACCTGGTTAGACCAGGTCGACAGCCCAGTCGACCTAGGTGCATCTGGCGGGATTTTTCCCGCCCTGGCCAATTGGGCCCGGTTTTAATTTTAAACTGTTTTATTCTGAGCTGTTCGAACTTTAAACTTAATTCAGAAACTTCCAGAGGCTATATCTTCTTCATACGGACTCCGTTTTTCAAAAACACGGACTCTATTTCGCGTATTTTTCCGAGACGAACGCAATGGCGTATTCCGTTTCCCTTAGTTCTTTGATTTCAAATTAATTATACTTTAATTTATGACTTTCACGGTTATAGAATACACGGGGTGTTACAGGGTTTTTCCCTTTAATCCAAAATATCTTTATATCAAAACTCAATGATATTATAATAGTGTCTATCAACCATAATATAATAATCATCTAGCAGAAATGCTTTCATCTCACGTTCTACATATATAGTATACGATCAAAACCGCAAGCACGTATTGGGTAATGGATTTCCAACTATGATAAGGTATGGAACCACCTTTCGCTAGTGTACCTCTAGAAAGGAATACACTGGGTTCAACAAGAACATCTTACAACCCGACCACACATGACCGACCACTCATTTCGCTTGAGTGTATCAAATGTATATCACCAACGGTTGGGCTCAGCAACCGTTTCCCGAATGGGACAGCATCAACAATAGATTTTTAGAAGTAAATGAAACTCTAGATCAGGTGATTACACACCATACTTCGGAGCGACTGACTTAGCCATGCTGCCTGCCTGATTTCTGTCATTTACCGGTTGATGGGGCTTGAGGTTACACCTTATCATTACATCAGATTCACTTCGAATGCCACACCGTCAAATCCATCAAATCACCGATTGACGTCCTCAACAATACATTATGTGTTAGCTAAAAGAAGTTTCCTTCTCCGCTTCCACTCTTGGTACGGTTGGAGAGATCAAAATATGTGATCGTCTGGAAATACTCTGTCAGACATCCCTCCATACAAGTCATCCAGGAACAGGATGAACCGAAGGCACTATTCAGTATATCCATCTTAGGCACTGTTTTCTAATTCTTATACAATAGCCCTTGCACTTTACTCCGTCTTCAGTTTATCTTTGGCATATATGATTCGCAATGCTTATGCCAATACAGAGTGGTTCTTTGGATAATAATCCAACCGGTCTCTCCATATTAACAGCATTAAAATGGTCAAAACTTCGATAGTCTGCGATTTAACCATCAAAGAAAAACAAGTGTGCAAACAACGATATTATTTCCAGATGGAAATTCTATCAATCAATCATCAATCACTATAATTCCACAACTATCAGACTCTAACTGTAAACTAATAAGAGAACAACTTCCCAAGTATAAACCCCGAAGGCCGAAACCAAAATCAGATCGATACTCAGAAAACTATTCAACTTAACTAATCTCTAGTCAGTTTCTAATCTTGTTTAACTCTATTTCTTAACTCTATACGATTAACTCTAGTTCATTTTTAACTCTAATCGATTAACTCTATTTGATTACCTCTAACTGATTTACTCCTTTCAAATACTATATTCGGTTTACTCCTTTCACTCTATTCGAATAAATTATATTCGATTAACTCCTTTAACTCTAACTGATTAATTCTAACTCCTTTTACTCTAACTGATTAATTCTAACTCCTTTTAAAATATCGTATTTATTTTCTAAATAAATATTTCCTTTATTCTATTTATTTTCACAAATAAATATTCATTTATTCTAATTCTGTTTATTCCCTAAATAAATAAATAATCCCTTTTAATCTATTTATAAATGTTCTACAAATATTTCCTTTATAATTCTATTTTATTTGTAAATGGTTTACAAATATTTCTCTTTTTATTTGTTTGACAAATATTTCCTTTTATATTTGTTTTACAAATATTCCCTCTATATCTGTTTAACCAATTCTTTCCCTTATATTTGATTTACAAATATAATTCCTTTATTCAAAATCCTTTTTTTTATAATATAAAATCCATTGATTTTATATAAATAAATTATTTTCAAAATATATTTGAAAATCCCTTTTCCACATCCAGTATTTCTAGGGTACTTAACACACCATATAACAACGATAATTTCGTCCAAACACACATAATCAACAACAGATTATATATCACATCATATACCACAATATATGAATCACAGTAAAATAAATGTTGAGGAATCCAGTTCCAACCTGTTTCCCTGCATCATAGATGTTAAACAATATAGATAACATCACTTTCAGTTCCATATGATATATTCTGTTAAACAGAATCAATATAGAAATTCAACTAACTGACTAGCAGTTCAATCAAACAGTCAACACACAACCAATCAGACATTTTCTAACAGTTCTAAAAATACAACATGAATTTATAAACTGTTCAGAGTTAGTGAGATTTACTCACATTTGCAGTTCATCGTTAAATAACGATAAACTGTGGTTTGATTTGAATCAAACAATTAAATTCGCCGTAAATTCAGACGAGCTTCAATCCACACCCAGTCAGTGTCATGGTGTCGCCCTCGTCTATATGATCTCAATGGATCCAGTTTTACTGGATTTCGACCATATATGAATAAGTTATTCGATTTCGAAGTTGGTATATATTTAAATTGAATTCAAACTAAACACTAACTTTAAACGGGCCTCGCCCTCTCTTAAAATCAGCCCAAACCCGTTGTACCTACCAAGCCCAACCAAGCACCCTTCTTCCCCGTTGAAATCTGCGTCTCCTGCTCCAGTCAAACACCATAATCCGTCATTCCCACTCCAACAACTCCACGCGCACAGCATGAAATCCGAAACAAACTAAATTCACACATGAACTTCTCTTCACGAGCCCTTTCACCCCATCACCAGCGCAACCAGCTCGGCCTCCTCCTGTTCATCGCGTCGTTCAGCCTATCGCAGCACCCACACAGTAACTGCGACATCTAATTTCAAAAAATAACCCAGAATCTTGCTCGACAACTCCATTCGAACTTAGGAACTCATTTACTATTTCAGAATGATCTCTTTACGCTTCTATTTGCCCAAAACAACAAACCCTAAACTAACGCTGAACCATTCCAGCGTCGCGAACTGATGTCGAACCAAAAATGAAACATACCAGAACGTATAGGCTTCCCTCAGGATCTCGAATATGTTTGGATTTGGATTTTTAGACTTAGATTTGAATTTCTATTGAATTTGGAAGGGATGTTCTCCACGTTTGGAAGAAATGCGGCGGCTAGAAAGTGTTTTGACCATGGAAAAAATTTAGGTTAGAGTTAGAAATTGTGTAGGGTATTTATAGAAAAATTTATATATTTTTCTATTGATTAATTTATTTTATTTTAAGCAAAAGTTACTTTTATTTGTCCTCTAAAATTCCTGTGGTCACATACGACACCCAAAAATCACCAAACTGGACATACTGCTAGAGTTCGACATAACGGTCCCAACGAAACTGGTTTCGTCGAATTTCGACTCTGTTTGCTCACACTGGGTATTTTTAACTGTCAAAATACTGACTGTTTTTCACTCTAAAAATCCGTACGGCCACACAGTGACTCTAAAAATCACGAAACTGGAAATCTAACAATAATTTAACACTGCAGATCCAACAAAATTGGTTTCGTCGAATTCCGACTTCGTTTGCAAAAGTGGCTATTTTTAAAGCTTTGGATTACCCATTTAAATATATAAATATATTTAAATGTAATTAAATAAAATATTAATAAATTAATATTATCGTATATACTCATAGTGGAATATCATACAGCTCCAGGATAATTATATGAATTTCTAACTCGATATTCACTTCTGGGTCAACCCGATATTCGATTTATATTGAAATTTCTTTTTAAAATATAAATAATTCCTTTATAAATTAAGAAGGAATTCCACAGCGATTTTTCTAAAATTTGATTTGGAAGTAAATCAAAATCTACACGACGAAATCCCGATTTTTCTCTTCCACTAGTAAGATATACTCCACCAGCTCCACACGTTTCTTGTTTCACAGAAATCCGGCTTAAAACGAATCTTGTACATTCAGTTGAAGTTCGAATCGCCAATTTAGGAACTGCAGCGCCATTTCGAGCTCGGTTTTAATTATAATATAATTTATACGTTCAACCATCGTTAATTAAATATATTCTAATTCAATTCTAAACTGAATTAAATATCACAGATGATCCAGTTCACACCATATCGCCATTTCAGCCAATTCTGATTATTTCAGAATTAAATATATTATTTAATTTATTATTTTAATTAAATATTCACCATTATTTAATTAAACCACCATTTTTTCACTATATCATTATTTAAATAATTAAATTAATTAATTATTATACCTCTGCCAATCCGGATCATTACAACTTTGGTCCTCAGATCTTGGAAATCAACTTCAACTTTCCTTTGAAAATAAACTTCACTCGTTTCCCGACATGGTTAACCAAAAACAAGTAATTCGCTCGGAGGGAGCAGGTGCCGAGGAAGAACAAGAACTTTCCTCGATCGGAAACCCATTTAACTACGTCACCCGAGATGACATCGACGAAGTAGTCAAAGATCTGACAAAAGATCTTACCTCTTGCTTAGAACAATAGGAAGAACACTTCTGTAGCCAGGAGGCCTCCATGGACACTCTTCTTTCCCGACTCGAAGTGTTACGAGGCAGTCGGGCCAAGGAAATCTTTTTAGAACTAGTGCTGGTGTTCTGCAAGGCTTAGCTCGGGACTTGGGGGGCAATTCCCAAAGAACAACTCCACGTCGACACCAATCCACAGACAGCTATCGGATCAGCTAGGCTCAGGGGAACCACCCCCAATCCCATTCAGAATTCAGCTTAGATTGCAGCCAATCAAGCTTCAGTATCAGGCACTGGAAATGCCACTCAAGCGCCAGTGCATGCAACTTTGGACACATGAACTCCCATTGTTCCTAATCTTTGATTTTTGCCTGAAGAGGCACCTCAGGCTAGGATCAAGCCAGATATTCTACTTGGTGCTCAACCTTTTGCTAATTTTGAACCCGATGCTGGGGGCATCATCATCGATTTACCTAATCTGAACTCATTTCTTGGTTTGGGCAGTGAAAGCCAGGTCACCGATGTCATCCGACGCTATGCCCATGGCGGGGCACCTTATGCAAGATTGGACTGCGTCACTTGCAGCCCCTTCACCTCAGACATAAGAACTCTCATAACCCACCAAACTTCAAGTTGCTGGTGTTGGATCCTTACGACGGTAGGAAAGACCCTACTGTACACTTGATGCGCCACATGCGCCACACCGAAGTGCATTCCACCTCAGAAGGCATCATGGCCAAGTGCTTCCCTCTTTATCTCATCGACATAGCTACTCTATAGTTTAGATAGCTAGAACTAGAATCAATTAATAGATGGAATGTCTTGGTAGCCAGGTTCGTTGAGCAATTCAGAGTTCATATCGCTCAACCAAGTAGCGTCATGACTATGATGTTCGTCAAGCAGAGAAAATGCCAGACTCTGCGCAAATTTCTCAAGTGATTCAATGCAGCCTATAGCGACCCGAACTTCCCGGCCGGCCTATACCGAATAAGAAGGCGGACTGCTTTGGGAACATGAAGCATCAGACACAAACATGAGAAAATTTCATTGCTATTATACAATTTACATCGGAGTACAAGATATCAGAGTATGAAGTAAATAATATACAGCGGAAATACAATATTAGAGATTTAAATCACATTTAAATACATAAACATAATATGTAGTGGGAAACATCAATTAGCACAACTGAATGAAATACACGGATACAAAGCATTCTGAATATAGCTCCAGTTGTAATCCAGGATCCTATGAAAAGAAATATCTGAAAACCAAAACTACTAGATGCCCATGTGGAAAATATGGGCACCCAGAGTTTAGGTAGAAACAATAAACTCTAGGTCAGTCAAGGGACTGGTGTGAGAACTCAAAATAGTTATTGAACTTTTACTTTAAAATAGGGTACATCCGGGACCACGCCATATGTCACGGAACGGGTTTACACCCATGAATACTCTAAAATAAAACAATTTATAAACAATGCAATGCTTTTTGAAAAATGACTATTATAAGAATCAGGTCCCATCATACAATGCAACGCAAGCCAGAGGATAAAGTTTTACCTTATAGTAGCCAAACATGCTTGATACGCTTTAAAACAATTCATTTTGATATTACTATAAGTGCATAGTGTCAAAAACAACTTCAAATATAAATGTATCAATCATAGACATCATAGGTACCATATATTATGTCGCCATACATAGGTTTACAACTAAAACAGAAAAGTCGCGTATAGGAAATTGGATTCCATCTATAAGTCGAGGCAAGGGATCTTCCTCAACGGTTTCGAGACACTTTAGCACATGCCTCAGGACTTAGACGTTGATGAGACCTTGGTTAGCATCAGGGTCAGTCCTCTCTTACTTTTGAGGAATAGTTATTCCTGAACAATACGTTTCCCGGTTCTATTGGACCTATCTCTGAGCCTTTTAGTTGGCTCAATATCTGAGGTGCCTCGCAATTCATCATCCACATAAGTAAAAATATCTGGGCTCCATACCATGACACCACTTCTAGCTAGAAAGAAACGCATGTCCTCCTTGAGGTCCTCAACCCATTTTGACTCATATCAAGGTGTGAGGCTCGTGAGTTTAAGCTATACACAAAGCTATGCTACCTAAAGTTGTGCTTTGATCATCATCCACAAGACACTGCTTTTCAACAAAAGCCTTGATCATTTGCATCTTAGCATGCCACATTATCAATCCATATCATACCATTGATTTCAACCAATATATAACCTCTAAGCTTGTACATCTCAAAGAAGAGTGTTAAGCAAGAGAATAAATTCTCCACCACCAAACAAATATATATTTAGCAGAGATCAACGAATACATCATAAAGGAATACAATGTCAGACACACCATCCATTCGTAACTCCGTTCTAGGTCCAAACGAAACCGAAGGCACCTTATTCCTCGTCCTATATGTCCAATACGGGGGAGAGGCCCTCGCATATCCGGTCGATCTCCAAGTACGTATGGACGATCACCACTTATTACCTCGTCTTGGGTGTAAAGCCCAATCAAGATATCAGTAATCATCCATACGATGTGAAGATCTCCGGTCTTCAACCGCCGTCTTCAATTCTTTGACTTTTAGTCGTCGTATTAGTTATTCAAAATGGGTTAATCCCAATCTTTCTAAATAACTCGCGTGTCTTATAATCAAGTGCTATAAAAAACACATCATACGCCTCGTTCCAATCTAGAATATTCTTTTATTCAAATATTCATTACATTAGAAATCATTCCCACAAATCTTATCAAAGATTTAATTCATTTAAACCACTTGTTTAAATCTTTCTTTGAAAACCATTGCAAAATATTTTGTATTATCTTTTAACAATCTTAAACCAAATTAAGGTTTATTAAACTAGTCGGGATTTACGAGCCTTACCGAAGTAATCATTCATTTTATTATCCCAATCCCAACCTATTCATCCCATGGAGCAAAACTGGTAGTACTCCATATCTAACAACCATTATGTTATCGGTAAATTCAATTACCACTTAACGTTCAAATCTAATTAAAGATTTAACTATCGCATGGAGTAAAACTAGTGGTACTCGCTCCTCAAACATTTCTTGAATTTGGTATATTTTAATTACCTTACTTACATTTTTCTCTAATTAAAGATTCATTAAAATTCCACTTAGTTTTAATCTCAAAAATCATTACTTAATGATTATTCAAATTTAGGAAATAAATCTTGTCTTTGCTTGGGGTTAAAGAACCAATGTCATTTAAAACACAGTTCACGATAAACCCAAAATCATCTTCCATTAAATTAGAACTTTCACTCAATTCCAATTTAATGTATTAATTTGAAAAATTTTACTTTGGTAATTTTCTTTAAATCTTAATTAAAAGAATATAAATTCCAAATTACATCTTCACTATTAATTGGGTTTACGAACTAATGTCTTTTAAAACACCGTTAACAATGAACCCAAAATCAACTACCATTTAATTCCAATTATATTTATTAATTTGAAAACTTCCTTAAATCTTAGTTAAAAGATTTGTTCTTTTCTAAACTAGGTTTAAGAACAATGTTATTGAAGACACCATTCACGACAAACCCAAAAACCCAATTTATATTTAAATACAAGGCTCTAAATATAAATCATATCGACTTATATTCAATATCAAATTCTGAAACCAACGGATATCGTATTGGGAATAATGATATCTATATCTTCCACATTCCTCAATAATATCCATATAATCACGGAATCCAATATCAAAATATTTCGAAGATTATTTCCATTTAAATCCATTTCAATTCATACGTTAGAAAATTCTAGTTAGGTTAAAACCATTTCAGTTCCTCTCAATTCTTTATTCTAGTTGTTAGCTAGTTCATTTAGATAAAAATATCGTTTATCTTTACAAACTGGAATATTTCATCCAAAATATTTTCAAATCATTTATTATGATTTTGCATAATGTATTCGTGTCCATCCGAAATCGGACATCAAAAACATATTTTGATTCTTCTCTGACTATTATGTTAAAATATTCGTTTATATTCTGAATCGGGATATGACTCAATCAATTACCATATAGTTTTAATTATATAGATTTCGTACATTGCATGTATTAAAAATAGTGATAAACAACTATTAAACATTCAATTCACATCCAGAGTGCAATTTACAACTGTATAAGCATTAAATAATTAAATAACGCTTATAACGTCCTGTCAATCAATCGATTGACATACAACTAAACATAAGAGAGATGTGTAAAGTTATTATCATCCCCAAACCCGTGTGGGATTTTCAATCATCAAACAATGATTATATTTTGTACACTTGGGCGATGTGTAAAATTATCATTCCAATACCCGTGTGGGGTTTACATCATAATCCACGTGAATTTATCTAATATTTGGGAGACGGGAGGGAAAATTGTCATCCCAAAATAATTTATATTATAAAAGTTTTATTTATCAACATTTATAATCATAGTTTAATCATGATAATAATAAAACTGTAAACATCCATCATCCACCAAACAAATATTGCAATCATGGGCAATCAACAAACATTCAGTTATAAAAATAAATAACTGTACAAAGATTTTGAGTGAGAGAGTTCTCACCATTAGTTTCCACTCCATCATTCTTTACTTGATGATTTATAAAATGATTTTGTAAGAATCAGACTGTTGAAATATGTGAATTAGAGAAACTGACAAGTCACAAACGAAGTCGAAATGGGCCGAAGCTCGGCCGGGAAAGAGCCTGGATGGACTTAAACTGTTGATTGCGGTCTCCACTTGTAACACCCCGAAATTTTAACGACGCTCAAGATGATGAATTAAATAACAATTAGTGTGAAATACACTATTAACAATTGAATTAAGGAAAAATCAATTAAATATTCAGAATTAAGTAAAAGGACTGCGCCATTATGTCCGTCTCGAAATTCTGGTCAAAATAAATACCGGGTTTGCGCAAATCGGACACCATGCGAAGAAGTTATTAAGGTTTGAGGTTTGTATACACACAGGAAGAATATATATATATAATAGGTTTAGAAATTAAAAAATGGGTCTAGAAATTCGAAATTCGGTTCAAAATTCGAAATTTGGGAAGGAAGCAAATTTCCCGCCCAGGTGTGTCTACCCACTCCAAGGGGGGTCAACCCATAGGTCGACCTACCCAAAGGGGGTCGACCCATAGGTCGACCCACCCAAAGGGGGGTCGACCTACCCCTGATAGATCTAGGCGAAATACTTCGTTTTGTATCTGGACACCTTTCTGAGCAAGATTCATTGAACCCTAGGATATATAAAGGACCCAAGACCTATGTTTTATTCATCTAAAAATAATGCTGACAGTGAAGCTCTATTGCAACGAAAATTAAAATGGCCTTTCTTCTTCTAAATCAATTCAAAGAAGATTATACATATTCGAAGATTGCTACAACAAATTCAGCGATGGCAACATAAACTTATTCAACATGTTCTTCACAGTAATTTGGATCAATTTCCTTAGATCTATTCACTGTGAGTTCATGTTATTTTTAGATCTAAATAGTTAAATAGTAATCTTGATATGTATGTAAAAATTGGATCTTGAATCGGTGCTTAATCGGTTCTATTATGACATAACTATCAGATCTGCTTTTATATGTTTATACCGCCGCCATGTTAAATCTTGTCATAATATGCCTATTCAATTTATGCCTATTTCTATCAGTTTATTATTGATTCGTTATTATGCTTGTTCTCGATTCTCTTCCCTCCCTCTTTTCCCTTTTTATTTTTATATAGCCAGGCTACCTTCGAGGCTAGGCCTAACGCTGAAAATTGCAAATGTGCGAAATTGGAAATAATGGGGAAAGACATAATTTAGGGCATAATTGATATTGGAAAATATGGATCTAAATTTGGGCATTAATTTGTAAATATAAGAATATGGGTTTTGGGGCATATGTCTTATTGGATAATATGAATTTAGGCATACGTTGGAAAATATAATTTGAGCATTTTGGGACATGTGTAAGTACGGATTTGGGACATAAATTGGGGCGTATGTGAATATGAATTTTAGGCATACAGTGGAAAATATGCGAATATGGATTCAAGTATAACTTGTATTGAAATGGGTGAATATGGACTAGGGACACAAATTGGAAAATACGTAGATTTGGGTTTATGCATTTGTAACAACCCGTATTTTCAATAACCTGTTATAACATAAATCGAGGCAGAATTTAATTCTAAAATCTGAATCAAGGGAAACGGGCTATGCCATTGCGTTCGTCTCGGAAAAATACGCGAAATAGAGTCTGAGTTTTCGAAAATCGGAGTCCGTGTGACCCAGTTAAGGCCCATTGAAGTTTTCAGAAATTTCCATGTTAAAAACAGATTTAAATTTTAAATTAAAAACAAGGATTAGGGCTAACTGGCGTCAGGCGGGAAAACTCCCGCCAGGACCCCCATGTCGACAGGCATGTCGACAGGGGTCTTAGGGTGTCGACTGCCCTGTCGACAGCCCTGTCGACATGGGGTGGCCATGCAGTTTTGCCTGGCGCACCATTTTGATTTGGGCTTGGTCTTGTGGCTTGGTTCTAGAGAATTCCTAAATCTGACGGGCCTAAACTAACCTAGGGTTAATCCTAGGGCTAAAAACACTCTAATCTTCTATAAATAAGCCCCTAATCCTACCCTAAAACCTCATTATTTATTCTAGCAACCAAACTATGTCAAATTGAATTCTCAAATGGCCTCCACCTAAAAATCCTAGCCTCCACCCTCTTCAAAAATCATTTCTATGAAGGTTTTGATGTTCATACAAGCATTTCTAAGTTGTATGAATGATCATTAGCTTGCATACATCATCAAGTTGCAAGCTTTAATTGCTAAAGCTAGAGTTTTGGGATTTTTGTTAATTGGAGCTTTGTTTTGGGTTTTTATATGCTTGCATAAAGGGCTTTTCAATCTTTATTAGTGGATTTGTGTCTTCATAATATTAGTAAGCCCTCTTACCTTCATTTTAGAAACTCTAAAGTTAATATGTGATGAAAGTTGGGATTTATGCATGTTTAATAAGTTATGCATGCTTATGCAAGTTCACTATGCCATGATTTGCAAGTTTAACAAGTTATGCATGTTTATGCAAGTTCACTATGCCATGATTTGCAAGTTTAACAAGTTATGCATGTTTATGCAAGTTCACTATGCCATGATTTGCAAGTTTAACAAGTTATGCATGTTTATGCAAGTTCACTATGCCATGATTTGCAAGTTTAACAAGTTATGCATGTTTATGCAAGTTCACTATGCCATGATTTGCAAGTTTAACAAGTTATGCATGTTTATGCAAGTTCACTATGCCATGATTTGCAAGTTTAACAAGTTATGCATGTTTATGCAAGTTCACTATACTAAGTTATGCAAGTCCAACATGTTATGCATGCTTATTATGATATGTAAGATTTATCATGTATGTTGTGCCAAGTTCCCTCTTTCTATCCTTTATGCGTTATGACGAATATGTAAGCGATAGAATGACGTTGGGGGGTTTTTGGGTAAAACTTAAAATACATGAAAATATAAGATTGGGAATTTACCTATTAAGTTAGGTCTACCCCTTGGGAATTTACCTATTAAGTTAGGTCTACCCAAGTATTTGTTAAACTTGTGATTATGTTTGAAAATAAAGTGGACATGACACTTAGAAAACATGTGTGGCCAACTCGAGGTTGGGTTGAGTTTGTAGCGTAAACCTACCCGGAACCGACCGGCTTAACTAGTTGCTACAAACAATAGGACCCAATGTGAGAAGTTGATCATGTGTACCTTGGACCCGAGGTTAGACCAAGTTGTGGTGTAAAGCTACCCGCACCCGCCCGGCTTAACTAGTAACCGCAACAAAGTCTAATGTGAGAGGTTAAGGTACAATTAAATTAATGCCTCATGATTAAGGTTAAGTCATGGCCCACTAATACTTAACCAATTTTGGGGATACGAGGGATTAAATGGGGTTAAGTGGTGAACTGTTGGTTACACTTAACTAATTTAATCCATGATTAGTGAGGGGTTAAACCACACTTAACCCTCTTAGAAAACCCTAGCAGCGTGGTCTGTTCCAGCAGTAATCCCAGTTTGGTATCATTCACAACCCTAGAGGCTAGGCTAGGGCGGGGCACGATTACTGGACTGATGTAAGCGACCAAAGCGACGGCTGAGTGGTACAGCGGTGCGGGTCCAGGCGGGCTACGGACGTGCACGTAGTTCGGTGTTGGACAAACTCAAGGCACGGGTACCAGTAGGTTTAGACTGTGCATTATTGCTTAGGTGTCTGGGGTTGACACCCGAGGGCTTGATACACCCAAAGGTGGACCCAGCACAGTCTGACTACAACCATATGTGGGCCGTATGGACACCAACACTTGACGTGTTAGGTTTATAGGGAGCCGATCGACTAGACCGTTGGGCTGGACCTTGCATTAAGGTCACCTCATGCTATTGGGCCAAAGTTTGGGCTGAGGGATCAATACCTGTTATGTTAGTTTGCTAGTACGCTGTGGTGCAAAGCTTAATCTTCTTTATGTGATGACACCTTTATCTATTGCCAGTATATTCATCTCAGTTTCCATCATGATGTTAGCTTTATTAGTTTATAGACTGATTGTAGTAGGGCTTACCAGTCTCTTTGACTGACCTGTTTTCTTTCGCTTCTTTTCTTCCGTTTCCCCCCCCCCCCCCCAGGTTCTCAGGGAGGGAACAGTGGTGCTTAGCTTGGATCGCTTGCTTGTTCACTGGATAGCTCATGTATGTCTGGACATTGAGCTCGCTATGGTTTATCACTTTTATTTTTGGGGATAGCACTATGTATTTCAGTATTTCTGTTTATGTTGTACTAGACATATTTATTTTGGCAGATGACTTTATGATGTACTAGACTTGTTTTGAGATGGTTTGAGATATTCCGCTGTTTTATTCTCACTTACTCTGTTTTACATATATATTTATGTTCCTGTTCTGCCTTGATATATCATTATGCATGCTTACCCAGTTCTAACGCCCCCCAGAAGCTAGTGCCCCCAAAAGAGTGACCCTAGCGGAGGTGGGGTGTTACAAATTTGGTATTAGAGCATAAGGTTTACAAGAAAGAACAAAAAGTTTTTTTAAAAAAAAGACTTTTGAAAAACTATTTTCAAAACAAGTATAAAGTATTTTCCAAAGAAAAGTCTAGTATTTTAAAAGGCTATTCCCCAAAAAGCCATTAGCGTTATCCTTCGTTCCCTTGGCCTAATCTTATCTTATCCTTCGTTTCAGTATGGCTGAGGATCTTGCCATCCCGGATGGAGTAAATGTACCACTCTGGTATAGGAGACTTCTAGAAGCTAGGGCGGCAGCCGGCCCCGCAAACCCTACTCCCACTCCTCCTCCTGTAGTTGAGAATCCTCTCCCTAATGTCCCTCCTCCGGTGGTCCCTCCAGTGGTTAATATTCCTCCCCCCGTTGCTAATGTTCCTCCCCCTCCTGTTGCTGAGGCTCCTCTTCCTCCTCCTCCCCCTCAGCATCCTCAGGTTGAGTTCACGAAGGTTTGTAAAGACTTCAAGGCGATGGGAGGCAAGAATTTCCTAGGCACGAAATCTTTTGTTGAAGCTAGGAATTGGCTGAAAGACACTGAGGACTTGTTTGCTATCTTTGGGATTGATGACGAGAGGAAGATCTTATTGACAGTGTGGCTTTTGAAGGATGAAGCGGCCTATTGGTGGGAGGTCACCAATGGGACGAGGCCCATTGAGACTTGGGACGATTTGAGGGCTAGATTTGTGGCCAAGTTTCTATCTTCTGCTGAGGCGAATTTACAGATGGAGAAGTTCATTGCATTAAAGCAGGGTGATATGTCTGTTAAGGAGTATGTGAACAAGTTTAATCAGCTGGCCCGTTTTGGTTTGGATATGGTGAACACTCCTGAGAAGAAGGCTCTTCGATTTGCTAGAGGGTTGAATGAGCCGCTGCAGGGCTTGGCGATGTCACATATTCCGCATGGGGCTACTTTTGAGAGTTTGGTCAATATGGCTCTACTTCAGGGAGATGGAAAGAAAGAGGTCAAGACGAGTGATACTCAAGCAAAGAAGACTGATTCTCAAGGCAAAGGCAATCAAGGTGGTCAAAGCAGTCAGGGGAATCAGAGCAAGAACAAGAAGGGGAACAACAACAAAGGCAAGGGAAAGTGCAATTACTGTGGTGTGCCTGGACACTTTGCTAAGGATTGTAGGAAGAAGAAAAGGAAGCTTAGTGGTGGATGTTTTTCCTGTGGTGAGGCTGGACACTTCAGCAAGGAGTGCCCGAAGAAGAAAGGACAGGCTGGACCTTCAGGAGGGCAAGTTCATGCTCTCAATACCGCTTCAGTTCCCGACCGAGGTAGTGTTTCTGTTGAGAACCTTGTTTATGTTTCTGATCTTCCAGTTCGTACCTTGTTTGATTCTGGTGCATCACATAGCTTTATTTCATCTGATCTTGTTGATAGCTTGCACCTTAGTACTAGCTTAGTGGATGATCCCGTTTGTGTTTCGAATCCCATTGGGGGTTCTGCTCATCTATCTATGATATGTGAGGATCTGAGGATCTCTATACTCAGTGTAGAGTTCTTGTGTAGTGCATATGTTCTTGGTTTCAGGGGATACGGATTGATACTGGGCATGGATTGGCTGTCCCGATATGGAGCCATTCTTGATTGTGAGCATAGGGTTGTGAGGCTTGTTACTCGCCTTGGCAACACCTTAGAGATTTCATGCAATCCGAAGAATCCCGTCATGTTGTGCTATCTTGAATCTCTCGACTCGTCAGAGGAAGCCCTTCAGTCTGTAAGGGTGGTCCGAGATTATCCAGATGTTTTTGAAGAAGTTAAGGGGTTGCCCCCAAAACGAGAGATTGATTTTCGCATTTATCTGGTGGATAATGCTAAGCCTGTTTCTTTGCCCGTTCGGCACATGGCTCCGCGTGAGAGACGGGAGCTCAGCAAGCAAGTAAAGGAGTTGCTTGAAAAGAACTTCATCAGACGAAGTATATCCGAATGGGGAGCGCCTGTGGTGTTTGCTACTAAGGCAGATGGTTCTCTTCGACTCTGTGTGGATTATAGAGAATTGAATAAGCTGACTAAGAAGAACAGACACCCGTTACCGAGGATCGATGATCTCTTTGACCAGCTTGTTGGTGCTTCTGTTTTCTCTCAGCTTGATCTTGCTACTGGATTTCATCAGCTCAGAGTGGCTGAAGATAGTATAGACAAGACTGCATTCAGAACTCCAGATGGATTCTTTGAATGGCTTGTTATGCCGTTCGGTTTGACGAATGCACCCGCGTATTTCATGGACTTGATGAGTAGGGTGTTTCGGGAGTTCTTGAACAAGTTTGTCGTGGTCTTTGTGGATGATATTCTGGTCTTCTCCAAGGATGAAGAAGAGCACGCGAGGCATCTTGTAGAGGTGATGGATACGCTTAGAGCGCATCAGCTAAAGGCCAAGTTCTCCAAGTGTCACTTCTGGAGAAGGGAAGTTAGATTCCTTGGGCATATCGTATCCAAGCAAGGCTTAGCGGTGGATCCCGCTAAGGTGGTTGCAGTTCAGGATTGGAAGACTCCAAGGAATGCAACCGAGGTGAGAAGTTTTCTAGGTCTTGCGGGTTTTTACCGGAAGTTCATCAAGGACTTCGCGAAGATATCCGCTCCTCTTACTAAGTTGACGAAGAAGAACTTAGTTTTTGCTTGGGATACGGACTGTGAGCTTGCTTTTCAAAGACTCAAGAGAGCCCTTACCTCAGCACCAGTTCTAGCTTTACCCGATGGTGGTAAGATATTTACCGTGTACACTGATGCTTGTGGCACGGGATTGGGCGCCGTTCTGATGCAAGAGGGCAGAGTTATATGTTTTGGTGGGAGGCAACTTAAGGTGCACGAGAAGAATTATCCCACTCATGATCTAGAGCTGGCAGCGATAGTATATGCACTCAAGGCTTGGCGTCATTATCTTCTGGGAGAGAGATTTGAGCTGTATACTGATCATAAGTCTTTGAAGTATCTCTTTTCGCAGAAGGATCTGAACTTGAGGCAGCAGAGATGGATGGAATTCTTGGCTTCCTATGATTTTGATATAACCTATACCCCTGGCAAGGGGAATGTTGTAGCGGATGCGTTGAGTAGAAAAAGGTTGACACTAAGTCCTCTATTTGTGGAGATGAAGAATTTAGAGTTCTTAGCAACCTTTGATTTCTCTTGGGCGGTCGAGTCAATGACCGGTTCTTTGGCATCTCTAGAGCTCAGGCCTACCCTTCTGGATTAAGTTGGGGCTTCGCAGAAGGAAGACCCTCAGATAATTGAGATCATGGATAAGCTGATTCGAGGGGAGACATCTAGTCACCTTGCTCGATATTCTATAGATGATAAGGGTTGGCTGAGGAGAGACGGAAGGCTTTGTGTTCCGATGGTAGAAGATTTGGTGAGGAAAGTTCTTGATGAAGCACATCGCTCCAAGTTGACTATACATCCAGGCGGTGATAAGATGTATAATGATATGAAGCGCATTTTCTTCTGGCCTGGAATGAAGAAAGATGTGGCAGAGTTTGTCTCCAGATGTGTTGTTTGTCAGAGAGTAAAAGCCGAGTCGAAGAAGCCCGGTGGGCTATTGCATCCTCTAGAGGTCCCGCTATGGAAGTGGGAGAGTATTTCTATGGACTTTATTGATGGGCTTCCACGGTCAAGGAAGGGGAATACGAGTATATGGGTCATTGTAGATAGGCTTACGAAGAGTGCTCATTTCATTCCGGTGAAGAGCAAAAGGACCGCATCTGGACTAGCATCAGTATATCTTCGTGAGATAGTACGACTACATGGAGTCCCTTCCAGCATAGTCAGTGACCGAGACCCCATCTTTACTAGTCAGTTCTGGAACAGTTTGCAGGAAGCTATGGGCACGAGGTTGAACCTGAGTACGGCCTATCACCCACAAACGGACGGTCAGACAGAAAGGGTGAATAGGGTACTCGAGGACTTGTTGAGGCTTTGCATTCTGGACTTTGGTGGTACTTGGGAAGACCACCTTCCTCTTGTTGAGTTTGCATATAATAACAGTTATCAGGCAAGCATAGGGATGGCACCATTTGAAGCTTTATATGGGAGGCCGTGCAAGTCACCTACATGTTGGTGGGAGACTACAGATAAGCTTATACTTGGACCTGACATGATTAGGGATACATCCGAGAAGGTCGAGTTGATTAGAAGACGGATGAAGGGGGCCCAAGACCGACAGAAATCCTATGCTGATAAGCGAAGATCCGAGTTGGAGTTTGATGTTGGGGACATGGTTTTCGTAAAGGTTTCTCCTTTGCGGAATGTGGTCCGATTTGGAGCTATTGGGAAATTAGCACCGAGATTTGTTGGACCCTTCCCTATCATAGAGAGAATCGGGAAGATGGCTTATAAAGTGCAATTGCCCGAGAAGTTGTCCGGAGTGCATAATGTCTTTCATGTCTCGCATCTCCGAAAGTGCCTACATGAGTCCGCTGAGGTGGTTGAACCTAGCATTCTTGAAGACGTGGAAGTAGAGAAAGAGGCAACTTTGAGGAGAGCTCCGATTCGTATCTTGGGGACGGAGACCAAGAAGCTAAGGAATCGAGAGGTCAGGTTGGTGAAGGTTCAATGGGGTGAAGCCGAAGAAGACGCAACTTGGGAAACCGAGGAGAAGATGCGTGGGCTTTATCCATTCCTTTTTGAGGGTACACTCTCAATCTCTTTCATTTGTTTAGCATGTCTTTCTCTTTGCTATCCATGTTTATCTAGTTATCGTGTTAATCTTGTCATGAGAACCTTAGGTAGAAACCCTTTGGATGAAACATGTGTTTGAAACATGTTATGCTTGATGGTTGCAAGTGGTTGCAAGTGTTTGCAAGTGGTTACTCGTGGATGCATGATACACATTAGGCACTAGATCGGCTCACACACTCCTCATATTGCATATGCATGAGTGTTTATGCTTATTCTTGGATGAAATTTGTATGCAATCACATGGATGTTGCATATGGATGTATGATTGAGCACGCATGTAGATATTATACATTATGTTAGGGATTTGCATACATATGGATACATTTCACTAACATATTTTGCATTGATCTTTGCATTAGATAAGTACATACACACAAACTTTTGCATATGTTCATACAGCATTTAGAACCTTTTTAAGGACAATGATTGCTCGCGGATGATGCTTTGAGTAGATGGATGATTGGATGGTAGGATACGTTCTTCCTAACTTGAAGATTTCGGGGATGAAATCCTTTAAGGAGGGGAGAATGTAACAACCCGTATTTTCAATAACCTGTTATAACATAAATTGAGGCAGAATTTAATTCTAAAATCTGAATCAAGGGAAACGGGCTATGCCATTGCGTTCGTCTCAGAAAAATACGCGAAATAGAGTCCGAGTTTTCGAAAATCGGAGTCCGTGTGACCCAGTTAAGGCCCATTGAAGTTTTCAGAAATTTCCATGTTAAAAACAGATTTAAATTTTAAATTAAAAACAAGGATTAGGGCTAACTGGCGTCAGGCGGGAAAACTCCCGCCAGGACCCCCATGTCGACAGGCATGTCGACAGGGGTCTTAGGGTGTCGACTGCCTTGTCGACAGCCCTGTCGACACGGGGTGGCCATGCAGTTTTGCCTGGCGCACCATTTTGATTTGGGCTTGGTCTTGTGGCTTGGTTCTAGAGAATTCCTAAATCTGACGGGCCTAAACTAACCTAGGGTTAATCCTAGGGCTAAAAACACTCTAATCTTCTATAAATAAGCCCCTAATCCTACCCTAAAACCTCATTATTCATTCTAGTAACCAAACTATGTCAAATTGAATTCTCAAATGGCCTCCACCTAAAATCCCTAGCCTCCACCCTCTTCAAAAATCATTTCTATGAAGGTTTTGATGTTCATACAAGCATTTCTAAGTTGTATGAATGATCATTAGCTTGCATACATCATCAAGTTGCAAGCTTTAATTGCTAAAGCTAGAGTTTTGGGATTTTTGTTAATTGGAGCTTTGTTTTGGGTTTTTATATGCTTGCATAAAGGGCTTTTCAATCTTTATTAGTGGATTTGTGTCTTCATAATATTAGTAAGCCCTCTTACCTTCATTTTAGAAACTCTAAAGTTAATATGTGATGAAAGTTGGGATTTATGCATGTTTAATAAGTTATGCATGCTTATGCAAGTTCACTATGCCATGATTTGCAAGTTTAACAAGTTATGCATGTTTATGCAAGTTCACTATGCCATGATTTGCAAGTTTAACAAGTTATGCATGTTTATACAAGTTCACTATGCCATGATTTGCAAGTTTAACAAGTTATGCATGTTTATGCAAGTTCACTATGCCATGATTTGCAAGTTTAACAAGTTATGCATGTTTATGCAAGTTCACTATACTAAGTTATGCAAGTCCAACATGTTATGCATGCTTATTATGATATGTAAGATTTATCATGTATGTTGTGCCAAGTTCCCTCTTTCTATCCTTTATGCGTTATGACGAATATGTAAGCGATAGAATGACGTTGGGGGGTTTTTGGGTAAAACTTAAAATACATGAAAATATAAGATTGGGAATTTACCTATTAAGTTAGGTCTACCCCTTGGGAATTTACCTATTAAGTTAGGTCTACCCAAGTATTTGTTAAACTTGTGATTATGTTTGAAAATAAAGTGGACATGACACTTAGAAAACATGTGTGGCCAACTCGAGGTTGGGTTGAGTTTGTAGCGTAAACCTACCCGGAACCGACCGGCTTAACTAGTTGCTACAAACAATAGGACCTAATGTGAGAAGTTGGTCATGTGTACCTTGGACCCGAGGTTAGACCAAGTTGTGGTGTAAAGCTACCCGGACCCGCCCAGCTTAACTAGTAACCGCAACAAAGTCTAATGTGAGAGGTTAAGGTACAATTAAATTAATGCCTCATGATTAGGGTTAAGTCATGGCCCACTAATACTTAACCAATTTTGGGGATACGAGGGATTAAATGGGGTTAAGTGGTGAACTGTTGGTTACACTTAACTAATTTAATCCATGATTAGTGAGGGGTTAAACCACACTTAACCCTCTTAGAAAACCCTAGCAGCGTGGTCTGTTCCAGCAGTAATCCCAGTTTGGTATCATTCACAACCCTAGAGGCTAGGCTAGGGCGGGGCACGATTACTGGACTGATGTAAGCGACCAAAGCGACGGCTGAGTGGTACAGCGGTGCGGGTCCAGGCGGGCTACGGACGTGCACGTAGTTCGGTGTTGGACAAACTCGAGGCACGGGTACCAGTAGGTTTAGACTGTGCATTATTGCTTAGGTGTCTGGGGTTGACACCCGAGGGCTTGATACACCCAAAGGTGGACCCAGCACAGTCTGACTACAACCATATGTGGGCCGTATGGACACCAACACTTGACGTGTTAGGTTTATAGGGAGCCGATCGACTAGACCGTTGGGCTGGACCTTGCATTAAGGTCACCTCATGCTATTGGGCCAAAGTTTGGGCTGAGGGATCAATACCTGTTATGTTAGTTTGCTAGTACGCTGTGGTGCAAAGCTTAATCTTCTTTATGTGATGACACCTTTATCTATTGCCAGTATATTCATCTCAGTTTCCATCATGATGTTAGCTTTATTAGTTTATAGACTGATCGTAGTAGGGCTTACCAGTCTCTTTGACTGACCTGTTTTCTTTCGCTTCTTTTCTTCCGTCCCCCCCCCCCCAGGTTCTCAGGGAGGGAACAGTGGTGCTTAGCTTGGATCGCTTGCTTGTTCGCTGGATAGCTCATGTATGTCTGGACATTGAGCTCGCTATGGTTTATCACTTTTATTTTTGGGGATAGCACTATGTATTTCAGTATTTCTGTTTATTTTGTACTAGACATATTTATTTTGGCGGATGACTTTATGATGTACTAGACTTGTTTTGAGATGGTTTGAGATATTCCGCTGTTTTATTCTCACTTACTCTGTTTTACATATATATTTATGTTCCTGTTCTGCCTTGATATATCATTATGCATGCTTACCCTGTTCTAACGCCCCCCAGAAGCTAGTGCCCCCAAAAGAGTGACCCTAGCGGAGGTGGGGTGTTACAGCATTACATATATATATATATATATATATATATATATATATATATGCCTTGACTTATAACTTGGGGAAAAAGAGCATATGGTGCATAATTAAATGGTGAATTGAAAAGGGGTGTAAAAGTCTATGATTTGAATAATGAATTGGGCATATAATTAAATACAGGGAAAAGGAGAAATAATCACTTATAATGACATAGGTAGTTTTGGATAAAAGTGGAATGTCCAGTAATCACAATTAGGAATTGTAATTGCACTTATGACACGAGGTTAGGTGGCATTAGTGGTGGAAGTCTGCCCGGACCTGACCGGCATATCCAGCAGCCACTAATGTTGAACCTAATCTGAGAGGTCTAAGTGTGCAAATACGAGTCAGACTAAGACATGAGGTTAGACCCAACTGTGGAATAAGACTGCCCGGACCCGACTGGCATATCCAGCATCCGCACGTTGTAGGCCTAATGTAGGAGGTCTAGCCCATTATAACCATAATTGGGCATGGTAATGAATTGGACTACTTAACCTAATTTAATTCGTAAGGATTGTATGATTATGAACTTAAGTTAGGGTTAAGTAAAATTGGATGGGTAGTGGGTGGGTTAAGTAAAATAGAGGGGGTGGGTAATATTTACATATAGGCCCATGAACTTAACCCAATAAGGTTATATAATTAAAGACACCTAGTGGTATACATAATCAGTGGAAAATATAATAATGTTGTGTAATTAAAGTGTAACAACCACGGGATTTTCGATCCCAAAAATCGACATAAAACATAATGTCGACTAATCAGATATCGAAAATACCGGATAATTTAGAGAAAGAAGTTAGAGGGTGAGAATAGAAATAAAGAAAAATAGAATAGAAGAAGACAACTGAATTGAATCAGAGTAAATACGAACTCACAGCGGAACGAATAAAATGTTTTATATAACATAACTTTTGAAATACAGATCTGAATTTGTATATACATACCATATCAGAGTATAACTCATATACATCACAGAGGAAATAATCTCTAAATATCTAATGGTGAAGTCTCCTGCTTCGAGCTTCTCCAAGTGAATCTGCAAAGCCTGAAACTTGACTGCCCGTTCAAATTTAGGCACCCAAGAGTTTAGGTAAAACACAAACAAAATAAACTCTGGGTCAGTCATAGGACTGGTTTGAGTAAATTCCAACCATATTGTTTAACTTTGAAAATCCTTTTGAAACAAAAGGATAATTGTAAGACCAGCCCACACATAAACATGGATGGTTTCTACCCTACTATAACCCAAAACATTTTCAAAAATCAATACTTTTCTGATATTATAATAGTGTTTAATCATAAGTAAATAAAATCTAGCAGAACGCTTGCATCCCACGCTCCATATATATATATATATATATATATATATATATATATATATATAATATACAATCAAAAACCGCAGGCGCTTATTGGAGATTGGATTCCGACTGATAAGGTATGGAATCACTTGCCGATAGTGCATCTCTTGCAACCCGACCACACATGACCGACCACTCATTTCTCTTGAGTGTATCAAATATATTGTCACCTACGGTTGCTAGCAACATAACTGTTCCCGGGAGATACAGAAGCAAAAAGAAGTAACAAATATGAATATTCTCTAGATGGTGACGATTAATGGGGCGACCCACATAGCCATGTTGCCTGCCCGATTTTTTCCATTTCCCGGTCGATGAGGCTTGAGGCAATAACGTATCTCTTGACAGATCACACCTTCACTTTCTTTGAATTTCACATCATCATACCTGCCAAATCACAAATTAATTTCCAAAAATATCATGGGTATAAAAAGCTAAGAGGAATGAATTCCTCCGCCACCAGACGTAATACTTTTAAGAGATCAACCGTATGTGATCTATTAGGTATACTCTATCAGACACTCGTCCATACAAGTTGTACTAGGACTGGACAAACATAAAGCACCATTCTGGAACAGAACGACGCTTGCATTTCACTCCGTCTTCAATTGTCTTCATCATAATCAAATTCGCAGCGTCTATGCCTATATGGAGTGGTTTTCGGATAATATATCCAACCGGTCTCTCCGTATCGACAACGATGGTCAAAACACTTCGATAGTCGGTTATTTAACTATCGAAGTAAAACAAGCATCCATTTAAATTTACACTAAGCATCAACCAAATCACTGGCCCTTTTATTTAACATTACTTTCCCAATTTTTCATATCTTCCCAGATATTTCCCAAAACCCGTTTAGCCCTTCACATTTCTTGGAAAACATTCCCAGTTATTATAGACTCTTATTCTCCCATGTTCTCGAAAATATATGTTATTAACGTTCGAAACATTTCCATTCTTTTCACATTCTTCATTTTCTACATTTGGATAATATACCCTGTCTACATGGAAAAATATTTCCAATTTTATTATAAATATTTTAATCTACCAAACGTTCACTTTTTAAAACATTATTCACTTTAAATGTGAATATCATCCCTATTATAGAAATCTGAACCCTTTATCAAATAACTCTTTATTCAAGTAATAAATACCCTTATCTTGTTTATCGAAAACTCTTTCATAATCTTATATTCCCATTCCACTTTAAAAACTCTATTTCTAAATCGACTTCTTGCTAAATCAATATCTAGTTTATAAGTAAATATTGATTACATATCCTTATTCTAATCTATTGGTTCAAAACTAAATATTAACTTATCCTATCATATTATAATTCCTAAAAATAATTTACTTTAATACATTCGACATCGTCGGATTATAGTTCCCAGTTCTAATAGTGTTATATTTAAAAATCACGCGTAAGCTTGGTCAACAACATTAATTTATCGTTACAGTTCAAAACTCGCAATGCGCTGCAATATCCCTTTTATAGCTAATCTCGACATAACAGTCACGCTTAAGCCTAGTTAACAACGTTATTTTATCGTTATAGTTCAAAACTCGCAATGCGCTGCGATATCTCTTTTATAACTAATCTTGACATCTCTTTTCTTTACAAACTGATACCATTCCTCGATAATAGTGAAGACGTTCAAGTTGGGGTATTTTATTTACCTCTCAGACCTTGATCGACAACATTCTTATCTTAGAATAGATATAAGTCCGTAACTCTAACCCCTTATTACTTCTAATCTAAATCAAACTGTATTTCTTGTTTCCTTTTTCAATATAGTTTTATAACGCATATACTTACTTTGAAATCTTTGTTGTTTATGGCTATTTTTATTAAATATTAACCCTTCACTTCAATCTCGTTATACAACTCCATTTATAATTCCTTTCCCAAAACTCTTTAACACTCTTTGTCTTCTGTTAATTTCTTTCGTTCGAATTATTTAATTCAAGTAAAACATATCATTACCAACTTAATACCATCTTAAATGAACTCCATTTAAGAAATAATTGCTTTAATTAAAATAATTAAATAGTAATTAACTTCATCATTACTGAAATAAACAGTTTACTTCATACAGATTGGTTGCTTAAATAAATAATAACTATTTGTACTTAGTTCCATAATCATTTAGACTTCATTAATTGAAAAGTAATTAATAAGAAATCTTATTAATTTTGATCAATTTCTCGCTAAGTCATTAGCATTAGATTAATGGAAAATCAATTTATCAAATAATCAATTTTCAAATCAACTTCAAACCATCAGTTAATTCGTTAACTAATTTTAATTACTTCTTACCATTAGATTAATATAATTAATCTAATTATTTCTAAATTGTTTGTTTAAAAATAATTATCCAAAATATTAACTCGCAGGATAATTATAGCTTTATAAACTTTATTTAAAAACCAAACAATCATTTATATTTTCTTTATAAAACGAACTATAAATGTTCATAATAGAACTTCTATTATAATTTTAAACATCGTTTAAATTATAAAAATATAATTTTAATAATTTTAACTTCATTGATTTTGCCTGACGGCCAATTAACTTCTTAACAAAAAGATGGGTTTATGGTCGACTGTTGCCACTTTCTTAATCGATATCGTTTATCAAAATAATGTTGAATTTCCATTCAACATCAATATTCATATAGGTTTTCAATGTCATTTGGGTTCAAACAATGCAATAAAACAAACAGTACATATAAATGTTGAGGAATCTGGTTGGATTCCTCCAGCCGTTTTGCTGCATACACACAGATGTTAGTCCATACAATTTACACTAATTCCATACGATGGAATCTTATAACCGATGGAATCAGTGTCCAATTCGTGATGTGTACATATGCAACGATATGTATATATTTCAGCCAATTTAATTGTAATCTACCTAAACGACCATCACACAACATTCAACCATTATTTATCACTATTAAAATATGATTAAAATATTTTAAAATAAAACAGAGTGAGTGAATTTACTCACCTTGTGCGTTAACCATTAAATAATGATTTGCATTAGTAGATTATGTAAGGCGTTCAATTCTGCCCTGAACTCAACGTGCTTCAAATTGCTCCAACCCAACTTCATAGCATTGCTAGCTTATACTTCCGCCATTTCCAAAGTTCAACCCCATGCTGTACTTTCCCCACTTCATGAAACATTACAGATAAATGACTCTTCTCTTCTGAATCTCGTCCATGCAACCTTTCGTCTCCAGAAAAAGAAATTCCCCATGCTCCTCCATCACATGACATGTACACGTTAATTATTTCCCCAAACCGCTTCCGCCTATACCAGAACACAACGATACATGCCAAGCTTCTACCTTCCTTTGTTAATTCCAGTATTTCCAGTATATTTGCAATGGTCCTTCCGCATATAAGAAGAACCATCCTCCTCCCTTAAAATAGTGAAACTCCTCATTGCTTCACTACCATTTGGGAACCCAGTACCCTTCACGTTTTCCCTGAGTTTACCATTGTCGTGACCTGCTGCATACCACCCCTCACCTACCGTGCCTTCCACCTCCATCATCTCAGCATCACAAAAACACGTTCTTCTTTTGTGTACACATATCCCTTAAAAATCCGGCTCCTGCTAACTCATGTTGAACATGGCCCATTTCCTCAACAAACATCCATGTTAAACCCTTCCTTCATGCATGAGCACGCACGTACATGTCTCCACAACTCAGCCTCCCATACCACACACCAGAACGCATGTAATTTCACCCTTATACCCACGCCTAACATAATATCTCCTCCCCAACTGTCCTCAACCTAAAACACTCGTCTGCTCCTTCTCCTCAGGCATACTCACGAGCCACCGCTCCTCCCAAACTCCACTACACGTGGACAAACTTCACCCCTAACTTCACCATCACTTTAACAATACACACACTGCACCCTCCTTTCCAGTTCGTACTTCGCAGTAAGCCCTCCTTCTTGTATCACGTTGGTCTCTACTCAACCTTCACAAGCTTCACTTCTGTTGCGTTTCCTTTGAAGAGTTGAATTTCATTTTAGTGAAAAATGAAGGATCGGGTTTTAGTTGGAGTTTCGAACTGTAAATAAATGTTTAGTGACCCGAATTCCATTTTGTGTATTACGATTTTTCTCCTAGAACCGAAGAAGAGGATTTATATGTTCTAGTATTTATATAATTTAATTCCTTCGCAATGAAGCAATAACAATCTCGTAGGATATATATTAGGTTTTAGGCTTAATTAATTCGATTTGCCAATACATACCTAGCTGTAGTTGATGCGAGTAGCCATGAGTTTTCAAACTCATATAGCTGTAGTTGACGCGAGTTGTAGTGGGGTGATTGACAATACAATACATGGCAGGTTTTCAAAGTCTAACTCATTAAATTGACAATGACTGGAGCATGCCTTTCATGTCTTAGCTCCTTGTCTTAGGCATGTGGTATCATGTACTAAACTTGGGGGGGAAGGAACCCAAGTATATACTATTATTTGTTTTACTGCATATAGTTGAGATTTTAGCAATATATAAGCCACTGTTCATCATTAAGCGAACCGTATCTAAATGTTGTCCCACTGTTTTCTCTTCCATAGTGTCAAACATTTGTTATGTCATGTTTATTTAATTAATATCTAATGATTAAAAAAAATAGATTTTCAAATTAATGATACACTATATAGTAGAGGCAATCCCTAGTGCTATACATGTTATGGGTATAATATCATATTTATTTATAGACCGCTACGGACTGAAGTAAAGATACAGTTGCGTCCAGCGAGGTGCTACTGTTCCAAAAATACAATAATATCGGTAGGTTAACTTATTGTGTGAAACCCCGAAATATTGATATAGGTGCAAAATAAAAGTTGCATATCTAATTAATTAAAAATTACACTAAAACTATAAAAATAAAATTATCACTGCATCTCGAAAGAATCTTGTCCAAATTCGAAACCGATATCTAGTTATATCAAATAAATCATTACGGTTGATAAACGATTCTATAGCGACTAATTGGAAATTTGATTTCGACATAACTCACAATCTATAACCCGAAATCTTGGGTTTTCACTTCTGTTAGAAAAATATAGTTTAACGGATTCCAACGTTTCTTGTTTTGCAGAAATCCGATTTATAACAAATCAAATACGCTCAGTTGAAGTTCAAAATGTTAAATTACGAACTGCCGCGATATTACAGGCTCGATTATATTTAATATATATATTTATACGTTCAACTTCGTTTTAGTTAATATATAAATCTACTTATATTACAAATTCCATATTTAACTGATTTAAATATTCAAATACAAATCGATAAAAATGCGGGACATTACATAAAGACACCCTTGTAGGGTAAGCATAACTTGTAGAATGATAGAATTAGATATGTGTAATAATCTACTAAGTAAACAACGATAAGTTGTAGGACGGTGTAAATTGAATTTATAATTAAATGAGAAAGAATGAGGAAAACTTGTAAAATAAATAAGCTATATTTAATCATAAATGGTAAGTGACATGTTAATTAGGAAACATGTGAATTGAGATATACTTAATAACGTATTAAGGAGAACATGTTATTGTAATGATGTAACCAAGCAAGAATATAAAATAGATTGTGGATTACATATCTTGGGCCACAATCTAGAGAATAACATGTTGTGGGCTTATTAATAAACTTAAATGGATTAAGTTATATGATTAATTAGCAAGAGAAACTTCCGAAATTGGAATAAGAATTCAATATGAACGGAAATAACCAAGTTAAATGGGAACCGGGTGAGGTAAGGAAAGCGCGTAAAAGAATGTTTAGACATAGGGCCTTACAACATTTTAAAGAAAGGCGCTTGGACCAGTCCGTACGTTTGAGGGTGAATAACCCAACGGGGTAGATCATCGAGGTGTTATAAGACACGAGATGAGCGCACATTCATCTGATTGTTATGACGGCTCCAAAGGACTGGAAGGGGAAGCACGCAGCTTCCTGAAGTATGTAAGGTGCTCCTACTAGTCCTCTGTGCGGTGACAGATGTCTTAGGCTGTACTCCCAGAGGTGACACCAGGGTAACTACTAAGTGGGTGGGCCTTGACTGCAGATGTAGCTATGCAGTTAGAATGCTACGGCGAGGTGACACCAGGGTGATTCGACGGTTGCCTCATGAGGAGGTAGAGAGGGTCACGACCAAAAGGATAGTAGACCATCGGATATCCGTCATCGACAACCAGCGGGGTGCGAAAGATTAGAGCTAAACCCAAGATACCATTTCAACTTTCACTATCGAGGTACGGGGTTGAGGGAAGACGCCACATAGATGTTTAGATTGGTTGTTATTAGCGGCTATCGCTTAGCTCTTGTAGTCTTTACTAGTTGAGGGAGGGGCCGAGGTGGGGCTATAGCCATCATGAAAACAGACCCTAGGTATATCTGTATATAGAGGCTCTTTAAAGACGGGTCTGTACAAATATGGAAAAGCTCCCGACCGAGTTCCGTGTTTCTTGTATCGCCCTGCCGCGGAACTCGATGCACATTAGAGGACGTGCAATTGAGGCATCGAGCTACAATTACAGTACATACGTGGGACAGTCTAGATACATGCATATCTGCTCTGGGTGGTGTATCGTAGACTAGAGGGCATTATTTCGATAAGGAATCTAATTTGATCGATGGTGGCAGTCCATACACTTAAGTAGCATAGTAATGTAGATATATGCCAAACGTAACATTTTATATAGAGAACCATACGTCACTCCGGCGTAGGTTGAGGGACTTCGTTCATCACGGTGGAGACCGTGCAAGTGGGGTACCATGGGGTGTATCTCAATATTGAGAGATAGCTACATATATTGTATTAGGTGAATCCATGGGAAAGTAAATTGGCACGCTGCGCGTATAAGTCTTGAGTGCTATTAAGTATTAACCCAAGCAACCTAATAATCAAGGAAATGTAATGAAATGGTATTAGTAGGGATCATTCTACTTCTGATATACTAGTATCTGTGCGATGCAGAGAAATGTATTTAAGAAGCGCAATATATCATGTTCATCTTATCTTGCTAAGCTCACACATGTTATTCCTACTGTTATCTTGTTCTTCCAGTTTTATATATACCTGCCATGATACTTTTATTTATTTATATTTAAAAATAACTGGACTCGCCAGACTTTATGTCTGGCCCTTTTTATTTCCTCTTCTCTCTCTTCACCCCCCCCCCCAGGTTCTCAGGGTGGAAGTGCTTAGAGTTGATTTGGATTCTTTCAGCTTAGCTTGTATTTTGGATGTAGATGTTTCGCTTGGACTTCTGGTCAACTCTCTTATGGGTTCATAGGGAAATACGGTTTTATGCTTTTGTACTCAGATATTTTTGGCAAGACCTATTATTAATGTAATTAGTTACTTATGATGTAAACTTAGTATTTGGGACCATGATTTTTTGATTTAAATAAAGTTTTTAATTCCGCTACTATTTTACGTGTCTGTATTGTGCTATTATGTTCTTATTTACCTATAACGCTTCACCGAACTTAATGCATTCCCTTAGTGAGTGACATTAATGGACGTGGGGTGTCACATTTGGTATCAGAGCATATGGTTATAAGATCGGATAAATTATTTTGAAAATGGTTTTCAAAAAGGTCTCAAAAACAAAGTATTTTAAAATAAAAAGTCTATTTTTGAAAAGCATATTTCCCAAAGCCATAAATATCTCTCGATTCTCCGCTTGATTCCTTTTCCTTTTTGATCAGGGAACTGTTTCTTCCCGAAATGATATCCTTATTTTGGCATGATTTCGTAGGCATGTTAAAACTACGGTACATGTCGAAGGGCAAAGAAGTGCCCAATCTCCATCTTTACCCGCAGAGGTTTCACCTACAGCCTATTTTCTCTCAAGCCTCGTAAGGATTTCCATGCGACGGAGGCAGCTTTCAAGAGACTTGTTAGCATGTTGCACAAGGATGGTAAAAAGGAAAATAAGGGAGTTGGGGCTAATGAGCATAGCCCAAAGAAGAAAAGAGGAAATACCATAATTTCAGAACGGTGGGTCATCTGGAAAAGGATTGCAGAAAGAGACAAAGACAAGGTCAGAGGGCAGGAACTTCTAGGGGACAAGCTAATGTTATCATAGCTGGTGAACAAGATAGGGGTAGAAAAGTTTCCATCGAAGGATTGATTTCTATTTCTGATCATCCTATTAGGATTCCTTTCCTGGCATTTCGCATTATTTTATATTTGATCCTTTAGTTGAATCTCTACACCTAGATACTAGTATGGTTTTGGATCCCGTTATCGCCTCAAACCCCAGTGGAGGTATGGCTCATTTATCGATGATTTGTCGGGGTTTGAGAATCTCTGTGTTAGGTGTCGAGTTTGATTGCGGCGCATATGTCCTTGATTTCATAAGATACGGTTTGATTCTAAGATGGATTAGTTAACCATATATAGAGCCATTCTAGGTTATGAGAGGAGGGTCGTTAGACTTCTGACTTGCCATAGAAAGACTCTTGAGATTTCTTATGACCCCAAAAGAGTCTGTCATGCTTAGTCTCCTAGAACCTCTTGATATATCTATCGATGATTTGCGACATGTGACTCCTAAAAGAAAAGAGGGAACTTGATAAGCAAGTAAGGGAGCTACTTGAGAAGAGGTTTGATAGGTGAATCATATCGGGATGGGAAACCTATTGAAGACAATCCTTGAGGAAACCCATCATTCTAAGATGACTATTCATCCAAGCGGCGATAAAATGTATAGAGTTTGAGGTAGTGGAGCCAAACTTGCGAAAGGAAATGAAAGTAGAGAAGGAAGCAATGATAGGACGAGTTCCGACTTACATACTTGGATCGGAGGTTAAGAAATTATGCAACAAAGAAATGAAGCTAGTAAGAGTGCAAAGGGGAAAGGGCCGCCAGAACGCTACTTGGGAGGCTGAAGACAAGATTCGCGCTTCACATCCTTTCCTTTTTATATGTCCTTAACTTATTTTTCCAAGCTTCAAATTAATATTTGTATCTATTGTTTGAATGTCTCTTATCGATCGAGTCTTTAGGTAGAAAACTAATGAATGTAAACATGTGTTTGAGACATGTTATGCTCGATGGATGCAAGTGGTTGCTAGTGATTGCTCTTGAATACATATACACACACACACAATAGGCACTAGATCGACTCAATCACTCACATATTGCATATTGATGTGTGTAAACTTTAAATTTTATGGATGAAAATGGGTGTATCGTTGCATTGATGTTTCATTTGGATTGATGATTGTGCATACATATAGAGCTTACAAGTTATACTAGGATGATTTGCATACATTTTGGTTGCATGGCACAAACACACATTGCATTAAGAAGGTCAACTGAGTCCGTAGACCGCCTGATCTTTCGCATTAGTTACGGACATGTACACACACTATTGCATATGTTCATAAAAGCATTAGAAATTCCTTAAGGACAATGGATGCCTGTGATTGCTAGATGAATGAATGATGATTGGATGTTAGGATATACGTTCTTCTTAACTTAGAGATTTCGGAGACGAAATCCTTTGAGTAGGGGAGAATGTAACACCCCGAAATTTTAACGACGCTAAAGATGATGATTTAAAGAATAATTAGTGTAAAATACACTTTTAACATTGAATTAAGGAAAACTTAATTTAATATTCAGAATTTAGTAAAACGGACCGCGCCATTGCGTCCGTCTCGAAATTCTGGTCAAAATAGACACCTGGTTTACGTAAATCGAACACCGTATGAAGAAGTTATTAAGGTTTGAAGTTTGTATACGCACAGGAAGAATATATATATATATATATATATAATAGGTTCAGAAATTCAAAAATGGGTCCAGAAATTCAAAATTCGGTTCAAAAATTGAAATTTGGGAAGGTGGCGGATTTCCCACCCAGGCGGGTCTACCCACTCAAAGGGGGGTCGACAGATCTAGGCGAAATACTTCGTTTTGTATCTGGACACCTTTCTGAGCAAGGTTCATTGAACCCTAGGCTACATAAAGGACCCTACACCTAGGTTTTATTCATCTAAAAATAATGCCGACGGCGAAGCTCTGCTGCAACAAAAATTAAAATGGCCTTTTTTCTTATAAATCAATTCAAAGAAGATTATACATATTCGAAGATTGCTACAACAAATTCAGCGATGGCAACAACAACTTATTCAACATGTTCTTCGTAGTAATTTGGATCCATTTCCTTAGAACTGTTCACTGTAAGTTCATGTTATTTTTAGATCTAAATATTTAAATAGTAATCTTGATATGTATGTAAAAATTGGATCTTGAATCGGTGCCTAATCAGTTCTGTTATGACATAACTATCAGATCTGCTTATATATGTTCATACCGCCGCCATGTTAAATCTTGTCATAATATGCCTATTCAGTTTATGCCTATTTCTTTATTATTGATTCATTATTATGCCTGTTCTTGATTCTCTTCTCTCCCTCTTTTCCCTTTTTATTTTTATATAGCCAAGCCACCTTCGAGCCTAGGCCTAACGCTGAAAAATGCGAACATGCGAAATTGGGAATAATGGGGAAAGACATAATTTGGGGCATAACTGATATTGGAAAATATGGATCTAAATTTGGGCATAAATTTGGAAATATACGAATATGGGTTTGGGGGCTTATGTCTTGTTGGATATTATGAATTTAAGCATACGTTGGAACGTATAATTTGAGCATAAATTGGGACTTGTGTAAGTACTGATTTGGGACATAAATTGGGATGTATGTGAATATGAATTTTAGGCATACATTGGAAAATATGCAAATATGGATTCAGGTATAACTTGTATTGAAATGGGTGAATATGGACTAGGGACATATATTGGAAAATATGTAGATATGGGTTTGTGCATAACACACACACACACACACACACACACACATATATATATATATATATATGTATGTATGTATGTATATGCCTTGACTTATAACTTAGGAAAAAGAGCATATGGTGCATAATTAAAAGGTGAATTGAAAAGGGGTGTAAAAGTCTATGATTTGAATAGTGAATTGGGCATATAATTAAATATGGGGAAAAAGAGAAATAATAACCTATAATGACATAGGTAGATTTGGATAATAGTAGAATGAATAGTTATTACAATTAGGAATTGTAATTGCACTTATGACACGAGGTTAGGTTGCATTAGTGGTGGAAGTCGGCCCGGACCCGACCGGCATATCCAGCAGCCACTAATGTTGAACCTAATGTGAGAGGTCTAAGTGTGCAAATACGAATCGGGCTAAGACACGAGGTTAGACCCAACTATGGAATAAGACTGCCCGGACCCGACCGACAGATCCAGCATCCGCATGTTGTAGGCCTAATGTGGGAGGTATAGCCCATTATAACCATAATTGAACATGGTAATGAATTGGACTACTTGACCTAATTGAATCCATAAGGATTATATGATTATGAACTTAAGTTAGGGTTAAGTAAAATTGGATGGATAGTGGGTGAGTTAAGTAAAATAAAGGGGGTGGGTAATATTTATATATAAACCCACGAACTTAACCCGATAAGGTTATGTAATTAAAGACACCTAGTGGTATACATAACCGGTGGAAAATATAATAAAGTTATGTAATTAAAGACACCCTTATAGGGTAAGCATAACTTGTAGAAATGATAGAATTTGATATGCATAATAATCAGCTAAGTAAACAGCGATAAGTTGTAGTGACGGTGTAAATTGAATTTATGATTAAATGAGAAAGAATGAGGAAAACTTGTAAAATAAATAAGCTATATTTAATCATAAATGGTAAGTGACATGTTGATTAGGAAACATGTGAATTGAGATATACTTAATAACGTATTAAGGAGAACATGTTATTGTAATGATGTAATCAAGCAAGAATATAAAATAGATTGTGGATTATAGACCTTGGGCCACAATCTAGAGAATAACATGTTGTGGGCTTATTAATAAACTTAAATGGATTAAGTTATATGATTGAAATTAATAAGCAAGAGAAACTTGTTAAATTGGAATAAGAATTCAATATGAACGGGAATAACCAAGTTAAATGGTAACCGGGTGAGGTAAGGAAAGCACATAAAAGAATGTTTAGACATAGGGTCTAACAACATATTAAAGAAAGGATCTTGGACTAGTCCGTACGTTTGAGGGTGAATAACCCAACAGGGTAGATCATCGAGGTGTTATAAGATATGAGGGGAGCGCATATTCATCTGATTGTTATCACGGCTCCAAAGGACTGGAAAGGGAAGCACGCGGCTTCCTGAAGTACGTAAGGTGCTCCTAATAGTCCTCTGTGCAGTGACAGATATCTTTGGCTGTGCTCGCAGAGGTTGGGTCTGCGCGTAACTACTAGGTGGGTGGGCCTTGACTGCAGATGTAGCTATGCAGTCAGAATGCTGTGACGAGGTGATACCACGGTTGCCTCATGAGGAGGTAGAGAGGGTCACGACCAACTAGGATAGTAGACCGTCGGATATCCGTCATTGACAGCCAGCGGGATGCGAAAGACTGGAGCTAAACCCAAGATACCATTTCACCTTTCACTATCGAGGTACGGGGTTGAGGGCAGACGCCACATTGATGCTTAGATTGGTTGTTATTAGGGGCGGTCGCTTAGCTCTTTTATTCTTTACTAGTTGAGGGAGGGACCGAGGTGGGGGCATAGCCACCACGAAAACAGACCCCAGCTATATCTGTATATAGAGGCTCTTTAAAGAAGGGCCTGTACAGATATGGAAATGCTCCCGTCCGAGTTCTGTGTCTCGGTGCACATTAAACGACGTGCGATTGAGGCATCGAGCTACAGTTACAGTACATACGTGGGACAATCTAGATACATGCATATCTTCTTTGGGTGGTGTATCATAGACTAGAGGGCACAATTCCGATAAGGAATTTGATTCGATCGATGGTGGCAATCCATACGCTTACGTAGCATAGTAATGATAGATATATGCAGAACGTAACATTTTGTATAAAGGTCCATACATCACTCCGGCATTGGATGAGGGACTGCGTTCATCACGAAGGAGACCGTGCAAGTGGGGTACCATGGGGTGTATCTCAATATTGAGAGATAGCTACATATATTGTATTAGGTGAATCCATGGGAAAGTAAATGGGTACGATGCGCGTATAAGTCTTGAGTGTTATTAACCCAAGTAACCTAATTGTAATAACCCGGAAAATCTGGGGCAGTTTAAAATTTTTGTTTTGGCAACTTCGGCGGATTTTGAATATTTAAAATAGATTATTTTAAATAATATCGACGAGAAATTTATTTTGAATATATTTAGAACGTATATATTATACGCGTCGTCGTTTGAATATAAATATTTATATATAATTATAAATAGAATTGAAAATGGCGCGGTAGTTCGATAATTCGATTTCAAACTTCAATTGAACATACCGGGTGCAAAACAATCTGGATTTTAGTGAAACCAAAAATATTAGGATCTAATTGATGTTATCTTTCCAACGAATCCGAAAAATCAAAATTTCATAGCGGGAATCAAAAGATATGTCCAGTTGAAAATTCTGAATAGTCGCTATGGAATTCAGGCCCTTAAAAATGGGAATTTTGCAAACGACCTCGGATTTCGACGAAACCACTTTTGTTGGATTCGTAATGTCAAATTATTGCTAGATTCCAAATTTCATAATTTTTCGAATCAATATGTGAGCGTGGCGAAGGAAAACACGTTTGACCAGTTTCAGTTGATTTTAATCGACTGGAAATTGGCCATTTTTCTAACGGTCTCAGAATTCGACGAAACTTGTTTTGTTAGGACCGTATCGTCAATACGAAGCTAGAAAATATTTTTCGAGAATTTTAGAGTTAGTATGTGACCCCGGTAATTTGAAA
The DNA here is from genome assembly GCA_030737875.1 of Allium sativum. NCBI lineage: Eukaryota > Viridiplantae > Streptophyta > Magnoliopsida > Asparagales > Amaryllidaceae > Allium > Allium sativum. The sequence continues at coordinate 516,883,870 of CM060922.1, forward strand.
TGTACGTTTAAAATTGGATATAGTGATTTAAATGTAAATTTAACGGAAACTGATTCAAACGATCATATCAGCTTGCGATACATATCCCATTGGGTTCGGAATAGGGGTAAAACGCTATAGACGACAGGCGGTGGGCCTCGTTTCGAGGTCGTATGTAAAAGTCAACTTTTTGAAATATAAATTAATTAAATAAATTAATTTCTTCTTTTGCATATACCCCCCCCCCCCCGGGTATATTCTTCAACCCGATCAGAAGAAAAAGGAAAAAAAAGGAAAAAAAGAAGAAAAAAAACTAGATCGCCCGTCGTTCCCCTCTAACCAGTCGTCGCGCCTCCTCCAACGGACTCTCCCCCGTCTCCGGCGAGCATTGGCGAACCCCCCCTCCCCTCAGCATCTCGACCGTCGTTTCCCTCCCCGTCTGAAGATCGACAGCCCCCAAAACCCGACCCTGAGTACCTCCGCCTCGCCTGGCCGCAACACCCTCGACCCGTCAGTTGTCAGCGCCGCTTCCAACTCCTCCCCGAGCCCCTCCAACCACTAAGTCAGTAAAAGGTGTGTTTATTTTATTTTATTTAATTATAATACATTTTTATTTTCTGATTTATATTTACGTGATTTTTAAAATATAAAGATGTGATTTTTAAAATATAAAGATGTGATTTTTAAAATATAAAAATGTGATTTTTAAAATATAAATGACGATATTTTTAAATATGGAAAGACGATATTTTTAATATGAGTAGTGAAGTAAAAATATGATTTTTACTTCGAGAAAAGGTGAAATCTTTATAATAGTAAAGGAGAAATTTTTAATAATAAAATTTTGATTTTTATATAATGTAGAGAATTAAAAATATAATTTTTACATGATAGGAATATTAAAAATATCATCTTTATATGTGTAGAAAAATAAAAATGAGATTTTTATAAAGATGAAATCTTTAAATTTGAAAAGGCGAAGTCTATGTTTATATAAAGGCGAAAACTATATTTTAGAAAGGCGAAATCTTTATATGGAAAATAGCGTGATAAAAATATAATTTTTATCTATATGACATAGTAGTAAAAATTCGATTTTTAAATATATGAAGTGATTATAAAAATATGATTTTTTAAATTAAGAGTGAACAAATAAAAAGTGACTTTTATTTTAAAGACATCAAAATATAAAAATGTGTGATTTTTATATATGTAGTGAAAGTGGTCAACGAAAGTGACAAAAAGGCGAGAACGATGAAGATTTCGATCAAAGAAGAGTCAAGATGATTGGATAGCTATCGGTGAGAATTTCTCACCTTTCAATTTCTTTTTCTAGTTATATATATACTAGGATGCAGACGGTGTTTAGTAGCACCCGACACCCGTCATCCACAGACCATGGATGGCTTGTTTGTTAAATTGTTTGATTGCAAAAATTAATTAGATTATTTGATTGAAATTGAATTGTTTGGTGAGAATGAATGGATTTGATTGATGTGTGAATGGCGTGGGCCTTCACTAGTCCGGGGATAAGGCTAGGCCTTGTCCCGTTTCTAGTATCGTGCCGTTATGCCGCCGAAATTTTCTAAAATATATTAGAAAAATAAAAATATCATTTTATTGCGTAAACGAACTGAATATAAAATAAAGGTTCATGAGTTGAAATAAAATATTTTATCGTTAAAAATATAATTTTTAACGTGAATGTAAATAAAATAATCATTTACAGACTGGACGGTTTGTTTATGTACACTGATTTGACTGACATTGATTGGGTCGATAAATTTTACACATCGCCCAACTGCACAAATAAAATCTGTGTTTGATTGTTTGAAACCCCACACGGGTGTTGGGATGAAAATTGAGGTTCACTCATCCTGATTGATTTAATATGTCGATCGATTGATTGATAGGCTGCTATAAGCGTTAGATATCTATATTTGATGCTTATACAGTGTAGTGCACTTTTGTTGATGGTTGATTATTTTTCAATGCTATTATATACATGTGTTGTATGAAAATCCATATAATTAACTTTATATGGTAATTGATTGGGCCTCATTCCAATTTAGAAAATAAAGAATATTATAAAATAAAGGTTCATGTGTTGACTGTACTCATCCGTTGAGATTAGTCATGTGTTGAACGAATATTTTAATAATAAAATTTACATCTTTATCAATATAAAATAAAGGTTCATGTGTTGACTGTACTCATCCGTTGAGATTAGTCATGTGTTGAACGAATATTTTAATAATAAAATTTACATCTTTATCAATATAAAATAAAGGTTCATGTGTTGACTGTACTCATCCGTTGAGATTAGTCATGTGTTGAACGAATATTTTAATAATAAAATTTACATCTTTATCAATATAAAATAAAGGTTCATGTGTTGACTGTACTCATCCGTTGAGATTAGTCATGTGTTGAACGAATATTTTAATAATAAAATTTACATCTTTATCAATATAAAATAAAGGTTCATGTGTTGACTGTACTCATCCGTTGAGATTAGTCATGTGTTGAACGAATATTTTAATAATAAAATTTACATCTTTATCAATATAAAATAAAGGTTCATGTGTTGACTGTACTCATCCGTTGAGATTAGTCATGTGTTGAACGAATATTTTAATAATAAAATTAACATCTTTATCAATATAAAATAAAGGTTCATGTGTTGACTGTACTCATCCGTTGAGATTAGTCATGTGTTGAACGAATATTTTAATAATAAAATTTACATCTTTATCAATATAAAATAAAGGCTCATGTGTTGACTGTACTCATCCGTTGAGATTAGTCATGTGTTGAACGAAATATTTTAACAAAAATAGTCACAGATGGACGGTACTCATTCGTTGAGATTAGTCGTGTGTTGACATAAAGAAATATTTGAAATAGAATATATAAAGCCGTGTTGATTAGTGATGCGCCATTTTGACGCGAACGATATTTATATTGATTACATTCGAAATGAATTGAATATATAACGATTTCGAAATGAATTGAATATATAACGATTTCGAAATGAATTGAATATATAACGATTTCGAAATGAATTGAATATATAACGATTTCGAAATGAATTGAATATATAACGATTTCGAAATGAATTGAATATATAACGATTTCGAAATGAATTGAATATATAACGATTTCGAAATGAATTGAATATATAACGATTTCGAATTTGAATTGAATCGAATAGAAAACGAATTTGATTTCAATTGAACATATAACGAATTTGATTCGAATAGAAAACCAATTTGAATTGAATCGAATAGATCACGACTTTGAAACCAATTTGAATAGAATCGAATAGCAAACGACTTTGGAATTGAATTGAATTGAAACGAATTCAAATTGAATTGAAAGCGAATTGAAATGAATTCAAATTGAATTGAAATTTGAATTGAATAGAAATGAATTTTAAAACGAATTTATAAAGAAGAATTCAATTTTGATTTAAATTGAAATGGAAGTTGAAATTGCTTTTGAAACGAATTTAAAACTATTTCTATAATTCGTTTTAAATAAAAATCGACGAAATATATATTATATATATAATACAATGGCCTGAATAGAACGCGCCGCGCCGCGGCAGTTCGTGAATTTCGGCCATTTATTTCAAACGGACATTACGGGAGATCCGACCGTCGGATTCTCCTAAAACCGGAACCGTTGGGTTCGTATCGAGAAGAGCTTTCTAACGAATATTATAAATTCAAAATCTAACGGTTGGATTTGGAGATACGTCCAAATCAAATTTGAAAAAGGTCGCTGTAAGTGCAGTTCGATGGCCATTGTTGGAAATCGACTGTACGGGCCTTGATAAAATTATTAAAAATAGTAATAATTTGTGTAAAATCATAAGAAATGATTTGGGAAAAATTGTGGTGAAAAACTCCATATTTGAAAAGATAAAAATAGATTTTTATCGAAATGAACTAGTTTGAACTCAATTTAAAACCCGGGTTTTTTATTTTTAAATAAATAAATTAGATTTAAAAAGGGGTTTTAAATAATCGGAATTCCTAATATATTTTGATTTGAATTGAACTAGAATTGATTTGTGGGTTTATCATGAACTGTGTTTTAAATAACACTAGTTCTTTAACCCGATAATAAATAGAATGTGATTTGGGTTTGTCGTGAACTGTGTTTTAAATAACACCTAGTTCTTTAACCCAATAAAAGGAGTTTTAATGAATCTGCAATTAGATTGAAATGTGAATTGATAATTTAAATTATCAAATTTGACAAATAAGCGAGGATGGAGTATCACCAGTTTTGCTCCAAAGCGATAGTTAAATCTTTAATTAGATTTGAACGTGAAATGGTAATTAATTTACCGATAACACCACGGTGTTAGATATGGAGTACTACCAGTTTTGCTTCATGGGATGAATAGGTTGGGATTGGGAAATAAAATAAATAATCACTTCGTTACGGTTCGCTAATCTCGACTAGTTTAGAAAACCATAATTTGGTTTTAAATGACATCCAAAGGAAGATCAAAAGATAAATTTGAAAGAATTTATCTTGGATAAAATTAATGGGAACCTTTCCCTAAAAGTGAGATTTTATGAATAAAAGAATATTCTGAATTGGGATGAGGCGTATGTTGAGTTTGTGTAACATTTGTTTTTAATATACGCGGATTGTTCGGAAAGTCCGGGTTTATACCCATTCTGAATAACCGATTCGACGATAAGTCGAAGATGAAGACGGTGGTCGAAGACCGGAAGTCTTCACATCGTTGGGATAATTACTGACGATCCTGATTGGGCAGTACACCCAAGAGGATGGAAATAGTTGGTGGTCGTCCAGACGTACCTGGAGATGGATGGATATGCGAGGAAAGTGCCTCCGGTTTCGTTCAGACCCAGAACGGACTTGTAAATGGATTGTGTGTCTGACATTGGATTTTATTCTGTGTTGATTGATTTTTATTAAATATACATCTGTTTGGCGGCGGAGAATTTATTCTTTTGCTTAACGCCCTTCTCTGAGACGTACGAGCTCAGAGGTTGTATATCGATGGACATCAGTCGCACGGCATGGATTGCCTGTGTGGCATGCTGAGTTGCATGGATCAAGGCTTCTGTTGAAAAGCAAAGTCTTGTGGTTGATGATCAAAGCACGCCTACGTGGCAGCTTTGTGTATAACGTGAATTCGCGAGCCTCACACCTCGGTATGAGTTAAAAACGGGATAGTGACTGCAGGGAGAGCACGACGTTTCTTTCTAGCTTTGGTGGTGTCAGTGACTTACCAGCCCTGACATTTATATACTTTTCACCTATGTGGTTGTTGGAATGCGAGGCGCCTCGATTATAGGTCTGTAAGGACCGGGAAACGTGTGTTCAGGCATAATTAATCCTCTAACGTAAGTGAGGACCGGCCCTGAAGATCCGGGGTTGCCCAGAGTGCGTAACCCTGAGGCATTTGCTAGAGTGTCTCGAACGCGGAGAGAAGCTTGCCCCTTGCCTCGACTCATGACGGAATCCAATTTCCAATACGTGTAATTCGGCTTCAATTGTAGAACTAGTATGGCGACATAGTAGATGGTAGCTATGCCGCCTATGATTTATATTTATGATTGAAATGTTTTGACACTATACACTTATTATAGTATCAAATGATTTGTTTTAAACGTATCAAGCATGCTTTGGCTGTTATAAGGGAAAACCCTATCCCCCGGCTTGCGTTGCATTGTGTGATAGGACCTGGGTCTTATAACAGCTTCATTTTTCTTTATTTAGCATTGCGCTGTTGTTCTATGCACTGGTATTCTTGGGAGGAAACCCGTTCCGTGTTATACGGCGTGGTCCCTTGAATTACTCTCTTTTAAAGTAAAGTTTTAAATAACTGTTTTAGTTCTCACACCGGTCACATGACTGACCTGGAGTTTATTGTTTTAACCTAAACTCTGGGTGCCCCTATTTTCCGCACGGGCAGCTAGTAGTTTTGGTTTTGCAGATTTATATTCACAGGATCCTGGTTTACAGCTGGAATGATATCCGGAAAGCTCTGTATCCGTATATCACCTTTAGTTGTGCTTTGTATTATTTTTCCGCTGCTATGTAATTTATTGTAATCTCTGATATTTATCGAATGTAATTTATTCAATTATACTCTGTATATTCTTGTATCTGATGGAATTGTTGTAATAGCAATGAAATGTTCTTCCATCTGTGTTCTGATTTGTCCTGTTCTCAACGATCAGGGGTTTCGAACGGTCTAGATCGGTTTGACGACTGATTAGGATCGAGCGAAATTCCATGTCGTCACATTTGGTATCAGAGCTTTGGTTTACAGAGCTCGAGAACAAGACACATTAGAACCATACGAAAGAATTCATCAGATATTGGATTAGTAATATCCAATTAGAATGACTCGTTAGAGATAGGATCAGTAGTATCCTAGAACGAGTGTGAAGAGTATATTTTCCAAATGAAAACAATTTTGTTTTGAAAATTTAAATCATTTTAAACGTATTTGAATATTTATTTATTTTGAATATGGACAATCTAGTATATAAAGGTTTTGCATATACGCGTCATGAACGTATATTCGAAGTTTTAATATATTAGATAGATATAGAGTCACACTCTAGTCGCCCGGACATGGTCCTGATGATGAAGTATACCATCACCAGTATTTATTTTCGAGTGACGAAGGTGTGATTTTCTATATATTTCCATTAGACTGGTGTGAGAACCAAAACTAATATAGCTAGAACACATTGTTGTGAATTGGCATCAAAAACATGATTTTTTGTATATGTATCAAAATTATGAATTTGAAACTCTAATCCACTAATTGACTGATGTTTGTGTTGTTTGTTTATTTGTTTGATAATTTTGAACCATTATGCCTAATAGAACCAAATATTGAACGGTATTGAAAATTGGTTGCATTTGCTTGCATATACATATACTTACATTGGACAGGTCATAGCAAGGAGGCTAGAGCCGAAGAATAAAATTTGTTTGCCCGACAAATAGGTACATGTTTACTACATAATTTACTGTTTTGTTTGGGTGATGATGATTTTATGAGCCTATTGGCTAGCCGCTTGGCTTTTTCTTTTTCTTTTTGAGATTAGAAGGACCGGGGAAGCTATTTGAAATTCCCCGATGCTCCCGGTGTAGGGGAGGTTATGGCGAAATTTTTCGAAAATTTAGGGTGTTAGCCAAATTTTTGAAAATTTGAAAATTCTCAGAAACTGAAAAGTAGGAGAATGAAAGCCAAATCGAGCGTAGAGCTGAATAATCAAACCACTTTCGACTTTGTTCCTTTTCGGGGACGAAAAGTTTTAAGTGGGGGAGATTGTAATAACCCGGAAAATCTGGGCCAGTTTAAAATTTTTGTTTTGGCAACTTCGGCGGATTTTGAATATTTAAAATAGATTATTTTAAATAATATCGACGAGAAATTTATTTTGAATATATTTAGAACGTATATATTATACGCGTCGTCGTTTGAATATAAATATTTATATATAATTATAAATAGAATTGAAAATGGCGCGGTAGTCCGATAATTCGATTTCAAACTTCAATTGAACATACCGGGTGCAAAACAATCCGGATTTTAGTGAAACCAAAAATATTAGGATCTAATTGATGTTATCTTTCCAACGAATCCGAAAAATCAAAATTTCATAGCGGGAATCAAAAGATATGTCCAGTTGAAAATTCTGAATAGTCGCTATGGAATTCAGGCCCTTAAAAATGGGAATTTTGCAAACGACCTCGGATTTCGACGAAACCACTTTTGTTGGATCCGTGATGTCAAATTATTGCTAGATTCCAAATTTCATAATTTTTCGAATCAATATGTGAGCGTGGCGAAGGAAAACGCGTTTGACCAGTTTCAGTTGATTTTAATCGACTGGAAATTGGCCATTTTTCTAACGGTCTCAGAATTCGACGAAACTAGTTTTGTTAGGACCGTATCGTCAATACAAAGCTAGAAAATATTTTTCGAGAATTTTTAGAGTTAGTATGTGACCCCGGTAATTTGAAATGTACGTTTAAAATTGGATATAGTGATTTAAATGTAAATTTAACGGAAACTGATTCAAACGATCATATCAGCTTGCGATACATATCCCATTGGGTTCGGAATAGGGGTAAAACGCTATAGACGAAAGGCGGTGGGCCTCGTTTCGAGGTCGTATGTAAAAGTCAACTTTTTGAAATATAAATTAATTAAATAAATTAATTTCTTCTTTTGCATATACCCCCCCCCCCCCCCCCCCCGGTATATTCTTCAACCCGATCAGAAGAAAAAGGAAAAAAAGAAAAAAACCCTAGATCGCCCGTCGTTCCCCTCTAACCAGTCGTCGCGCCTCCTCCAGCGGACTCTCCCCCATCTCCGGCGAGCATTGGCGAACCCCCCCCTCCCCTCAGCATCTCGACCGTCGTTTCCCTCCCCGTCTGAAGATCGACAGCCCCCAAAACCCGACCCTGAGTACCTCCGCCTCGCCTGGCCGCAACACCCTCGACCCGTCAGTTATCAGCGCCGCTTCCAGCTCCTCCCCGAGCCCCTCCAACCACTAAGTCAGTAAAAGGTGTGTTTATTTTATTTTATTTAATTATAATACACTTTTATTTTCTGATTTATATTTACGTGATTTTTAAAATATAAAGATGTGATTTTTAAAATATAAAGATGTGATTTTTAAAATATAAAAATGTGATTTTTAAAATATAAATGACGATATTTTTAAATATGGAAAGACGATATTTTTAATATGAGTAGTGAAGTAAAAATATGATTTTTACTTCGAGAAAAGGTGAAATCTTTATAATAGTAAAGGTGAAATTTTTAATAATAAAAATTTGATTTTTATATAATGTAGAGAATTAAAAATATAATTTTTACATGATAGGAATATTAAAAATATCATCTTTATATGTGTAGAAAAATAAAAATGAGATTTTTATAAAGATGAAATCTTTAAATTTGAAAAGGCGAAGTCTATGTTTTTATAAAGGCGAAAACTATATTTTACAAAGGCGAAATCTTTATATGGAAAATAGCGTGATAAAAATATAATTTTTATCTATATAACATAGTAGTAAAAATTAAATTTTTAAATATATGAAGTGATTATAAAAATATGATTTTTTAAATTAAGAGTGAACAAATAAAAAGTGACTTTTATTTTAAAGACATCAAAATATAAAAATGTGTGATTTTTATATATGTAGTGAAAGCGGTCAACGAAAGTGACAAAAAGGCGAGAACGATGAAGATTTCGATCAAAGAAGAGTCAAGATGATTGGATAGCTATCGGTGAGAATTTCTCACCTTTCAATTTCTTTTTCTAGTTATATATATACTAGGATGCAGACGGTGTTTAGTAGCACCCGACACCCGTCATCCACAGACCATGGATGGCTTGTTTGTTAAATTGTTTGATTGCAAAAATTAATTAGATTATTTGATTGAAATTGAATTGTTTGGTGAGAATGAATGGATTTGATTGATGTGTGAATGGCGTGGGCCTTCACTAGTCCGGGGATAAGGCTAGGCCTTGTCCCGTTTCTAGTATCGTGCCGTTATGCCGCCGAAATTTTCTAAAATATATTAGAAAAAAAAAATATCATTTTATTGCGTAAACGAACTGAATATAAAATAAAGGTTCATGAGTTGAAATAAAATATTTTATCGTTAAAAATATAATTTTTAACGTGAATGTAAATAAAATAATCATTTACAGACCGGACGGTTTGTTTATGTACACTGATTTGACTGACATTGATTGGGTCGATAAATTTTACACATCGCCCAACTGCACAAATAAAATCTGTGTTTGATTGTTTGAAACCCCACACGGGTGTTGGGATGAAAATTGAGGTTCACTCATCCTGATTGATTTAATATGTCGATCGATTGCTTGAAAGGCTGCTATAAGCGTTAGATATATATATATTTGATGCTTATACAGTGTAGTGCACTTTTGTTGATGGTTGATTATTTTTCAATGCTATTATATACATGTGTTGTATGAAAATCCATATAATTAACTTTATATGGTAATTGATTGGGCCTCATTCCAATTTAGAAAATAAAGAATATTATAAAATAAAGGTTCATGTGTTGACTGTACTCATCCGTTGAGATTAGTCATGTGTTGAACGAATATTTTAATAATAAAATTTACATCTTTATCAATATAAAATAAAGGTTCATGTGTTGACTGTACTCATCCGTTGAGATTAGTCATGTGTTGAACGAATATTTTAATAATAAAATTTACATCTTTATCAATATAAAATAAAGGTTCATGTGTTGACTGTACTCATCCGTTGAGATTAGTCATGTGTTGAACGAATATTTTAATAATAAAATTTACATCTTTATCAATATAAAATAAAGGTTCATGTGTTGACTGTACTCATCCGTTGAGATTAGTCATGTGTTGAACGAATATTTTAATAATAAAATTAACTTCTTTATCAATATAAAATAAAGGTTCATGTGTTGACTGTACTCATCCGTTGAGATTAGTCATGTGTTGAACGAATATTTTAATAATAAAATTTACATCTTTATCAATATAAAATAAAGGTTCATGTGTTGACTGTACTCATCCGTTGAGATTAGTCATGTGTTGAACCACTACAACAAAATGACCCTATTACAACGGTGGAACACCGTTGTTATAGGTTTTTACAACGGTGGGCAAACCGTCGTGTCTTAAGAAGTTGTAATAGCCTAATATCTTTTACAACTTTTCTGCACTGTTGCAAAACCGTTGTAATATGTATATTTTACAACTTTTTTCCACCGTTGTAATAAACTTTATTACAACAGTTATGCACCGTTGTGATTGATATTTGGGTTTTAAAAAAATAAATTTTGCAAATGCAACAAAAGCTGTATAAATAGAAAACAAATTGATATAAATTCAAAGCAACAGATTCATTCATACAAAAAACATTACAATTTTATATTCAAAATGCAAAAAATGAATCATACATCATCACGTTAATATATCAATTCTTCATTACAAATAATGATTACAAATTAGTACCATCCAAAAACTTTGCTTCAACTATCAGCTTGCTTCATCTTTGCACTTCCTCAACTTCCCCACCAACACAAGACACCACCTGCACAATCACAAAACATGCATATATATAAACATAACCTTAAGCTTGTTGTAAACATAAAATGGTGGATATCTACTTTTCTTCCAAGTTGGATGAGGAGTTGAAACTATGTAAAATGCAATGCATGTATTTTTGTAGTAAGCTAAGAGTATATAAGAGTTTTACTGGTTTAAGAAATACGTAATGACCATGAACTGCTTCGCTCTTTTAATGTGTTTAAGTTAATTAAGGTAATGAAAGATGATAGTAAGGATTAAGCCAAAAAGGCTGTTAAAGAATTTTGTTTTAACTGTATATATTTACTGAAGCAAATGAAATGAGATTTAAAGCATGGTATGTTTAGACAGTCATGAGAAATGTATCATTAGTGAAATTCTTAGTTTCAATCACTAACTTAAAAGTTTGGATTGGAATAGCTAAACGTATGTACTGGAAATGAATCATTCTTCTTACGTTAAAAGGGAGTTTTCATGAGGTTGTTTTCATTGCTAATAAACTGGAATTGAGTACAGCTGTATGTTAAAAATGAGTTTGCATGAGTTTGATTTTATTGCTAATAATCTGAGACTGAATACAACCGTGAATATAAAATAAAGTTAAGAGATATTATATAAAAGACATGAGTATGTGAAGCTGCGTTGATGTGATAGCATTTAGCTGTCATGATAAGGTGTATGGATGTAGATAAATTCATATATAAATGAACGTATTTGGCAGTATGGCCATAGAATTGGACACAATTGTATATTTAAACTGGTGAGGTAATTATTTGGTACCAGTTACGAGCTTACAATACAAATATGATTACAATAGTCAAACTAGTTCCGTATTTGCACACAACTGCAAAAATAAGCAGCACGGTGTTTATTCTAATCAATGCAACAATAAATTGAGCAAACAAAAGTAATGGGTATAAAGAAGTAGAACTAACCAGACAGAAGAATTGCTATGCTGCTTTAGCTGTTGAAGTACATCAATCTCGATCATAGCATCCTCACGATACTTATCTACAGCTCGAACAATTTTTAAGGCTACCATTTCTTTACCTTCCCTGTCCCAACTCCCAACACTCCAATACTTGACCAAACGTGCCTTCTCCTATCTTATATATGAGAAGTGCAACAACTGAAAAAACAAATTAAAACTTATCATGTCTTCAAAACTTAAATAGTAAAAGAAACAAAATGACAAACAATAGCAATCCTCATTTACTCGTAGCCACCCTTTCATGGAACCAGTATAACAACAACCTACTTTTCTGTATAAGGAAAACATCTAAAAACTTATTGAACGACATCGGATTGATCCTCCTAGACTCGCTGCATCATCTTTCTTCTGTTGAGCATAGTTTAACAAGTTTTTATAATCAACACTACTCTTATCTCCAAATTATTAAAGACCCTTAACAGTATACCTTAACCAATTTTATTATTACTTGAAAAAAAAAACGAACTACAAAGATTAAGTCATATGACTCCTTTCAGTGCAGTACAAGAGACCCCAACAAAGACAGCGTCGAAAAATTGAAAATGCACAGCCAACTCATCGACTACTCAAAAATTCAATGTCTAAAAAAAAATTTGGGTTGATAAAGCACAAGTGCATAAATCAGACTCACGCTAATGTTTAAGCAATTCAGGCCAGGTCAACATGTAGTTAGCAAAAGCAACTTATGGCAAACATCACAAGTGCAGTAGGCAAGCATGCACGACATAAAGCGAAGAAAAAGTAGGAACTGTGCACCTGAATATCAGACCAAGGCTCACCAATAACATTCAAATAATAAAATGATCAAAGTTTCAATATAATCTGTACAAATTAGACGCTCTCAGGACTAAACAATCCATGTGTATGCAAGGGACAAAGAGTAATGGCCGAAACATACCCTTTAACGTGAATCCTCTACAGCAGACCCAAAGTAGCACTAACATTTATCATAATTTCTAATTATAGGTTGAGCGGGTTATCTAATACCAAAAGTTCTCACCCTTCATTTTAATTAAAAGAAGTAAAAGAAGTAAAGAAAATAGAACAGGAAAAAGTGATAGAAGCAAAATGAATTACCAGCGTTGACGACCGAGAAGCAAGAAGAGCGAGCAAGAGTTCACGGTGACTGAGCTCCATTGGGTGAAGTTGTGGCACTGGTCTGAGCTGTGCGTTGTCCGATGGCAGCTCTGGCGATTTGGTTGACTGACTATGGGAAGGAGGAGATGGCAGCGCGATTGCTGAAAGGTGAAGCGGAACAATCGGTTGAAGGAGCGGCTTCCGATGAGGAGGGAGGTCGGCTATTGGTTCAGGTGGCGACGGTGGAAGAAAGCGAACGGGTAGTGCAGCAGAGGGATGACGGCGATGGCCATTTCAGTGGCCATTCATTTCGAAATTTTTAGAGGATTTAATTTTGGGGAAAAAATGCTGAAATCTCATGGGAACAAACGTGCCTTCTCCTAGACTCGCTGCTCTCGCCCTCGAGTTCGTCTCCATCACGAATCCGACTACAAATCTGATGCAAGGCATCGGATTGATCGATTTTCCCCCAATTTCCAGTCGCTAGAGCTTCGGCCATTATTGTTGCCTTTTATTTTGAATGAGATAAATGAAAATGACGGCTCGTTTCTCCTTTCTTACATTAACACGGCTAGGGTTATTTTCCTGCCAATTGACAGCTTTGGCCCTAGGGTTTTATTGGGCTTTATAACCCTTAAGCCATTTTATAATACTTAAATCAATATTTACAACACTTGGACGAATTTTAATGTCGCACACACACACAATATATAAATTAGCATGTATATTTGTTCACAATTTAAAAAATGTACAATTTTTATATATTCAATATGTACATAAATAAATGATTTATTTATTTATTCATTTATCCACCCTAAATATATATATATACACATAAATATATATATATAATTGAGATCAATATTTTTTTTTGAAAATTGAGATCAATATTATAAATTAACTATTAAATATAATCTTAGTTATTAATCTCTTCTTCTTAATTATTAATCTCTACTTCTTAATTATTAATAGCAATCATTGATTATTCATGATTAGCATTAATTATTATATTTTAATTATTAGTATTGAACAGTGAATTATTATTTTATAATTTTTAATTAGTATTTGATTAATTATTATTTATTGAAAATTATTATCAATCATTAATTACTAGTATTTAACAGTGAATTATTTGTAAATTATTAATTAATTAATTAATATTTATTTGTTTACTTATTATCGATTATTAATTATTACTTACTAATTAGTTATTAATTAAATGTTAATTATTAATTAGGATTATTTCATATTTTAAATTAATTATTAATTAGGATTATTTCATATTAACAATAGTTATTATTTAACTTTTACTTATTTCTACATAGTTATAATCGAGTAATAACTATTAAAAGCTTATAATGTATATGTCACCTAAATATTAATTAATAAGCAGTTAACATTAACTATTAAACATTAATTACCACTTATTAACTATTAATTATTTAATAAATATTATTGATTCCTAAGTTTATTATTAATTATTAATTATTATTAAATATTAATATAATTAGTTATTAAATATAGATATTATAAACATGAAGTTTGTAATGGGCATCTATTACAACTAACAAAACAAAAAGTTGTTAAAAATACGTTTATTACAACTTTAGGGAATACCACCATTGTAAAAAACCATTTATTACAACGGTGCTTTTACCACCGTTGTAAAAAACCATTTATTACAACGGTGTCTTTACCACCGTTGTAAAAAATCATTTATTACAACGATGCTTTTACCACCGTTGTAAAAAACCATTTATTACAACGGTGCTTTTACCACCGTTGTAAAATTAATGTTGTAATAGGGTCATTTTGTTGTAGTGAACGAATATTTTAATAATAAAATTTACATCTTTATCAATATAAAATAAAGGTTCATGTGTTGACTGTACTCATCCGTTGAGATTAGTCATGTGTTGAACGGATATTTTAATAATAAAATTTACATCTTTGTCAATATAAAATAAAGGCTCATGTGTTGACTGTACTCATCCGTTGAGATTAGTCATGTGTTGAACGAAATATTTTAACAAAAATAGTCAGACATGGACGGTACTCATTCGTTGAGATTAGTCGTGTGTTGACATAAAGAAATATTTGAAATAGAATATATAAAGCCGTGTTGATTAGTGATGCGCCATTTTGACGCGAACGATATTTATATCGATTACATTCGAAATGAATTGAATATATAACGATTTCGAAATGAATTGAATGTATAACGATTTCGAAATGAATTGAATATATAACGATTTCGAAATGAATTGAATATATAACGATTTCGAAATGAATTGAATATATAACGATTTCGAAATGAATTGAATATATAACGATTTCGAAATGAATTGAATATATAACGATTTCGAAATGAATTGAATATATAACGATTTCGAAATGAATTGAATATATAACGATTTCGAAATGAATTGAATATATAACGATTTCGAATTTGAATTGAATCGAATAGAAAACGAATTTGATTTCAATTGAATATATAACGAATTTGATTCGAATAGAAAACCAATTTGAATTGAATCGAATAGAACACGACTTTGAAACCAATTTGAATTGAATCGAATAGCAAACGACTTTGGAATTGAATTGAATTGAAACGAATTCAAATTGAATTGAAAGCGAATTGAAATGAATTCAAATTGAATTGAAATTTGAATTGAATAGAAATGAATTTTAAAACAAATTTATAAAGAAGAATTCAATTTTGATTTAAATTGAAATGGAAGTTGAAATTGCTTTTGAAACGAATTTAAAACTATTTCTATAATTCGTTTTAAATAAAAATCGACGAAATATATATTATATATATTATATATATAATACAATGGCCTGAATAGAACGCGCCGCGCCGCGGCAGTTCGTGAATTTCGGCCATTTATTTCAAACAGACATTACGGGAGATCCGACCGTCGGATTATCTTAAAACCGGAACCGTTGGGTTCGTATCGAGAAGAGCTTTCTAACGAATATTAGAAATTCAAAATCTAATGGTTGGATTTGGAGATACGTCCAAATCAAATTTGAAAAAGGTCGCTGTAAGTGCAGTTCGATGGCCATTGTTGGAAATCGACTGTACGGGCCTTGATAAAATTATTAAAAATAGTAATAATTTGTGTAAAATCATAAGAAATGATTTGGGGAAAATTGTGGTGAAAAACTCCATATTTGAAAAGATAAAAATAGATTTTTATTGAAATGAACTAGTTTGAACTCAATTTAAAACCCGGGTTTTTTATTTTTAAATAAATAAATTAGATTTAAAAAGGGGTTTTAAATAATCGGAATTCCTAATATATTTTGATTTGAATTGAACTAGAATTGATTTGTGGGTTTATCGTGAACTGTGTTTTAAATAACACTAGTTCTTTAACCCGATAATAAATAGAATGTGATTTGGGTTTGTCGTGAACTGTGTTTTAAATAACACCTAGTTCTTTAACCCAATAAAAGGAGTTTTAATGAATCTGCAATTAGATTGAAATGTGAATTGATAATTTAAATTATCAAATTTGACAAATAAGCGAGGATGGAGTATCACCAGTTTTGCTCCAAAGCGATAGTTAAATCTTTAATTAGATTTGAACGTGAAATGGTAATTAATTTACCGATAACACCACGGTGTTAGATATGGAGTACTACCAGTTTTGCTTCATGGGATGAATAGGTTGGGATTGGGAAATAAAATAAATAATCACTTCGTTACGGTTCGCTAATCTCGACTAGTTTAGAAAACCATAATTTGGTTTTAAATGACATCCAAAGGAAGATCAAAAGATAAATTTGAAAGAATTTATCTTGGATAAAATTAATGGGAACCTTTCCCTAAAAGTGAGATTTTATGAATAAAAGAATATTCTGAATTGGGATGAGGCGTATGTTGAGTTTGTGTAACATTTGTTTTTAATATACGCGGATTGTTCGGAAAGTCCGGGTTTATACCCATTCTGAATAACCGATTCGACGATAAGTCGAAGATGAAGACGGTGGTCGAAGACCGGAAGTCTTCACATCGTTGGGATAATTACTGACGATCCTGATTGGGCAGTACACCCAAGAGGATGGAAATAGTTGGTGGTCGTCCAGACGTACCTGGAGATGGATGGATATGCGAGGAAAGTGCCTCCGGTTTCGTTCAGACCCAGAACGGACTTGTAAATGGATTGTGTGTCTGACATTGGATTTTATTCTGTGTTGATTGATTTTTATTAAATATACATCTGTTTGGCGGCGGAGAATTTATTCTTTTGCTTAACGCCCTTCTCTGAGACGTACGAGCTCAGAGGTTGTATATCGATGGACATCAGTCGCACGGCATGGATTGCCTGTGTGGCATGCTGAGTTGCATGGATCAAGGCTTCTGTTGAAAAGCAAAGTCTTGTGGTTGATGATCAAAGCACGCCTACGTGGCAGCTTTGTGTATAACGTGAATTCGCGAGCCTCACACCTCGGTATGAGTTAAAAACGGGATAGTGACTGCAGGGAGAGCACGACGTTTCTTTCTAGCTTTGGTGGTGTCAGTGACTTACCAGCCCTGACATTTATATACTTTTCACCTATGTGGTTGTTGGAATGCGAGGCGCCTCGATTATAGGTCTGTAAGGACCGGGAAACGTGTGTTCAGGCATAATTAATCCTCTAACGTAAGTGAGGACCGGCCCTGAAGATCCGGGGTTGCCCAGAGTGCGTAACCCCGAGGCATTTGCTAGAGTGTCTCGAACGCGGAGAGAAGCTTGCCCCTTGCCTCGACTCATGACGGAATCCAATTTCCAATACGTGTAATTCGGCTTCAATTGTAGAACTAGTATGGCGACATAGTAGATGGTAGCTATGCCGCCTATGATTTATATTTATGATTGAAATGTTTTGACACTATACACTTATTATAGTATCAAATGATTTGTTTTAAACGTATCAAGCATGCTTTGGCTGTTATAAGGGAAAACCCTATCCCCCGGCTTGCGTTGCATTGTGTGATAGGACCTGGGTCTTATAACAGCTTCATTTTTCTTTATTTAGCATTGCGCTGTTGTTCTATGCACTGGTATTCTTGGGAGGAAACCCGTTCCGTGTTATACGGCGTGGTCCCTTGAATTACTCTCTTTTAAAGTAAAGTTTTAAATAACTGTTTTAGTTCTCACACCGGTCACATGACTGACCTGGAGTTTATTGTTTTAACCTAAACTCTGGGTGCCCCTATTTTCCGCACGGGCAGCTAGTAGTTTTGGTTTTGCAGATTTATATTCACAGGATCCTGGTTTACAGCTGGAATGATATCCGGAAAGCTCTGTATCCGTATATCACCTTTAGTTGTGCTTTGTATTATTTTTCCGCTGCTATGTAATTTATTGTAATCTCTGATATTTATCGAATGTAATTTATTCAATTATACTCTGTATATTCTTGTATCTGATGGAATTGTTGTAATAGCAATGAAATGTTCTTCCGTCTGCGTTCTGATTTGTCCTGTTCTCAACGATCAGGGGTTTCGAACGGTCTAGATCGGTTTGACGACTGATTAGGATCGAGCGAAATTCCATGTCGTCACACTAATAATCAATGAAATGTAATGGAACGATATTAGTAGGGATCATTCTACTTCTGATATACTAGTATCTGCACGGTGCAGAGAAATGTATTTAAGAAGCACAATATATCATGTTCATCTTATCTTGCTCAGTTCACACTTGTAATTGTTATTGTTATCTTGTTCTTCCAATTTTATATATACCTGCCATGATACTTTTATTTATATTTAAAAGTAACTGGACTCGCCAGACTTTATGTCTGACCCTTTTTGTTTCCTCTTCTCTCTCTCCCGTCCCCTCCCCCCCTCTCCCAGGTTCTCAGGGTGGAAGTGCTTAGAGTTGATTTGGATTCTTTTAGCTTAGCTTGGATTTTGGATATAGATGTATCGCTTTGACTTCTGGTCAACTCTCTTATGGCTTCACAGGGAAATATGGTTTTATGCTTTTGTACTCTGATATTATGGGCAAGACAGATTATTAATGTAATTAGTTACTTATGATGTAAACTCTGTATTTGGGACCATGATGTTTTGATTTAAATAAAGTTTTTTAAAATTTTTAATTCCGCTGCTATTTTACATGTCTGTCTTGTGCTATTATGTACTTATTTACCTATAACGCTTCACGGAACTTAATGCATTCTCTTAGTGAGTGACATTAATGGACGTGGGATGTCACATTTGGTATCAGAGCATATGGTTATAAGATCGGATAAAGTATTTTGAAAATGGTTTTCAAAAAGGTCTCAAAAACAAAGTATTTTAAAATAAAAAGTCTGTTTTTGAAATGCATATTTCCCAAAGCCATAAATTTCTCTTGATTCTCCACTTGATTCCTTTTCCTTTTTTTTCGGGGAACCGTTTCTTCTCGAAACGGTATCCCTATTTTGGCATGGTTTCGTAGGCATGTTAAAACTACGGTACATGTCGAAGGGCAAAGAAGTGCCCAACCTCCATCTTTAGCCGCAGTGGTTTCACCTGCGACCTATTTTCTCTCAAGCTTCGTAAGGGGTTCCATGCGATGGAGGCAGCATTCAAGAGACTTGTTAGCATGTTGCACAAGTATGGTAAAAAGGAGAATAAGGGAGCTGGGTCTAAGGAGCACAACCCAAAGAAGAAAAGAGAAAATACCATAATTTCGGAACGGTGGGTCATCTGGAAAAGGATGGAAGAAAGAGACAAAGACAAGGCCAGAGGGCAGGAACTTCTAGGGGGCAAGATAATGTTCTCATAGCTGGTGGACAGGATATGGTTTGGAAAGTTTCCATCAAAGGATTGATTTCTATTTCTGATCATTCTATTAGGATTCTTTTCCTGGCGCTTTGCATTCTTTTATATCTAATCCTTTAGTTGAGTCTCTGCACCTAGATACTATTATGGTTTTGGATCCCGTTATTGCCTCAAACCCCAGTGGAGGTATGGCTCGTTTATCGATGATTTGTCGGGGTTTGAGAATCTCTGTGTTAGGTGTCGAGTTTGATTGCGACACATATGTCCTTGATTTCATAAGATACAGTTTGATTCTAAGATGGATTAGTTAACCATATATGGAGCCATTCTAGGTTGTGAGAGGAGGGTCGTTAGACTTCTAACTTGCCATAGAAAGACTCTCGATATTTCTTATGACCCCAAAAGAGTCTGTCATGCTTAGTCTCCTAGAACCTCTTGATATATCTATCGATGATTTGCGACATGTGACTCCTAAAATAAAAGAGGGAACTTGATAAGCAAGTAGGGGAGCTACTTGAGAAGAGGTTTGATAGTTGAAGCATATCGGGACGAGAAACCTATTGAAGATAGTCCTTGAGGAACCCATCATTCTAAGATGACTATTCATCCAAGCGGCGATAAAATGTATAGAGTTCGAGGTAGTGGAGCCAAACTTGCGAGAGGAAATGAAAGTAGAGAAGGAAGCAACAATAGGACGAGTTCCGACTTGCATCCTTGGATCGGAGGTTAAGAAATTATGCAACAAAGAAGTGAAGCTATTAAGAGTGCAATGGGGAAAGGGCCGCCAGAACGCTACTTGGGAGGCTGAAGACAAGATTCACGCTTCATATCCTTTCCTTTTTATTTGTCCTTAACTTATTTTTCCAAGCTTCGAATTAATACTTGTACCTATCGTTTGAATATCTCCTATCGATCGAGTCTTTAGGTAGAAAACTAATGAATGTAAACATGTGTTTGAGACATGTTATGTTTGATGGATGCAAGTGGTTGCTAGTGATTGCTCTTGGATGCATATACACACACAATAGGACTAGATCGGCTCAATCACTTACATTTTGCATATTGATGTGTGTACACTTTAAATTTTATGGATGAAAATGGGTGTAACGCTGCATTGATGTTGCATTTGGATGGATTATTGTACACACATATAGAGCTTACATGTTATACTAGGATGATTTGCATACAGTTTGGTTGCATGGCACAAACATACGTTGCATTAAGGAGGTCAACCGAATCAGTAGACCGCCTGATCTTTCGCATTAGTTACGGACATATACACACACTATTGCATATGTTCAAAAAGAATTAGAAATTCCTTAAGGACAATGGATGCCTATGATTGCTAGGTGAATGAATGATGATTGGATGTTAGGATATATGTTCATCTTAACTTAGAGATTTCGGGGACGAAATCCTTTGAGTTGGGGAGAATGTAACACCCCAAAATTTTAACGACGTTTAAGATGATTAACTAAAGAATAATTAGTGTGAAATACACTATTAGCAATGAATTAAGGAAAACTTAATTTAACATTTAGAATTAAGTAAAACGAACTATGACATTGCGTCTGCCTTGAAATTCTGGTCAAAATAGAAACCTGGTTTGTGTAAATCGGGCACTGTATGTAGAAGTTATTAAGGTTTGAAGTTTGTATACGCACAGGAAGAATATATATAATAGGTTCAAAAATTCAAAAATGGGTCTAGAAATTCGAAATTCGAAATTCGGTTCAAAATTTGAAATTTAGGTAGGTGGAAGATTTCCCGCCCAGGTGGGTCTACCCACTCAAAGGGGGGTCGACCCATAGGTCGACCTACCCAAAGGGGGGTCGACCCGTAGGTTCATTGAACCCTAGGCTATATAAAGGAACCTAGACCAAGATTTTATTCATCTAAAAATAATGCTGACGGCGAAGCTCTGCTGCAACGAAAATTAAAATGGCCTTTCTTCTTCTAAATCAATTCAAAGAAGATTATACATATTCGAAGATTGCTACAACAAACTCAGCAATGGATACAACAACTTATTCAACATGTTCTTCGTAGTAATTTGGATCCATTTCCTTAGAACTATTCACTGTGAGTTCATGTTATTTTTGGATCTAAATATTTAAATAGTAATCTTGATATGTATGTAAAAATTGGATCTTGAATCGGTGCCTAATCAGTTCTATTATGACATAACTATCAGATCTGCTTTTATATGTTCATACCGCCGCCATGTTAAATCTTGTCATAATATGCCTATTCAGTTTATGCCTATTTCTATCAGTTTATTATTGATTCATTATTATGCCTGTTCTCGATTCTCTTCTCTCCCTCTTTTCTCTTTTTATTTTTATATAGCCAGACTACCTTCGAGCCTAGGCCTAGCGCTGAAAAATGCGAACATGCGAAATTGGGAATAATGGGGAAAGACAAAATTTGGGGCATAATTGATATTGGAAAATATGGATCTAAATTTGGGCACAAATTGGGAAATATACGAATATGGGTTTGGGGGCTTATGTCTTGTTGGATAATATGAATTTAGGCATACGTTGGAACGTATAATTTGAGCATAAACTGGGACATGTGTAAGTACTAATTTGGGACATAAATTGGGACGTATGTGAATATGAATTTTAGGCATACAATGGAAAATATGCGAATATGGATTCGGGTATAACTTGTATTGAAATGGGTGAATATGGACTAGGAACATATATTGGAAAATATGTAGATATGGGTTTGTGCATAATATATATATATATATATATATGTACATGTCTTGACTTATAACTTGGGAAAAAGAGCATATGGTGCATAATTAAAAGGTGAATTGAAAAGGGGTGTAGAAGTCTATGATTTGAATAGTGAATTGGGCATATAATTAAATATGGGGAAAAAGAGAAATAATCACCTATAAAGACATAGGTAGATTTAGATAAAAGTGGAATGCCTAGTAATTACAATTAGGAATTGTAATTGCACTTATGACACGAGGTTAGGTTGCATTAGTGGTGGAAGTCTGCCCGGACCCGACCGGCATATCCAGCAGCCACTAATGTTGAACCTAATGTGAGAGGTCTAAGTGTGCAAATACGAATCGGGCCAAGACACGAGATTAGACCCAACTGTGGAATAAGACTGCCCGGATCCGACCAGCATATCCAGCATCCGCACATTGTAGGCCTAATGTGGGAGGTCTAGCCCATTATAACCATAATTGGACATGGTAATGAATTGGACTACTTAACCTAATTTAATCCATAAGGATTGTATGATTATGAACTTAAGTTAGGGTTAAGTAAAATTGGATGGATAGTGGTTGAGTTAAGTAAAATAGAGGGGGTGGGTAATATTTACATATAGGCCCATGAACTTAACCCAATAAGGTTATGTAATTAAATACACCTAGTGGTATACATAACCGGTGGAAAATATAATAAAGTTGTTTAATTAAAGACACCCTTGTAGGGTAAGCATAACTTGTAGAAATGATAGAATTAGATATGCGTAATAATCTGCTAAGTAAATAAGGATAAGTTGTAGTGACGGTGTAAATTGAATTTATGATTAAATGAGAAAGAATGAGGAAAACTTGTAAAATAAATAAGCTATATTTAATCATAAATGGTAAGTGACATGTTAAATAGGAAATATGTGTATTGAGATATGCTTAATAACATATTAAGGAGAACATGTTATTGTAATGATGTAACCAAGCAAGAATATAAAATAGATTGTGGATTATAGACCTTGGGCCACAGTCTAGAGAATAACATGTTGTGGGCTTATTAATAAACTTAAATGGATTAAGTTATATGATTGAAATTAATAAGCAAGAGAAACTTGGTAAATTGGAATAAGAATTCAATATGAATGGGAATAACCAAGTTAAATGGGAACCGGGTGAGGTAAGGAAAGCGCGTAAAAGAATGTTTAGACATAGGGTCTAACAACAAATTAAAGAAAGGCGCTTGGACCAGTCTATACGTTTGAGGGTGAACAACCCAATGGGGTAGATCATCGAGGTGTTATAAGACATGAGGGGAGCGCAATTTCATCTGATTGTTATGATGGCTCCAAAGGACTGGAAGGGGAAGCATGCGGCTTCCTGAACTACGTAAGGTTCTCCTACTAGTCCTCTGTGCGGTGACAGATGTCTTAGGCTGTACTCGCAGAGGTTGGGTCTGCGCATAACTACTAGGTGGGTGGGCCTTGATTGCAGATGTAGCTGTGCAGTCACCATGCTGTGACGAGGTGACACCAGGGTGATTCGACAGTTGCCTCACGAGGAGGTAGAGAGGGTCATGACCAAAAGGATAGTTGATCGTCGGATATCCATCATCGACAGCCAGCGGGATGCGAAAGACAAGAGCTAAACCTAAGATACCATTTTACATTTCACTATCGAGCTACGGGGTTGAGGGAAGACGCCACATGGATGTTTAGATTGGTTGTTATTAGGGGCGGTCACTTAGATCTTGTAGTCTTTACTAGTTGAGGGAGGGGCCGAGGTGGAGCCATAGCCACCACGAAAACAGACCCTAGATATATATGTATATAGAAGCTCTTTAAAGACGGCCTGTACAGATATGGAAAATCTCCCGACCGAGTTCCGTGTTTCTTGTATCGCCCTGCTGCGGAACTCGGTGCACATTAGAGGACGTGCGATTGAGGCATCGAGCTACAATTATAGTACATACGTGGGACAGTCTAGATACGTGCATATCTACTCTGGGTGGTGTATCGTAGACTAGAGGGCATTATTCCGATAAGGAATCTGATTCGATCGATGGTGGCAGTCCATACTCTTACGTAGCAAAGTAATGATAGATATATGCGGAATGTAACATTTTGTACAGAGATCCATACGTCACTCCGGCGTAGGATGAGGGACTGCGTTCATCACGGTGGAGACCGTGAAAGTGGGGTACCATGGGGTGTATCTCAATATTGAGAGATAGCTACATATATTGTATTAGGTGAATCCATGGGAAAGTAAATGGGTATGATGCATGTATAAGTCTTGAGTGTTATTAACCCAAGTAACCTAATAATCAAGGAAATGTAATGGAGCGGTATTAGTAGGGATCATTCTACTTATAATATACTAGTATCTGCGCGGTGCAAAGAAATGTATTTAAGAAACGCAATATATCATGTTCATCTGATCCTGCTCAGTTCACACTTGTTATTGTTACTGTTATCTTGTTCTTCCATTTTTATATATACCTACCATGATACTTTTATTTATTTATATTTAAAAGTAACTAGACTCGCCATACTTTTTGTCTGCCCCTTTTTGTTTCCTCTTCTCTCTCTTGCCTTCCCCCTTCCTCCTCCCTAGGTTCTCAGGGTAGAAGTGCTTAGAGTTGATTTGGATTCTTTCAGCCTAGCTTGGATTTTGGATATAGATGTATCGCTTTGACTTCTGGTCAACTCTCTTATAGCCTCATAGGGAAATAAGGTTTTATGCTTTTGTACTCTGATATTTTTGGCAAGACAGATTATTAATGTAATTAGTTACTTATGATGTAAACTTAGTACTTGGGACCATGATGTTTTGATTTAAATAAAGTTTTTTTAAAGTTTTTAATTCCCCTGCTATTTTACATGTCTGTCTTGTGCTATTATGTTCTTATTTACCTATAACGCTTCACGGAACTTAATGCATTCCCTTAGTGAGTGACATTAATGGACGTGGGGTGTCACACCACTGGTCAACAGTCCAAAACAGGATTCAGACGTCTGACCTAAAAATTCAGATGTCTGAATTTCCTTTTTTATGAACCAGCAAGGATTTAGTTCAATTTGGTGCTATTTCAGACGTCTGAATTTTTTTTGACCAGACGTCTGAATTAAAATTCAGACTTCTGAATTAAAAATTTCAGTCTTCTAAATTGCTCTGCTTGTTTTAATAATTATTTGAAGCAAGTTCAGACGTCTGACCCAAAATATTCAGACGTCTGAATCCTGAACCAGAGCACAATTTGCCTAGAAAACATGCTCAAAATGATATCGACAAATCCCCGAAGGCCTATGATGTTATGTACATGCAAATGAGGCTTTTAAATCTCACCGAGGTAGCTCATAACACCAAATTCACATGCACGAACATTCACACAAGAGATTTGCAATAATTTTTTATTATAAATTCCAAAATGGGAAAAATTTCTAACTAAAGCAGTTAAATGCGGTATAAGCGACTTGCCAAGACTTAGACTTTGCCGAGGCGGCAACGGAGCTTCACAATATCGCCAAATCAACTAGTAGCTTATGAATTAGATTGTGTGGACAATTCTAATCATAAGTTTCAATTCAATGAAACATAAACTAATGAAACGGAATATGTATACTTATCTAACAAATTCAAAGGCATATGTAAACCCAAATGAACACTAAATTACATTTTTTACAAGCTAATAACTTATGGCATATATGTGGGTTCAGGTATAACTCACAAAGAACTCACTTTTGATTGTTAGAAGCAATAAATCCATCTAATAGAGAGCTAGAACAACCTCTCATCAATAAAAACACTAGAATCAACAACCTATGAAAGGATTTCCTAGGAATTAGCTTTAGGAAATCATGAGAAATTGAAGAGAAAACAAGATGGAGAGGAGCTTACCTAAGCTTTTCCTTTGATTTGCACTTGATTTCAACAAGAATTGGAGCTCCTAGGATTAGCTAGGTTTAGGGAATTTTAATTTCTCATTCCCTATCCCCATTTCTATTTTCTTTGATGAAGTGTGGAGTGAATAAGGAAAAAGGGCCGATGGGGGTGTTTTAATTGTTAGGCTAGGTTAGCTAACCCTAACCCCAATCAAAGTGCTAAAACTCCGAAGCTCGGAATATATCGAAGTTTATACTTTTCAAACACGTAAAGGACATTTTGAACTCAATGGAAGTGGTTTCGAGTCCAAATTCGTCCATATGTAAAAAGTGATATTTTGGTCATACATCCAATGAAAAAGGCAAAATTTCACCAACTCCAAAGGTAACGATGTTTATAGTTTTAAAAGTTGCAAACGACATTTTGAACTCAATGGAAGTAGTTTCATTGAAAACGGAGGTCATTTGCAAAATGGTTATTTTTAAGGGTTATATATAATTTTAATATATATATATATATATTCCATAAAGACTATTCTAAATTTTAATTTAGACATACTTACAATTTATAAAGTGAAATCTCAATTTCTTACATTCATTAGGAAATTATAATTCAAAATATTCCAACGTTTCTTGTTTTATCAAAATCTGATTTATATTGAATTCAATACATTCATTCAAATTTAAAATCAAAATTTCAAGCTCGTTTTAATTAAACTTTAAATTTATATGTTCTAACTTCAATTAAAATAAATTTTAAGTTGTTTATTCTCAAAATAATTCATTAAAAATATTTATTTTCCATAAAAATAAATTTTAAATTGGTTCCGAAAATACAGGTTGTTACACAGTTGTGGCCTCGTTTGACATATCAGATCCATCTATGGTCCTAATGGCCGCCGTCTCCGGCATTCTCGACCAAACTAACCTCAAAGTCTCACTGCGACGGGACCCTCAAAGGGACCTCGCTGAGTTTTACTTCGAGGCTGAAAGATTTCTGAGGGAGTAAGACTCCCACGACAAAAAGCCTGTACAGCAAGCCAACTCTACAGAAGGCTCAGGTCCCTCTTCGCTCGATAAAGACAAGGGCAAATCTCGAGATGATCAAAATTCACGACCGCAGTTCCCCATCCTACACCAAGCTCAACCAAAGCTTTGAAAGGATTTATCTTGACACACAGGAAACTGCTCCTTTCCCGAAGCCTCCCAGGAGGGACTCGACTCCGCAACAAGAAAACTCTGATTGGTACTGCCTTTTCCATGAATTGTCGGGTCATGACACCGACCACTGCAGGCTGTTCCGTAACCACGTTGAAGCCCGCATCAGGCACGGTGAGCTACAACAGTACGTCCTGAATCCATCAACCGGTAGCTGCACTACTGGATTTTCCCCGTACAACATCTCGGGATAAGGGCAGAACCGGTCGCCCCTAGGGTATCGTCATCAGCTGATCCCACTCAACAGATCTTCTTGGCTCTCTAGACTCCGGTCCTTTACTTTTGGTTATTTTTATTGTTGATGACTTCTCGCCTTTTTTTTTCTTTTCCGTATGATCAAAGCGACAACGTCAGCCTACACGCACAGAACCAGCTTGTGGTCTCCAGTCGTGTATGGGGTTGGATTAACGACCGTTGTACTCGTGCATAATTAATAAAATACTACTTTAGAGCTCTGGCTCATACTGGATCAGTCCAGTATAAATACAGTCGAACACTGGATCAGTCCAGTATAAATACAGTCGCACACTGGATCAGTCCAGTATAAATATAGTCCCATACTGGATCGATCCAATATAAATATAGTCCCACACTGGATTAGTCCAGTATAAATATAGCCCCCCGCACTAGTTCGGTCCAGTATAAATATAGTCCCCCTCCCCCCACCCTCCCCCCCCCCCCACCGGGCACTAGATCAGTCCAGTATAAATATAGTCCCACACTGGATCGGCCAGTCCCCTGCACTAGATCAATCCAATATAAATATAGTCTCACACTAGATCAGTCCAATATAAATACATTCCCACACTGGATCAGTCCAGCATAAATATAGTCCTCCACTGGATTAGTCCAATATAAATAAAGTCTACACTGGATCAGTCTAGTAAAATAAAAGTCCACACTGGATCCGTCCAGTATAAACATGAGATTCTGGTCTCCCCCTCCCTGATCTGTCGGGCATGAACTTTGAACTCCGGCTCTTAGTTTTGGACTTCGGTCCGCGACTTCCCCTAAAAAGACTGGGCCTATTGGGTGTTAAGATTCTTCTAATGAGATTGACAAACATAAGAACTACCCGACTTACCCTAAAAAGGCTAAGGAGTCTCCGGTGATGAGTCACAGTTAGGTGGGTTGGCGATGGTGGTAATAGTGAAGGAGGATTGCGATATAGCGGGGTAGACGGTATAAGGACAACTGAAAGGGACAAAGAAGCAATGGTGGTGGTTGGATGAGGCGGGGTCAATTGGCCTTGTCCAAGGGAAGGGCGATTGCAGCAGAGCGGTTGGTATGAGATAAGGAAGACAACGATTGATAAAAAGGTACAAATGGAGGGGACTTTGTTATCTAGGGTTGAAAACATGAGAGAGCAACGACCGTACAGAAGGAGGAAAAAAGGCGGCGACCATTGCACTTAAAATCTAAGAAGAAATTTAAGGGTGCTTTGTGTTGTTGAAGTCTAACTTAGTAAAACTAGCATTATATAAATTATTTTATTATTATTATACATGTATCATGTATATAACAGGAAAAATTATTTTTATTTGAAACAAGATTAGTTTTCGATTTAGATTTATGTCAAAAATGACATAATTTTTTGTGTATCATCCGCCTAGCTTTATCGATTTCATCTAACTTTAGTTATACGACCATTTCTTACCACAAAATATTTTTGTAGTAGTTAGTATAGATGTTAAGTTTATTTTGTTCAAGTATTTATATGTTAATAAACATAGGTTTTTTGTTTTTAATACGCTAGTGGTCATTATTTATTTCATGAAAAAAAACCTGGTATTTTTGTCTTTGTTGTCCATCCATTGGACCTTAGACTTTTGCTTCCACATTATTTCCTATTGGGCAGTAACTTAACTTCATCAAATTGTTCTCTAAGGTTTGAGAATATTTTTTTTTGAATTTGTTCAGGAGGGAAACCGACCGAAGTCGTAAAACCCTCCCTAGTGCACCTAGCCTGGCCCGCGAGCACCACATAAGTGGCTGATCTTAGCGTATGCACATGGTAAGCTCTTAACATGTCATTATGGGTTCGAATCTGTGCCGTTGTAACATTACTGAAAACATCCTTATTTCATATTTTAAAGGAATATTTGTTGTTGCTTAAGCTTCCAAATAAAAACTTTAACAATGTTGTAAAATAACCAATATTACTATTACTTATAAAAATCCATTTTCCTGTAACTAGGTTAACATAATTATGTTTTAAAAATCACAATTTTATTTTCAAAACTAAAAGTACAATGGATTAAGTAGTGACTTTTTCAAATTAGCATCATGGAACATTGACCAAAGTAAATAGTTAGATGTCGATTAACATTAAGATAAGATAAAAAATTATTTCTCCCATTTCGTCACTATTGAAGAAACGATCGAGAAAGGTCATTGATGGGATTTTCTTCAAGTTTAATCACATGAATCGTCTATTATTCAGCGATAAGTTATATAAAATTACCATTAGTGATAAATTGTTCAAATTAATCTATATCAGATATACCGTCGTTCTTTTCTAGCATTCGCCAAAGAATCTATGCACGCTGAAATCTCCCTTACTACCCAAGGTTCCATGGAATGCGATCTAAATGTAAACACTTGCCCCATAAGACTTTCCTGTTAAACTTATTATGAATACCAAAAACATTAGTAACGTTTAAAAAAAACTTCTTTCACCATAATTTTCACCATAAATGTATTCCTAGTTGATAATCAATCTGTGGGTCATGACTTGAATCTTTTATAATTGTAATGATATTACTTTGCATGATGATTCAAACCTTCAAATTTTAATTTTACGCAGTATAAAAATGAGTGTTGCAGGTTGTAGGCAAATTTTATTCATGCACAAAAATTTACTTAACACATACCATTATTATTATTTATATAAACATCTATTACTAAAACACCCTTTTCTCATAAATGTTTTTTTACTTTTAGCCTATAATCAATCAAATTAACATTAAAGCACTAACATTTGATGCGAACTATATATGTTAATGAAAACGTAAATGTTCATCATGAGACCAAAATTTTTAAATAAGGGAACATTTAGAATTAATCTTCTAATTTAGAAACGTCGATTTTTTTCTAAATTAAGATTAATTTTATTGAAATTGAGAAATTACTGAAAAGTTAAAAAAATGACAATATTAATATAAGAACTAAAATGCATTTTGTTAAATTATACCCAATTTGGTGTAAGGAATTTCTAATTTAGGTTGCCCTTCCCGGGTGTGTAAGCGATATTGAAATCATATGAAGCCAAGAACTCTAACCATCTCTGCTGACGAAGATTCAAATCCTTTTGAGAGGGGAGGATTCTCATAAAAAAATGACTACTCATGTGAATAGAACTTTTAGTGTTTTGAGTTTGAAAAAGAAAAGATAAAAAAGATGAAAACATGGATGATTCAATGTAAAAACATAGTGTATGTAAAGTAATCAAACTGACGGTTAGGGAGGTTTGCCTACTGTAGATGATAATCAATTTTCGTCTGAAGCCAAAATTTCACACCGCATTTTTCTGTTTCTATTCTATCCGCATTTTCTTCCCCTATTCTCCTCTCTTTTGTCATTTCTTCATCCTTTTCCATTGACCGCGCCTTTGATAAATCTAACTTTCCCTAGAATAACCATCCGCGTTTATTTCACATGTTCTCCTCCGTTTCTCTTCTTCTTCATCCCTTTTCACCTATTGCACTTTTGATAATTCTAGCTTATCAGTTTCCCCAAAATAACACAATGGAAATTCTATTTAAACCTCTATAATTGCGGAGTTGCCCCCTCCCCCGTTTTGTAAAAAAAAGATATCCCCCTTTTTGACTGAGTAGCCCCCCCATATTCCAATACTTCCCTCCATTCTCAAAGCCTAACAGTTAAACCCTAAAAAAAACTCTCGCGTTTCCTCATCCTTGGTCCATCTTCCGCCGCTCCTATGGTCACCGCCAATCCCTACACCGCTTCATCGCCGATCTCTACACCGCCTCACCGCCACTCCTCTGGTCACCGTCCATCGTTTGTTGAAGCAACTATGAAGGTAACCTTCCACCAATCTAACTAGTTAATTTCGATATGGTATTGTTGAGTTGATCACGAATTAAAGAACGATAATTAGAGGTGATTGTATTGTGGTAATGGGTGTAATGTCCCATATTTTTACGATGTAATAATTAATTAATTTAATTATTTAAATAATGGTTTAGAGATTTATATGGTCGTTTAATTAAATAACTTTAAATATTTAATTAATATAAGAATTAAATAATATATTTAATTCTGAAATAATCAGAAATAGTGAATTGACAATATAATGTGGACTGGACAATTCAAAATATATAATTCAGTTTGGAATTGAATTTGAATAACAATATATAATATAAACGATAGTTTGAACGTATAATTATATTATAATTAAATTCGAGCTCGAAATGGCGCGGTAGTTCGCTATTTGGCGATTTGAACTTCAACTGAATGTACAGGGTCTGTTTTAAGTCGGATTTCTGTGAAACAAGAAACGTTCGGAGCTGGTGAAGTATATTTTTCTAGTGGAAGAGAAAATCTGGGATTTCATTGTGCAGATTTTGATTTATGTCCAAAATAAATTTTTGAAAAGTCTCTATGGAATTCCTTTATAATTTATAACGATATATATAAGGAATTTCAATATAAATTGAATATCGATTCAACCAGGATTTGAATATCGAGTTAGAAATCCATATAGGATTATTTTGGAGCTGTATGATATTCTACTATGAATATATATGATAATATAAATTTACTTATATTTAATTTAATTATATTTAAATATATTTATATATTTAAATGGGTTATTTAGAGCTTTAAAAATAGCCAGTTTTGCAAATGAAGTCGAAATTCGACGAAACTAATTTTGTTGGATCCGCAATAATAAATTATTGTTAGATTTCAATTTCCGTGATTTTTAGAGTCAGTATGTGGCCGTGTGGATTTTTAAAGTGAAAAACAGTTAGTATTTCGACGGTTAAAAATACGCGGTGTGAGAAACGGAGCCGGAATTCGACGAAACTAGTTTCGTTGGGTCCGCAATATCAAACTGTAGCTGCATGTCCATTTTTGTGATTTTTGGGTATTGCATGTAATCACATGGATTTTTAAACACGAATGGAAGTAGTGATAACATAAAAATTAATATTAAACTCGAATAAAAAACATTAAACCTACCTATAAATATCATCACTTCCTTCCTAACCCTAGACTCACTTTCTTCCTTGGTCAAAATACCTGCGCCGCCACCAGTCTTTGTCCAACGTGAAGAAACCCTCTTCAAAAATTAACAACAATCAAAACAAAAATCGTAATATCCTGGTGTGTATATATTTGAACTCAGGAAGGTGTGCTCTTCAATTTCTTGCTGGTCTTGCTTTATTCGATCATGTTTCCATGATATCGAGTATGGCAGTAAAAAACTAGGGTTCAAGTATTCGACGAGGTGAAGCCTTAATTCGAATTTCTGAGTTCGTATATGAGCCTGGGGAGGAGTTTGGCACCTGCATCGGAACAGTTGTGGAATCCGGTGCCAACTGTTGTCGAGGGGTTCTACGGTGATCGCGAGAAATGGTTTCGGCGTAACAAGGGGATCTGGTGCGAGTTAGTGCAAATGAGGACGGCAATGAAGAGAGTTTGATGAGGATGATTGTGATGATTTTTATTTGAATTAAAATTGGAAGAAACGAGGTGGGGTAAGGAAATTGGTGCGGTAATGGCAAAAGGAGATGAGTGCGGAAGTCGTTCCAGGAAGAAGAAGTAATATTGATGCGGTAATGGGCTTTCAAAGGGAAAATGGGCCGAGATTTACAAAGGGGTAAGACCCGAGTATATTAAAATCAAGTTTAATTTAAATTAAATAGTTTAAGAACTTGTATAAATCGTAACTTTCCCCTAGGATTACGGAATTCAACAAAACTGGACCCATTGGGATCGTATGGACAGGAGGAACACCATGGAACTGACCGGGAGTGAATTGGAGCTTGTTTGGATTTATGGTGAAATTAAATGCCTGAATCAAATCAATGACCAATTATCGTTACTTAACGATAAACCACCAAGGTG
The DNA here is from genome assembly GCA_030737875.1 of Allium sativum. Taxonomy (NCBI): domain Eukaryota; kingdom Viridiplantae; phylum Streptophyta; class Magnoliopsida; order Asparagales; family Amaryllidaceae; genus Allium; species Allium sativum. The sequence goes on from CM060922.1 coordinate 516,917,735, forward strand.
AATAAATCTCACTAACTCTGCTCAATTTATATTTTCATAAAATATTTTTAGAATTGATAAATAATGGTTGTTTGCTGTGTGTTGGCTATTTGGTTGAACCGCTAGGTAAATTGATTGGAAATATAGATAACGATATAAATATAAATCGTTAATCGAATATTGATTCTGTTTATCAGAATATTTTATATTCGTGTTATTTATGTTGATTAACATCTGAGGATGCAGGGAAACAGGTTGGAGGGACCCAACTGGGTTCCTCAACATTTATTTTACTGTTTTTCATATATCATGATACATGATGTGATTTATAATATGTTGTTGATTATGTGTGTTTGATCATGGTTATTTGGTACTTTTAAATACCAAAGGAAATACTGGAATGTGAAAAGGGAAATTTCAAACTATAATTTGAAATAATATATATATATATATATATAATCAAAGGATTTTATATAAAAAAGGGAAATTTGAAGTGATTATTAGATTTGGAAGTTTATAAAATCAAAGGATTTTATAAAAAAGGAATTTGCGAAGTGTATACTAAAATAAGAATTTTATGAAATCAAAAAGGTTTTATAAAAAGAAGGAGATGTTGAAGATTAAAATAAGGAACTTCTATAGAAAATTATTAACAGTTATGTGGAAGTTTAAAAGACCGTTATTAGTAAATTAGTTAATAGAAGTAATGAGAAGTAAGTAAAGAAATATATGAAAAAAAAATATTCGTATAAAATAGATAGGATATTATAAATGAATTATTTGGCAAATAATAGAATTATAAAAAGGGAATTGACAAGATGTAAAAGAACAACGAGAAGTTGGTTTCAAAGTAGATATTAAATAGAAATCTGTTTTAGCAGATAAATTAAGAAGTGAAATTTATAATATTTTATAAATAAAATAAAAATATTTATCTTTTGATAAATGAAATATATAAGTCTAACTTATATAAAGAAGTATGAATCGGTTTTAACACCGATATTTTATGGAATATAAATTTAGCATTTATAAAGGGAAATTTAAATGAGATTTTAAGTGTTAGAAGTTAAAAGGAGATTTCGTACAAATAATTCTGTAAATAGAAAAATAAATAGAAATTGTAAATGAGATATTGTTTTTAAATATGAAATCAAACTAAATGGATTATATCCAGGAAACATTATTCACATTCTATGTGAATAATGAAAATAAGCGAAGATTTTGCAAATAAAAACATGTGTAGAGGAAATTGGGTTTTGAAACAGGAATTCAAACAGTAATGAAATTCCAAATGGTTAAGAAATAAAGAACTTGTTTAATAATGAAACGAGTGTTGTGATTTATAAACAAAGTTTATAAATGAACAAAAATATAATTATCAGTGGATAATTGAGATGGAAAATTCAACAGTGAATATAAAATGGGAAATTCTGAGTTGTTTTAAAAAGGGAACGATGAAATCCATTTCGATATTCGAAATGTTTAAAGGATTAAATAAAATCTGAAGGAGAGTAAATCGAATATAGGTTATTCGAAGGAGAGAGTAAATCGAATATAGGTTATTCGAAGGAGAGTAAATCGAATATAGGTTATTCGAAGGAGAGTTAATCAAGTAAAGATTACTCGAAAGTGAGTTATACGTCAGAATCAATTATATTGAATTAAGGAAAGTAATATTTACTTCCCGTTTCAAATCAAGTTTTACTAATTTAATAATAAATTAGATGTTTGTTTATTTATTCAAATTAAGAAAGAAAAGTTATATTTAAGTTATTATATTTCGAAAGTATGAGATTATATCACTATGGTTATAATCAAATGATTTTCGTAAAAGAAGTGGATTCATAAATAGAATCCGAGAGTTTCGTAAGGAAGTTTGTTAAAGATTTGAAGGGTGATTTTTGTCTATTTCGAAGTTAGAAATGTTGTTTAGTTAAGGTCTGAGAGGTAATTATACCCCAACTTGATTAACTTCGTTTTTAACGAAGGAATAGTTAAGGTTCGATAGTGAAGGTTGGTTAAGTGAATCTAGTTAATGAGTGTAATGGTTTGAGTTCGCATAGTGACGTTATATTTAAACGTCTGTTTAAGTCTAATGAAGGAGTTTTGGAAATGTTTTCCAAATAAAGATCTAAAATGTTTTATAATAAAGAAAATAAGAAAAGGGAGTAAATCTGGAACCGTTTCCAATAATTAATAAAGTATATTTTCTACAATTAGAAAATAAGAATTTTAAAATATATAGAAATGGGAAATGAATAAATTAGTGATAAATTAAATTAAAGGGGATCAGTGTTGATTGTTGATTGATCGATCGAATTTCTATTTGGAAATAAGATCGTTGGTTGTACACCTATTTTTCTTTGATAGTTAAATCATCGACTATCGAAGTTTTTGGCCATTTTTCCATCGTCAATACAGAGAGACTGGGATCAGATTCATTATCTGAAAACCACTCTGTACGGACGTTAGCATTGCAATCAAATATGATGAAAATAATGAAGACGGATTCATGCAAGGGTTGTCCTGTTTATAGAATAGTGCCTTCGGTTTGTCCAGTCCCAGGACAAATGTGAATGGATGAATGTCTGACTGAGTATATCTAACGGATCACGTAAGTTGATCTCTTCAAACGTACTTACGTTTGGTGGCGGACGAATTCGTTTCTCTTAGCTTTATAATCGTGGTATTTTTGGGGAAATCAATTTGTGATTTGGCGGGTATGACGATGTAGCATTCAAAGTGAATGGTGGTTAGGTGTATAAAAGATACGTAATGACCTCAAGCCTCATCAACCGGGAAATGACAGAAATCGGGCAGGCAGCATGGCTATGTGGGTCGCTCCCATTAGGGTGTATATCACCTATATAGAGAAAATCCATTTCATTCTTTTATCTATTTTCAATGCTGTCCCTTTTCGGGAAACGGTGGGTAGCTCCCAACCATTGGTGATATACATTCGATACACTCAAGCGAAATGAGTGGTCGGTCATGTGTGGGCCTGGTTGCAAGATGTTCTTGTTGAACCCAGTGTATTCGCCTCTAGAGATACACTATCGGTGGATGGTCCCATACCTTATCATAGTCGGAATCCAATCTCCAATAAGCGCCGCAGTTTTGTTTGTATATTATATATGTGGAACGTGAGATGCAAGCGTTCTGCTAGATTGATAATTACTTGTGATTAGACACTATTATAATATCAGAAAAGTATTGATTTTGAAAGTGTTTTGGGTTATCGTAAGGTAAAAACCGTCTATGTTTATGTGTGGATCGGTCTTACGATTACCTTTTCTTTTGAAAAGGATTTAGAAAAGTTAAACCAAATGATTTGAGTTTACTCACACCAGTCCCATGACTGACCCAGAGTTTATTTTGTTTTGTTTTCCCTATACTCTTGGGTGCCTAAATTTGTACGGGCAGTCAAGTAGTTCAGATCTTTACAGATATACTGGGAGGAGCTTGAAGCAGGAGGCTTCAGGATTATATAGTTATTGTTCTTTCCGCTGTGCGTAAGTGTTGTACTTTGATAATGTTATTGTATATATATACTGTTTATTTCAAAGTTATGTTTCCGCTGTGAGATTCGTGTTACTTTGATTTTGTTCTGTAATGTTTTTCTCCTTCTTCTATTCTAATTTTCTATCATATTTATTCTCACCCTCTAACTTCTTTCTATTAATGATCAGGTATTTCCGATGTCTGAATAGTCAACGCTGGGTTTTGTGTCTATTTTCAGAGTCGAAAATCCCAGTTCGTTACAGTGGTATCAGAGCTTGAAGGTTAAGTGATTACCTTGGCTCTGTGGCGTGACTCGGTAGAGATGGGGTTAGTAATGCCCTAGATTGAGTTGAGAGTATATATACGAGCGAACGTAATTGTAGATTTAATATAAAATGGTTTTATATTGTGGAGATTTATTGGTTGAGTTGTTTATGGGTTCTGATCGATCAGTTTGATCCACTGTATCGGTAGGAGTTTTTAAACACTCAAATATGACAAACTGACACAGTATGTTTTGAAAAAGGGTAAATGAAATAATTTTACCCAAATTATATTTTGATATAAAGAATTTATATTGGAATTATTATAATATATATAGGATATATTGGTTATTATAATCAAATGAGATTATAAGAAAAGTGAAATGGTTAGATATAACCAATCAGAATTCATATAAAGTGTAATATATGAAAACAGATGAACTAAATCTGAAAATAAAATCAGAATTGAAATTAAAACCTTGGAAAATTAAACAAGTGTTTATAAATGGATGTGGATTAACTATATGAGAATTTTAAAATCCTGGGAGATTTTAAATTGTTTACAAGCACTGTGAATGGTATTTTGAAATAATTTCAAAATAGAATTTGTTTAAATATGATTTTGGAAAAGTGGTATAGTATTGAACTCACTTCAGTAGCTGGGAAATAATTCTTATGATGTTGGCCACATCATCAATGTTCATTTTCGAGTTCTAAGTGACGGATTACTACCAAAGATTTTGTGTTGAATTGTTTTGAGAAAAACAAGTTGTTTGAATCTCGAAAAGGGAATATTTGATTTTTGTGAAAAGAAAAGTTATTTAAAACTCCCAGGAAGATTGTTTAGAATTAAAAACAAATTAAATAGAAATTTGTGAAAGCAAATATGAATTGAATCGAAACCAATTAACTGGAAATTAAATTGGAATATAATATATCAAGTAGATTCAGATTTTGAATTATGAGATAGGAATCTGAAATGGTATTGGATCAATGAGTTAGGAGTTAGAATCAAGAATGGAACTTTGGTTTGAAATGGAATTCGGCTTGGATAAGTGAATGGTTTGGTTTTGAGGATAAAATTTAAATTTTGTTTGGGAATGCATTTGTATATACTGACAAGGTAGCAAATGGAAAGGATATAATGTTATGCCCGACAAAAAGGTACTTATTTAAATTTCCATTTGAGGTTTTATGCGCCGTATCGGCAAGCCGCTTGGCTTTTCGATTTTCTTTTTGAAAGGAAAGGGCCTAGAGAGGTGAGTTGGGTTTTAGACTGTTGACCGGTACAAAGAAGGTGCTTGCGAAATTTTTCGAAAATTTAAGGTGTTAGAAAATTTTCTTTAGTAAGAATAAATTAATATTTCAATTGAAATTAATCGGTTCAGTTGAAACTGAAGTTAAAAATTAAAAAATAAATTTTAACCCAGTTAATAGGGTTTGTTTCCTACCTTAGCAATTTCGAGGACGAAATTATTTTAAGGGGGGAAGAATGTAGTGTCCCGCATTTTTACGGTGTAATAATTAATTTATTTAATTATTTAAATAATGGTTTAGAGATTTATATGGTCGTTTAATTAAATAACTTTGAATATTTAATTAATATAAGAATTAAATAATATAGATAATTCTGAAATAATCAGAAATAGTGAATTGACAATATAATGTGAACTGGACAATTCAAAATATATAATTCAGTTTGGAATTGAATTTGAATAACGAATATATTATATAAACGACAGTTTGAACGTATAATTATATTATAATTAAATTCGAGCTCGAAATGGCGCGGCAGTTCGCTATTTGGCGATTTGAACTTCAACTGAATGTACAGGGTCCGTTTTAAGTCAGATTTCTATGAAACAAGAAATGTTCGGAGCTGGTGAAGTATATTTTTCTAGTGGAAGAGAAAAATTGGGATTTCATTGTGTAGATTTTGATTTTTGTCCAAATCAAATTTTTGAAAAGTCGCTATGGAATTTCTTTATCGATCCAACCATGATTTTAATATCGAGTTAGAAATCCATATAGGATTATTCTGGAGCTGTATGATTTTCTACTGTGAATATATAAGATAATATAAATTTACTTATATTTAATTTAATTATATTTAAATATATTTATATATTCAAATGGGTTATTTAGAGCATTAAAAATAGCTAGTTTTGCAAACGAAGTCAAAATTCGACAAAACTAATTTTGTTGGATTCGCAATATTAAATTATTGTTAGATTTCAATTTCCGTGATTTTTAGAGTCAGTATGTGGACGTATGGATTTTTAAAGTGAAAAACAGTCAGTATTTGGACGGTTAAAAATATGTTGTGTGAGCAAACGAAGCCGGAATTCGACGAAACCAGTTTCGTTGGGTCCGCAATATCAAACTGTAGCTGCATGTCAATTTTCGTGATTTTTGGGTATTGCATGTAATCACAGGGATTTTTAAACACGAATGGAAGTAGCGATAACATAAAAATTAATATAAAACTTGAATAAAAAATATATTAAACCTACCTATAAATATCATCACTTCCTTCCTAACCCTAGACTCACTTTCTTCCTTGGTCAAAATACATACGCCGCCACCAGTCTTTGTCCAACGTGAAGAAATCCTCTTCAAAAATTAACAACAATCAAAACAAAAATCGTAAAATCCTGGTGTGTATATATTTGAACTCAGGAAGGTGTGCTCTTCAATTTCCTGTTGGTCTTGCTTCGTTCGATCGTGTTTTCGTGATGTCGAGTATGGCAGTAAAAAACTAAGGTTCAAGTATTCGACGGGGTGAAGCCTTAATTCGAATTTCTGAGTTCGTATATGAGCCTGGGGAGGAGTTTGGCACCTGCGTCGGAACTGTTGTGGAATCTAGTGCCAACTGTTGTCGAGGGATTCTACGATGATCACGAGAAATGGTTTCGGCGTAACAAGGGGATCTGGTGCGAGTTAGTGCAAATGAGGACGGAAATGAAGAGAGTTAGATGAGGATGATTGTGATGATTTTTATTTGAATTAAAATTGGAAGAAACGAGGTGGGGTAAGGAAATTGGTGCGGTAATGGCAAAAGGAGCTGAGTGCGGAAGTCGTTCCAGGAAGAAGAAGTAATATTGATGCGGTAATGGGCTTTCAAAGGGAAAATGGGCTGAGATTTACAAAGGGGTAAGGCCCGGGTATATTAAAATCAAGTTTAATTTAAATTAAATAGTTTAAGAACTTGTATAAATCATAACTTTCCCCTAGGATTACAGTATTCAACAAAACTGGACCCATTGGGATCGTATGGATGGGAGCAACACCATGGAACTGACCGGGAGTGAATTGGAGCTCATTTGGATTTATGGTGAAATTAAACGCCTGAATCAAATCAATGACCGATTATCGTTATTTAACGATAAACCACCAAGGTGAGTAAATCTCACTAACTCTGCTCAATTTATATTTTCATAAAGTATTTTTAGAATTGATAAATAAGGGTTGTTTGCTGTGTGTTGGCTGTTTGGTTGAACTGCTAGTTAAATTGGTTGGAAATATAGATAACGATATATATACATATATCATTAATCGAATATTGATTCTGTTTATCAGAATATTTTATATTCGTGTTATTTATGTTGATTAACATCTGTGGATGCAGGGAAACAGGTCTGAGGGACCCAACTGGGTTCCTCAACATTTATTTTACAGTTTTTCATATATTGTGATACATGATGTGATTTAAAATTTGTTGTTGATTATGTGTGTTTGATCATGGTTATTTGGTACTTTTAAATACCAAAGGAAATACTGGAATGTGAAAAGGGAAATTTCAAACTATAATTTGAAATAAAATGTTTATATATAAAATCAAAGGATTTTATATAAAAAAGGGAAATTTAAAGTGATTATTAGATTTGGAAGTTTATAAAATCAAAGGATTTTATAAAAAAAGAATTTGTGAAGTGTATACTGAAATAAGAATTTTATGAAATCAAAAAGGTTTTATAAAAAGAAGGAGATGTTGAAGATTAAAATAAGGAACTTCTATATAAAATTATTAATAGTTATGTGGAAGTTTAAAAGACCGTTATTGGTAAATTAGTTAATAGAAGTAATAAGAAGTAAGTAAAGAAATATAGGAAAAGAAATATTCATATAAAATGGATAGGATATTATACATGAATTATTTGGCAAATAATAGAATTATAAAAAGGGAATTGACAAGATGTAAAAGAACAACGAGAAGTTGGTTTCAAAGTAGATATTAAATAGAAATCTGTTTTAACAGATAAATTGAGAAGTGAAATTTATAATATTTTATAAATCAAATAAAAATATTTATCTTTTGATAAATGAAATATATAAGTCGAACTTATATAGAGAAGTAGAAAACGGTTTTAACACCGATATTTTATGGAATATGAATTTAGCATTTATAAAGGGAAATTTAAATGAGATTTTAAGTATTAGAAGTTAAAAGGAGATTTTGTACAAATAATTCTGTAAATATAAAAATAAATAGAAATTGAAAATGAGATATTGTTTTTAAAATGAAATCAAACTGAATGGATTATATAAAGGAAACATTATTCACATTCGATGTGAATAATGAAAATAAGCAAAGATTTTGCAAATAAAAACATGTGTAGAGGAAATTGGGTTTTGAAACAGGAATTCAAACAGTAATGAAATCCCGAATGGTTAAGAAATAAAGAACTTGTTTAATAATGAAATGAGTGTTGTGATTTATAAACAAAGTTTATAAATGAACTAAAATATAATTATTAGTGGATAATTGAGATGGAAAATTCAACAGTGAATATAAAATGGGAAATTCGGAGTTGTTTTAAAAATGAAACGATGAAATCCATTTCGATATTCGAAATGTTTAAAGGATTAAATAAAATCCGTAAAGGAGAGTAAATCGAATATAGGTTATTCGAAGGAGAGTAAATCGAATATAGGTTATTCGAAGGAGAGTAAATCGAATATAGGTTATTCGAAGGAGAGTTAATCAAATAGAGATTACTCGAAAGTGAGTTATACGTCAGAATCGATTATATCGAATTAAGGAAAGTAATATTTACTTCCCGTTTCAAATCAAGTTTTACTAATTTAATTATAAATTAGATGTTTGTTTGTTTATTCAAATTAAGAAAAAAAGTTATATTTAAGTTATTATATTTCGAAAGTATGAGATTATATCACTATGGTTATAATCAAATGATTTTGGTAAAAGAAGCGGATTCATAAATAGAATCCGAGAGTTTCGTAAGGAAGTTTGTTAAATATTTGAAAGGTGAATTTTGTCTATTTCGAAGTTAGAAATGTTGTTTAGTTAAGGTCTGAGAGGTAATTATACCCCAACTTTATTAACTTCGTTTTTAACTAAGGAATGGTTAAGGTTCATAGTGAAGGTTGGTTAAGTGAATCTAGTTAATTAGTGTAATGGTTCGAGTTCGCATAGTGACGTTATATTTAAACGTCTGTTTGAATCTAATGAAGGAGTTTTGGAAACGTTTTCCAAATAAAGATCAGAAATGTTTTATAATATAGAAAATAAGAAAAGGGAGTAAATCTGGAACTGTTTCCAATGATTAATAAAGTATATTTTCTAAAATTAGAAAATAAGAATTTACAAATATATAGAAATAGGAAATGAATAAATTAATGATAAATTAAATTAAAGGAGATCAGTGTTGATTGATGATTGATCGATCGAATTTCTACCTGGAAATAAGATCGTTGGTTGTACACCTATTTTTCTTTGATAGTTAAATCACTGACTATCGAATTTTTTGGCCATTTTTCCGTCGTCAATACGGAGAGACCGGGATCAAATTCATTATCTGAAAACCACTCTGTACAGACGTTAGCATTGCGATCAAATGTAATGAAAATAATGAAGACGGAGTTATGCAAGGGCTATCCTGTTTATAGAATAGTGCCCTCGGTTTGACCAGTCCCAGAACAAATGTGAATGGACGAATGTCTGACAGAGTATATCTAACGGATCGTGTAAGTTGATCTCTTCAAACGTACTTACGTTTGGTGGCGGAGGAATTCGTTTCTCTTAGCTTTATACCCATGGTATTTTTGGGGAAATCAATTTGTGATTTGGCGGGTATGACGATGTGGCATTCAAAGTGAATGGTGGTCAGGTGTATCAAAGATACGTAATGACCTCTAGCCTCATCAACCGGGAAATGACAGAAATCGGGAAGGCAACATGGCTATGTGGGTCGCTCCCATTAGGGTGTATATCACCTATCTAGAGAAAATCCATTTCATTCTTTTATCTATTTTCAATGCTGACCCTTTTCGGGAAACGGTGGGTAGCTCCCAACCGTTGGTGATATACATTCGATACACTCAAGCGAAATGAGTGGTCGGTCATGTGTGGGCCGGGTTGCAAGATGTTCTTGTTGAACCCAGTGTATTCGCCTCTAGAGATACACTATCGGCAGGTGGTCCCATACCTTGTCATAGTCGGAATCAATCTCCAATAAGCGATGCGGTTTTGTTTGTATATTATATATGTGGAACATGAGATGCAAGCGTTCTGCCAGATTGTTAATTACTTGTGATTAGACACTATTATAATATCAGAAAAGTATTGAATTTGAAAGTGTTTTGGGTTATCGTAAGGTAAAAACCGTCCGTGTTTATGTGTGGATCGGTCTTACGATTACCTTTTCTTTTGAAAAGGATTCAGAAAAGTTAAACCAAATGATTTGAGTTTACTCACACCAGTCCCATGACTGACCCAGAGTTCATTTTGTTTTGTTTTCCCTAAACTCTTGGGTGCCCAAATTTGTAAGGGCAGTCAAGTAGTTCAGGTCTTTACAGATATACTGGGAGGAGCTTGAAGCAGGAGGCTTCAGGATTATATAGCTATTGTTCTTTCCGCTGTGTGTAAGTGTTGTACTCTGATAATGTTATTGTATATATATTGTTTATTTCAAAGTTATGTTATAATATATTTTATTCGTTCCGCTGTGAGATTCGTGTTACTCTGATTTTGTTCTGTAGTGTTTTTCTCGTTCTTCTATTCTAATTTTCTATCTTATCTATTCTCACCCTCTAACTTCTTTCTATTAATGATCAGGTATTTCCGATGTCTGAATAGTCGACGCTGGGTTTTGTGTCGATTTTCGGAGTCGAAAATCTCAGTTCGTTACAATGGGCATGATGATTGAACACGCTGAGACATATTTTTTCCCCTCAATTCAATATGCCACGTAGAGCACATACGGGGAAGGAACTGAAACCGCTGATAAAAGAAATGCGGTGGACATCATGGCCACGAAGGTAGCATGTGTGGTATGATATATTTCCATGTATTCACTCCTCGTGGTTTCTACTTCTACCACGTAGGCTGCTTTCGTGGTTACAGTAAATTGCTAAAAAAAATAGGCAGTGTTTACTCCTACCCCGTGCATACTAATGGTTGTCGAGTTAGGCATGTGCCTTATTATAACATGCACTTGTTTTTGCATATGAGTGAATACAATGTACATGTTTTTTTGCATGTTAATAAACCAATCCACTTAATTGATTTTATTTTCATTTTAAACAGATGGTCTGCAAACCTATGATAGCATTGGAAAGAAAGCGACGAACGGAGAAAGCAGCTGCACAAACAAGTGCGGACGTGAACGCCGAAGAACAGGAGGAGGATGTGGATCCTTCATAGTTTGAGGTAAATGCACGGGGTAGTGATGATAATGGAGATGGTTCGGACTCTTCAGGGGAAGATGGAGATGGAAACGGGTCAGATTCTTCAGGGGAAGAAGGAGACAAAGATGGTTCAGATTCTTGAAGGGAAGAGGAGATGACACAGGGGAGGATTCTGAGACAGGTGATGATGATGAGCCAGAAGGTCATTCGGACGAGGAAGCTGAAGCCGAAGAAGAATTGCAGGACAAAGCTGGACCAAAAAGCAATGATTTGATTAAAGAGTTCGATACCCATGTTGCTTCTATGATATGGATTGGTCAGGTATGTGTCTGTTATTTATTTATGTACTGAATATAAATTATTTATTTATGTACTGGATGACAATTATTTATTTATGTACTGATTGTAATTTTTATTCGTGTAGGATCGAGCACCGCTCACTTGTGTCAACCATGCGCAGAAGGTATCGGAATGGAGGATTCCAGATAATGCTACTAGGTTCAAAGCCCTTATCAACATAACTATTTGGTTCCTATTGTTAGCACGTGTTATAAGTATGTGAATAAAAATTTGATATCAGATTTTTGTAGAACGATGGTATCCAGAGACTAATACTTTTCATTTACCATTTGGTGAAATGACCATTACCCTTGATGATGTAGCTTCATTGTTTCAAATACCTGTCGAAGGCAAACCTATACAGAGCATGGTGTATGATACAGAACAAGCAGTTGCTTTTGTTACGAAGTATCTTGGTCTTAGTGCAGCGGAAGATAAAATGGAAATGAACGAGAGAGTTGGATATAAGTTAGGCTTGTCAACGTTGTTCGATAGATTTGAGGATGTGAGTGATGAGTGGAGTGATCGTGCAGTTAGGCGTGTTGCTCGTGCTTATCTTTTGTTTGTGCTTGGCAACACAATATTTTCTGACAAAAGAAAGACTCATGTGCACGTATCTCTTTTGGAACCGCTAAAAAATTTGGACAGCAGCACTAGCATTCCTATATAGACAGCTTGGACTAGCGTCTCGGGTGAAATAGATTGCAGGATTTCTATGCTTGCTCGAGTCATGGATATTTGAACATTTTCCTTGCTTTCATCCTTCTACAAAGCTGTAGTATGAGATTTTACCCCGTGCAGCTCGCTGGAATCCCTCTATTGATACCGGTTCGTCAGTCGTTGATCTATGCATTTTTCTTGATAATATTCAGATAGAGCAGGTACGTTTTATGAATTATTCAGCTTTCCACTTTTATCGATCTTTATGTCTTGAGTATTTTTTATAATTCAAATATCATTGAACAGGTTATTTTTGATCCGTATATATGTGCTCGGCATTATCATCCATTTCATGGTATAGCGTGGTATAGGGGGTGCATTCTATGCTTAAATGTTGTGGAGCCGTACCATCTCGATAGAGTATTGCGACAGTTTGGTAGAGTACTGAACATTCCAATGGCTCCTATTCCTCCGGTAGCGACAAATGAACGGCGCGGTACAACCTCGACTACATACACTCGTGTGTGTTATCATTTTTTGGAAAGTATATGGGAGAGTTGGTATCATCATGTGATTGCAGAAGATCGTAGATCGATTCCATTACATCGGTCTGTTATGAGTTGCACAGATGATTATATGGAGTGGTATAGGAATCATAGTGTCCCACGTGTTCACAATCCCGCAAATTTACCCGATGATGTAATGATGGGAGCACCACATTTTCAACCAACCTATGACCAAATGTTTTCGATACGTTTGTTTTTCATGTTACAATTATTTTTACACCGTACTGAATTTCGTTATACTTTTTGTAGACTTTTCATGATGTTCATAGCCTTTTGAATGAGGCTAACCCTCAAGTGGAGCTTGCTAGAGTTGGCGTTGGCCGTTTCATTCATCATCATAATTAGTTTGCTTGTATATTGATCATTTTGGGACTTGCTTTTATATGATATGTACGGGTTTATTGCTATGTTTGGTATGTATGGATTTGATATGTAAGGATGTTGTGAAGTTTAAGGATTTGGTATGTATTTGATATGTATGGATATGGTATGTATGGATGGTTAGAAGTTAATACTATGCTATAGTTTTCGGTATTAATTCTTGTTTATGGGTGGTTACAAGTTTATGGATATGGTATGGATGGTTACAAGTTTATGGATATGGTATATGCAGTGAGTTTATGATTTCTGCAGTGAGTTTCTGATTTTATTTTATTTTAATTTTAGACCACCTCGGAGTCCAAATACGAGGACCGGAATTAAACCACGTATACATCACCCGGGGAAGTATAGAGAACCACGTATAACCCATACGTGGTTTATTTCCCAACCGCGGGTTCGCTCTCCGACCTGTAATAGAAATCACGCAGGGTTCCTCCGAGGTAGCTGCAAATGTTAAATAAATATGACATATACTCTCACGCAATTTCAATTCTTAAAACAATGACATGAACACAGAGGTACATACAAATACGTTGGCAAACACAGGAGTTGGTTGAGAGAGAGTACGTGATTTGTTGCCTTCCTCGTATGTACACCCCATGGTATTTATTTGTACCACGTATTACGGCTACGTGGTTTTATGACCTACGACGTAGATTCTCCCTGACCTGGAACCCATATCGCGTAGGTTACCTCCGTGGTAATTGGAATTCTGAAAAAAAAATAGAAAATGCCACTCAATACTATACAATAAAATGTAATAAAACTAACAATGCCATTCAATACAATGCCATAAAACTAACAATGCTATTCAATACGATGCAATACAATGTCATACAATACAATGCCATTCAATACATAAAAATGTACTCCCATACAATACAATACAACGTCATTCAATTCGACTCAGCAGTTTGAGTTCTTTCTTCCCATGCTTGCCGTCGATCTTCATAAATATGCCCCCAACTAGCTGCGTCCGGATGACGGTTGGTCGACCATTTTGAAATTATAGATGGCACCGGATGCTGAGGTTCCAACTTTACCTACATAAAATATTGGCAATATATGACGAATATAACATTGATAAAAATATATGATAACTATAATACTTACTTGAACAAAATGATTATCGTTAACAAAAGCGAATGCTATTTCTGAGCGACGAATAGGAGGCGGAACTCTTCCTTTTAAGGCGATATCGTTAAATTAAGCCTTTCACTAATGCTTTTTACCACTATGCTATACTTTGTCGCCACAAGATAACCCATGTCTGACATTGTCATCCATTTTTTTGGTGGTGCAAATCCATCTTCATAATGTTTTAATTGCGCAAGTAATTCTTTGCATCGACCATTTTCTATGAAAACCTTTCCATATAGATCTTGACTTTCATACAACTCGTCATGCAATTCTTGTCGAACTTGAGACCAAGACGATTCCCCCATTCCTAGTAGTGCTGCAATACAACGAAATCCGCAATTTTCATCCGCCTCAACATCAATAATATCTTGGACGTATGGCTCTAATTCCCAAGGAATTTGTATAATGTAACGCATATGTGTACTACAATGGTCATATTGCAATGGCTTTCGGATTTGTAGTTTTGGCTTCTTCGGTTTGTTAACACTCAATTGATTAGATGGGTCATGCGATGACAAACTACCGACTAATTCAAACGAAGAAGGCATTCTCTTTGTTGAGGTATTCGATGATTTCTTACTTTCTCTTCCTTTGGTTTTCACCTTACTAATAGGTGAACTAAGCATGGACGTTTATGGATGCACAAATTCCATCAACTTTTTGTAAATATGAAGTTGATGAGGAGTGTCCATTTTTTTGACATTGTTCAATAGAGTTTCCATTTTGTCAACAACATCAGCATCATTACTCTTACCCCGTGTACAATGTACATCAATTAAATCAAGAGGTATTGGGGTAGAAGGACCAAGACGAGCCAATTCATGGGCACATGGAAGTTCGTGTGTTTTTCGAATGACACAACCACAAAGAAATTCTTCGTCTCCAACCAATTTCATCTGTACTAGTTCTAAATGAAGTAAATCAAGAGCCACATTAGAAATAGCACCACGTAGAAACTTGAACTCTCTAACATGAAAAACATGTTTCACTCTACTTAAACTTTGCTCGAGTGAGGCCTTTAGCTCGACAAAAGATAACTCTAGTAAGGAATGCATTTTTACCCAAGCTTGCTCGAAGTTACAATTGGAAGTAGCTAAGTGCTTCTTCAACTTTGAGTGTGCTGCTTCGGCCCTGCATTTAGTAACCATTGTAAAATAACAGTACTTATTGGTTTACTTTCATATAGGAAATAATATAATGAAAATTACCTATTCGATGTATAGTTTCCGAAATGCATATATTCGTCGGTCCACATTTGTATAAAACAATTTTTGTACGGATCCAACCAGCTATCATGTACACGCTTCAACAGAGATCCATGATTGCTATATTTTTCATGCAGCGAATGTAAATTTTCATTGTATGTCATACTATTTTTCAAACACACAAGTTCATTCCAATCCCCCAAGAAAGATTTTTTCTCCATTACATCCATTTCTTTGACATTCTTCTTCTTTCCCATAAATGTAAGTATGTTGTTCTTAATATGCCACTAACATAACATATGAGAGGATTTGGGAAAAAAATAATTCAATAGCATTCATCAATGCCAACTCTCTATCACTAACGAATACATTGGGCATTTCCACATCATAATCAATCATAATAGACTTCAGACATTCTAAAGCCCAAATATAATTTTCTTTACCTTCGGCAACTAAGTACGCTATGGCAATACAAAATGTAATATCGGAAGATGTGACACCAACGATTTCACATAGCGGCATCTTGTATCGATTAGTTTTATAAGTACAATCAAATATTGTAACTCGGGGAAATGTTCGTAAAAAATCCAAACTAACGGGATGTGCCCAAAATATATCTTTTATAATATCGTTCCCATCTAAAGTTCGTCTATGCCATTCAAAATATCCATGCTCCTTTAGTTTAGACAACAAATATTGAACTTGAGATCGTCCACTTCGTTCTATAAGGTTTTGTGCATGAATAGCATTGTATACGGTTTTGATGGTGGTACTATTCGACGAATCGTTTCTTTTTAAAGTATGTAGAATTTCCTTTGCTTTAACAATATTCATATGCATATCCATAACTAACTTAATCACCGTCGCACTTAATCTTCCCACATATGAATGACCTTCACTATGTTTTTGTTCCAAATGTTTATGCACTCCATTAACAACTACCAAACGTCAATTGTCCACCAACGGAAGTTTCACTCCTTTAAGCCTAAATGGACAATTGCATTACCTGTCAATCTATAGTTGTCAGGGTCTTTAACTTTTTTTCTAGTACACACACCACTACGTTTGTAACCAAACACTACTCTCGGTTTCTTAGTAGAAGCACCAGTATTCGATTTAACAATTATTATAACGAAACCAAGACGTTTACCGGTGTTATGAACCCAATCAACTAGCTGTTGCTGAGAAGGATAAATCTGAAAAAGAAAAAAATATCAAAATGCGAACTTATTATACCGAAACAAACATAGAAATCAAAAATAATCTTACAACAAACGTTGTAAATTCATTGCTATATTCCATCAACATTTCATTATTCACGTCTATATCAGACGAGTAATCGACATCCTGAAATCAACAATATAACTTAAGTCAAAGGTGAAAAACAAACAATACATTAAATAACCAAAAAAAAAAATGCTTGGTGATCAAAGAAACCACATTTATACCTCCCGTGGTTATTTAGCTTACCACGTGCGATCAATGCGTGGAATCACCCATAACCACGTAACACCTCTACGTGGTCAGCTTACGTACCATGTAGTTTCTAAACGTGGTTTTGGGTCGGCCCCCACGTTCTATTCTCTACGAACTGCAGATTACTTTTGGACGAAATTTGATGAATTTTTTTACCTCTTCACTATCACGTAGAAGTGCTACATACTCATTAGAATCCATTCCCAAAGATTAGAATCCAAAACTTTCAAGATCTTTGATTGAAAATTGCAAAAGTTAGGGTTTGTAAGTTAGTTTGGATTTTGAGACGATTTTCAAAGGAGTGAGGAGAAGAAAGCCAATGAATGAAAGAGGAGGGGTATTTTTGACCACTGAAAAAAAAGAGGGGGATGGGGGAACTCAGCAATTATAGAGGTTTAAATAGAATTTGCCTAACATAATCTTGCCCATCCCTTTTTTTTCTAAACTGAGATTTGCTTCATCGATTTTTTTTAGGAGGTTATTAAAGGGACTCCATTTTTTGTTAAAGGGAGGATAAATTTAAGGGGACTCCATCATATTTTTCATTTGTTAAGAGGGGGTTTGGAATTTTAAAATGGGATTGTTAAAGGGACTCCAAATTTGGTTAAGGGGAGGATAATTTTAAGGTAACTCCAGCTTAATATTTTTTTGTTAAGGGGGATCTGATTTATTTAAAAGAAAAAGAAAAAAAAGACCTGACTACCCCTGATTCATCACTTATGTTAAACACCAACTTACTAAATTCAGCGCAACTAACAAACTTGTAAATTACAAAACATCTCAATTACAAAAAGGCTAATTATATTCATACATCAATAACATCTTTACATACACCATAAAATAAAATAAACTACTATACACTAAAAATTACTTTTCATACACCTTTTTTTTTTAACAATACTAGCCTTATTTTTTTCTTCCTCTTCCCTCTCTAAAACTTTAAAGTTATTACATAAAATAGGAAACCTATAGCACTAAATAAAGTTCAAATTTAGTAAAATGGATTTTAATTTTTTTTTAGCGTACGATATACAATTTATTATGCTACAAAAAAATTCTTAATTTCAGCAAAAGAGACCCTGTTTTTAAATTAAATAACTCTAAATTATCACTTACTTGTAAAAGTTATCGTAATTCAAATTTTAGGTTTCTTGTTTAAAAATACATTATGTTTTTTAAATTGTTTTACATAGATTTAATCAAATATCGTTAGTTACAATGTTTTAGTTTGATGGGTTATCATTAAAAAAGTAAAAGAAAATGCATTAAAAAAGAAGTGTAATTTAGTAGTATATATTTTTAGTAAAATAATGGTATACATAAAGTAATTTTTGGTGTATGAGTAGAATTTGCCTTATAAAAATTCGATACATCATATTAGAACAAAATTTTCGTTTTTGCACTTAAAATTAATCATACCAATTCCAATATGAAATTATAATTAATTACCTAATCCGATAACTTCTGATTACCCATAAAATTTTCTGGTGTCTCTATTACATGAACTATATCCATTGTTTACTTTTATGAGCAACATTAAATTGTAACCAATAATTAAGGTTTATGCTTTATAGTTTATATCAATGAGGACTGTAGGGGGTTAATATTGAAAATTTAATTTATATGTTTAAGGGGAGGCTAATTTACTTTGTCCTCCCCATAACAATTATACAATAAATAAAAATTGGTCCTCCCCTTAAACAAATGTGGAGTCTATTTAACAATTCCCTTTTAAAAATAGAATAAAATATAAACTAAAGTACCCCGGCCTCATCATCCCTTAAACCCTATCGATCAAAATTCAATCTCAGTTCGATCCAAACAGACTGCGAGGTAAAAATAAAAAATTAAAAAAAATAAATGTTGATAAATCCCCTTTTTGAGATTTTAGATTTTGTTGAAAAAGATGAATAATTTGCAGAAAGTGAATAAATTTCTTCCATTTGCGCGAGTGATGAATACAGTTCATCATGAAAATTTTGGACTTTGTTCGAGGGTGAATACAGTGTGTTACAGTTTTAGATCTTACAGTTTGACAAGAAAAACAACCTCGGTGTGAGATGATTTATCAAAAGTAATTACATTAAAACAGTGTACATATTCCAACATTAAAACAGATTTTTGTTAAGTGAATTTATGCTTATGTTTATGCTTACTTTGATGGTGAAAGCTAAAGTAAACAATGCTTGAATATGTTATTTTCATGTGTGCGGAACGTTTACGTTTCATGTTTTTTTTTAATGTGCAAAATTAAATTAGAGTTTATGTTTTAAGGTTGCATCAATGAAGAGTATAGGGTTAGTATTGGAAATTTTATTAATATTTTTAGTGGGGGCTAATTTTATTTAACCACCATTTAACAATTTTAAAATAAACTGAAAATGGAGTCCCGTTAACGATTCCCTTTTTTTACCGCTGTAATCAGTTAAAGAATTAAGACCATATTATTATTTCTACTTGCAGATGTAATTTCAGTGAGTATCCTAAGCACCTCTCGCACCTGAAGAGTAGAAATGGGAATGCCACCATGAATTAAAGATTTATCAAGTCATTCTGTTGATCTTTATACCTTTCAGGTAAATGTTTGAGTTTCTTCCCAAACCATCTTTTTTAATTTCCTGATCATAACATGAATAGAGCTACAATAAGTTGTAAGAGTTAGGTTTAATCCAAGGACTTTCAAGTTTTTGTTTCTATTTCTTGTATAATTTTTGTGATTCATGCTTCCCTTTGCTTTGGTCTCCTATCTTGACTTGACAGTTCTAAGTTAGGGGATTAAGTTTGTTTCTACAACTACAATTTACATTGAATTGGTCTATCAAAATGTTAAAGGACCCAAATAATCTTTTACGACTACAAAAATAAAATAAAAATAAACTCAAAGACATAGTATATCTTGTAAACTGTTGACTGTCTTTTGTTTTTTAGTGTATGTTAAGCTCCTGCGCTGCACTGTGATGGAGTTTCAAGGTTACACTATAACAATTACTTATTCCATGCTGCATCAGAATTTAAAAAAAAAAAATCAATTTTCCTTTCCTTTTGTTTGGTGTGTATTGTTTAAAGTTGTTAATAGGACTGCCCTTATAGCACAAAGAAGCAAATACTCCAGTTACTGATTATGTGAACCGTGGGAAAATTAATAAAGGATTTTGTGAAAAAAAGGGCACAATTTACCTGTTTGAAGGTACACTAGCACCTTATGGATACGAGTTTGTGGATAAAAAAAGCAGTTAAGACACTGATGCTAGGTGGAGTGGAAAGATTCTGAAGAATGGTAAACATTTAAGTGCATGTGGAATTAATTAATATGTGTTCTTGTTTTCAAGTGATATTATTTGACTAATGGTCATAAAATTTTCAATTTTATTTGTACGCAGGTATATATACATGATGATGGTAGGTCCTTATTCCTTGTTTCTTTTTCTTCATTTTTCCTCTAATTTCTCCTTTAGAAAAATTCAATCAAATTTCGGTTTCAATTTCTTTTCAGAATTTTTTCCAAATTATTGTTTAAATCAGCAACATTAAGTAACCATTCACCAAACATAATCATAAATGCCCTTTGGATCTACCTTTTTTCCCCATAAAAGCACCGCTCCATCCGATGCTTCACTTAGTCTTCGTTGAGCACTCTCAACAGCGCTGTTGTGTCCTAAACTACCTATCAAAAAAATTAATACATATGTGTAACTGAGAATTATGATTATTTGTTGACCAGCATTGAATCATGGTTGTTGACAAATACTTTAGGACGACAATGCCTGAAGCTAAAAGATAGATAAGTTTTTATTTGATTTACATGTTTTCAAAAAGCAAAGCTGAGACTAAATACTTCCATTTGTTTACATCTTTGTTTCAACCTGTCTGCCCTTATGGTTTCGTAATTCGGAGATAAGTATGCAATATGGCATGTCTGTGAGAAGGTATGCATAGCATTTTACCTTAGATGTATTATGATTAAAGAGCACAACCAACAATTACTCGGTTGAAAAAACTAGTCATCATGCAGTTTGCAGTTGTTGTTAGTTTGTCATGGCTTTTTCAGTTTGATATGCCTAGTTGTACTTGATTTTGTAGCCAATTCACTGAACATATGGTTGGTTTTTAAAAAGACAGAAACATTGTCGTTCTATTATAAAAGTGGGTTGAACTATTTTAGTGTAAATAAATAAATAAATAAATAAATAAATAATACCTGAGAAAATACCGGGTTTCTACCTTGGTGGTGTTTATATTAAATTGTAACTAACAACAACACAATTTAGCCTAAAAAGATATGAACTGGAAATCTGGGCAAGGTTTACGATTCCTTGTGTAAACGGTAAAATTGAAGCAATAATGAGAAATAAGGCGATTTGGTCGTCAAGACAAAAAAAACTGTATATTGTACTAGTAAAACTAGGAGATTTGAATAGGGTTTTGTTTGTTATCTGGAGGTTTTTTTTTAAACTATTGTTATCTGCGGTGATCAGCCAGTTGTGGAGTATGAGAAGGCTGGGTCAATTGCCCATCAATTGAAGTCTTGAAGGGAAGCAGCTCAAGGTTTTTGATGTCTACCATAGTTACTCCATTACTGGTTTATTTAATTATTCACAGACATAAATGTTGGGCTTCTTCCCATCAGTTGAAGTCTTGAGGGGAAGCAACTCAAGGTTTTTGTTAAGATTGTGTCATGTTTTTTTTTATTATGAACTTGTTATTTGAATTTAATATTGTACGTTGTATTATTATTTAGATTGTGTCATGTGTCTATCATATCTTAATTTTCAATGCCATTGCTCTTCATTTGACTTATTCATGAATGAAGCCTTAAGATAAATTTTTATCGTATTAGTTAACGTTTCTTTTATCATAACAACAAATGGATGGTTCATTGAAACTTGATAAATTACAAAGTAATACAGTAACACAGGTATAGGCAGCAGTTAATTAGCTGCTCAATCTTATGCTTCAGTATTTCCTGGTTAGAGACAAAGCAAAAACAAAGCACACCATATGAAAATTGGATTAGTGGAAGAAGCTGAAAATTAAATGTCAGACCAGCTTGCAAGAAACTCGTGTTAATTTGTGATCCGAAATTCTCATTAGGATTGGTTCAGCTGATGTGTCATCTAAAGGATATTATTTAGTTCCTTAATTTACTCTCTTGATTGAGGATTGGTCCAGCTGATGTGTCACCTAAAGAATATTATTTAGTTCCTTAATTTACTCCCTTGATTGAGGTATTTTCAGCAACCTCATTTAAAGGATAAAGAAGATTCTCTCTTGATTGAGACATTTATAGCAACCTCATCAAAAGGATAAAGGAGATTTTAATTTACTCTCTTGATTAAGATAAATGCAGCAACCTCATTGAAGGATAAAGAATATTCTTATTTTTATTCTTTCTCTCCTTATCTGAATGCATGAAAGTAGAATATAAATTTACTGCTATGGTTGATATGTTGAATAAGCTTGTAACAACTCCATCAATTAAATCAATAAAGTTTGCCTTTCTCCCGTGGTTTTTTCCCGCAAAGGGTTTTTCCACGTTAAATCTTGTGTGTGATTTTATTCTTTACTTACTTCTTTGATCATTTATTTATTCACAAGTGGTATCAGAGCGTTGGTTTATTCAACATGGCGTTGTTAAAGTATGATCTTCCGCTATTGGATCGAAACACTCGATTCTCATTGTGGCAAGTGAAGATGCGGGCGTTTCTCGCACAAACTGATTATGATGATGCATTGGATGGATTCGGGAACAAGAGATTTGATCTATGGACCGATGATGAGAAGAGAAAGGATCGGAAGGCTTTGTCGCAAATTCAGCTCCATCTACACAATAATATTTTACAAGAAGTTTTGAACGAGAAGACAGCTGCTTCTCTTTGGCTGAAACTGGAGTCAATTTGCATGACCAAGGATCTCACAAGTAAGATGCATCTCAAACAAAAGCTGTTTCTGCACAAATTGCAAGAGGGAGGTAATTCGCTTGACCATATTTCTGATTTTAAAGAGATTGTTTCTGACTTGACTGCAATGGAAGTCAAATATGATGATGAAGATTTGGGTTTAATCCTATTATGTTCTTTGCCCAGTTCTTACTCAAATTTCAGAGATACCATATTATATAGTCATGATACTCTCACTCTAAATGACGTTTATGAAGCCTTGCACGCCAAGGAGAAAATGAAACAACTGGTGTCTTCAACTGGATCAAGCTCTCAAGACGAAAGCTTGTCCGTTCGTGGAAGGACAAAGGAGAAAAATTCAAATAATGGATCTCGAGGCAAAAGTTCCAATGCCTATAAAGGTCGATCTAAATCTAGAGGCAAATACAAGTCTTGCAAATATTGTAAGAGGGATGGACATGAAATATCCGAATGTTATAAGCTGCAGAACAAGGAAAAGAGAAATGGCACATACAAACCAAAAGATAACAAAGAAGATGAAGTTAATGCCAATTGTGCTCGTAATGATAGTTCTGACAATGAGATGCTTGTTGTTACCGTGTTTGCTGGATGTGCTGAGATTAAAGATGAATGGATACTTGACACTGCTTGCACTTTCCATATGTGTCCTATTAAAGATTGGTTTACAACCTTAGAACCCATAAAAGATGCTGGCTCAGTTTTGATGGGTGATGATTCGGCATGTAAAGTAGCAGGAATTGGTTCTATTCAGATCAAGATGTTTGATGGCGCAATCAGAACTTTAACAGATGTTCGGTTCATTCCCAACATGAAGAGAAATCTGATTTCTTTAAGTGCTCTTGATGACAAAGGGTACAAATATTCAGGTGGAGGTGGTGTCTTGAAAGTCACAAATGGTTCTCTTATTGTAATGAAGGGAAATCTTAGGCAAACAAATGGCCTTTATTATCTTCAAGGCACTACTGTTTCAGGTAATGCTTCCCCTGTTATCTCAAATAATATTTCTGATTGTGATACTGCTAATCTTTGGCATATGCGTCTTGGACATATGAGTGAATTAGGTCTGTCGGAGTTGAACAAGAGAGGACTTCTTGATGGGTACAACGCAGGCAAGCTGAAGTTCTGTGAGCATTGCATTTTTGGCAAGCATAAGAGAGTGAAGTTTAACACTGCAGTTCATACAACAGAAGGCATTCTAGATTATGTGCATTCAGACTTATGGGGACCGTCTAGGAAAGCATCCATGGGCGGTGCTTGTTACATGATGACAATTATTGATGATTATTCCAGAAGAGTTTGGCCTTATTTTTTGAAACATAAATCTGAAGCTTTTTCAGCTTTCAAAGAGTGGAAGACTATGGTTGAGAGACAAACTGAAAGGAAGGTAAAGAAGCTTTGGACTGATAATGGGATGGATTTTTGTTCAGATGAATTTAATTCATTTTGCAAGGCTGAAGGCATTGTTAGGCACTACACCATACCTCACACTCCTCAGCAAAACGGGGTTGCCGAGCGTATGAACATGACTATCATTTCTAAGGCTCGCTGCATGTTGTCAAACGCAGGTTTGGATAGACGTTTTTGGGCTGAAGCTGCTTCCACAGCCTGTTATCTCATCAACCGCTCTCCCTCTGTTGCTATTGGTAAGAAAACTCTGATTGAGGTATGGTCTGGTTCTCCAGCAAATTATTTTAAATTGAAAGTTTTTGGATGTATTGCTTATGCTCATGTTGACAATGGAAAGTTAGAGCCAAGAGTTGTTAAGTGCATTTTTCTTGGTTATAAGTCTAGTGTTAAAGGCTATAAATTATGGAATCCTGAAACAAGTAAGGTTGTAATTAGCAGAAATGTTGTGTTTAATGAATCTGCTATGTTACATGATATTCCATCTACTAGTGATCTTGTTGAGAGTAAGCAGAAATCAAATGTCCAGGTGGAGCATATTATTGATACAGATGCTACATCAAACGCAGAAATTGAGGGACAAGATGAAGCACCCATTGTTGAGGATCCTCCAGCAGTTATGCAACCACCGCAACAATCTATTACAACAAACAGAACTAGAAGGAATCCAAAACCAGTAAGAAGGTTTATTGAGGAAGCAAATGTTGTTGCTTATGCGTGCGCTGTAGCAGAAGAAATAGAAGGTATTGCCGAGCCTTCTTCATATTCTGAGGCTATTATCTCTAGTGATTCTGATAAGTGGATGGCTGCTATGCATGATGAGATGAAGTCACTTGAAAGAAATGACACTTGGGACTTAATCAAATTGCCTAAAGAGAAGAAACCTATTCATTGCAAATGGGTTTTCAAGAGAAAAAAAGGTGTTTCTCCAAACGATAAGACAAGGTACAAAGCAAGATTAGTTGCAAAAGGTTACAGTCAGATTCCAGGTATTGACTATAATGAAGTTTTTTCCCCTGTTGTGAAACATAGCTCAATTCGCATGTTACTCAGTATTGTTGCTATGCATGATTATGAGCTTCAACAGTTAGATGTAAAAACTGCATTTTTACATGGAGAATTAGAAGAGGATATTTATATGCATCAACCTGAGGGTTTTATCATCCCTGGAAAAGAAAATCTTGTCTGTAAATTAAAGAAATCTCTTTATGGATTGAAACAGTCACCTAGGCAGTGGTATAAAAGATTTGACACTTTTATGCTATCTCAAGGTTTTAAAAGGTCCAATTATGATAGTTGTGTCTATTTGAAAATTACTACTCATTCAGCCATTTATTTGTTACTTTATGTTGATGATATGTTGATTGCTTCAAAAGACAAGGTGGAAATTGAAAATTTGAAAAGGCAGTTAAGTAGAGAGTTTGAAATGAAAGATTTGGGAGATGCTAAGAAGATTCTTGGCATGGAGATATCAAGAGATAGAACTTCTGGAAAATTATACCTAAGTCAGAGTGGGTATCTTAGAAAAGTGCTTCGCCGTTTTAATATGCTTGATGTCAAACCTGTAAGTACTCCTCTTGCTGCACATTTTAAATTGTCATCAGCCATGTGTCCACAATCAAATGAAGATATTGAGTACATGTCTAGAGTTCCCTATTCTAGTGCAGTTGGTTCACTTATGTATGCCATGGTTTGTTCGCGTCCTGATTTATCATATGCTTTAAGTGTTGTCAGTAGATTCATGGCCAATCCTGGAAGAGAGCATTGGAAAGCAGTTCAATGATTTTTAGATATCTTCATGGCACTGCAAATGCTTGTTTGCAGTTTGGTAAATCTAAAGAAGAACTTGTTGGTTATGTGGATTCTGATTTTGCAGGTGATTTGGATAAAAGGAGATCATTAACATGTTATGTTTTCACCATTGGTGGCTGTGCTGTAAGTTGGAAAGCAACCTTGCAAACTACAGTAGCATTATCAACTACTGAGGCCGAGTATATGGCTATTTCTGAAGCATGTAAAGAAGCTATTTGGCTTAGAGGTTTATATTTTGAGTTTTGTGGAGATACATCTTGCATTACTATATTTTCTGATAGCCAGAGTGCTATATGCCTTACAAAGGATCAAATGTTCCATGAGAGAACTAAACATATAGATGTGAGGTATCCCTACATTCGAGATGTTATTGCTAAAGGTGGTGTTAAAATTTGCAAGATAAGTACTTATGACAATCCCGCTGACATGATGACAAAGCCAGTTCCAATTACTAAGTTTGAGCTTTGCTCAAGCTTGGTTGGTGTTACAGTATAGTCTTTAGGGACTATTGGAGCAAGGCGGATATTTACTTGTTGAAGGAGTTCGTTTTTTACTTCAAGATGAGAATTCGTCTCAAGGTGGAGATTGTTAATTTGTGATCCGAAATTCTCATTAGGATTGGTTCAGCTGATGTGTCATCTAAAGGATATTATTTAGTTCCTTAATTTACTCTCTTGATTGAGGATTGGTCCAGCTGATGTGTCACCTAAAGAATATTATTTAGTTCCTTAATTTACTCCCTTGATTGAGGTATTTTCAGCAACCTCATTTAAAGGATAAAGAAGATTCTCTCTTGATTGAGACATTTATAGCAACCTCATCAAAAGGATAAAGGAGATTTTAATTTACTCTCTTGATTGAGATAAATGCAGCAACCTCATTGAAGGATAAAGAATATTCTTATTTTTATTATTTCTCTCCTTATCTGAATGCATGAAAGTAGAATATAAATTTACTGCTATGGTTGATATGTTGAATAAGCTTGTAACAACTCCATCAATTAAATCAATAAAGTTTGTCTTTCTCCCGTGGTTTTTTCCCGCAAAGGGTTTTTCCACGTTAAATCTTGTGTGTGATTTTATTCTTTACTTGCTTCTTTGATCATTTATTTATTCACAATCGGATGCATTGTTATTCATAATAATTGGATTAGTGGAAGAAGCCGAAAATTTGATTGCCAATTTCGTTCCAAGCTTTGGGATTATGATTCAGGATCTAGGATGTGCATTCAGCCTTGGCATTCCACTGATAATTGTAATTTCTAGTCTTGGTCCAAATACTCTTTCAAATTCTCAGAATATAAGCTGACTTCCATTTATTATTTTCTGTTATTTCTCCCTAGGTTCATGGTAAAATATCTGTATTACTGTTAAAAAAAACATGTCGTCTTGACTACAATCAAGTTGCTGTTCAATTTATGCTTTAAACCTTTGTTTACATATGATGTCAAACAAGTGGAAATGAATATATAGAACGATTATTTTTGATAATAAGTCATAATTCATATTTATTCCAAAAATATAACTACCTATTTTTCGCTTATATTCTATTGTTTCTTGGTAGTTTACCGAAGGTGTATCAATCTACAAAACCACTTATCATAAAAAGTATAAATTAGCTTGTAGTTTTCTAATAAAAAGTACAGCTAATATATATATATATATATATATATATATATATATATATATATATATACTTAAAATTTAAAGTATATTATTCCTGCTTGATATGTTATATATGTACTTGTAAATGATACATATCAACATATTGATAGTAGATCCTCGGTATCAAACTGGTTTACGTATACAACCCTTACTGTAATTGAATTTATACTTTTGCACTTACTCTTTTTTAAAACAACTTACTTAAGAAAAAAATTAACAAATATATTTTTTGTTTATTATAATATAATTTAACGGTTGGTTTTCCCCACTGTTGTATGGTAATACTAGTATACCATATGCAGTAATTTATTATAATATTTTGTGTATGTTTAGTATTTTTTTCATATATAAATATAATTAGTTTGTAAACCAAGAGTTTGTTTTTGGAAAAGTAAAACCCACATTTACATTAGTTTCAATAGTTTGTAAACCAAGAGTTTGTTTCTGGAAAAGTAAAACCCACATTTGCTGCCATTTTGGCCTGCAGTGATTTCTGGGTTTTTTGCTATGCCCAAGGTCCATGGCCCGTGGCCATCTGGGCTTGTAAGACCATAACCAATCATCCGTTCTGTTCACTTCATTCTCTCTCTTATTTTACAACTAAACAAGCCACATGGCACCCAGGGAGAAAAACTAGCCACGAATCTACTTAAATAATAACATTAAAAAAATATAATAAAAAATTATTTTTTGTTTATAACGACAAAGTCTTTGCCGTTATAAACATAAAACACACCAGAAAAAATAAAACGGCAAAGACTTTGCCGTTATAATCTTATAACGGCAAAGTGTTTGCCGTTATAATCCTATAACGGCAAACAGTTTGCCGTTATAAGAACCAGTCTCTGTTGGGTGAACCAGCCACGGAGGAGCTCAAAACTAGCCACAAACCAGCCACGGGTGAGTGAACAAGCCACACCTGTTTGCTCCGTGGCTTGTTTAGTAACTGAACAAGCCATTGTTGGTTGTGCTCTAATACTTTTCTGTAGTAAGTTGGTTTTTTTTTTTCGGCGGAATAACAACCGGTTCTAGAGTATTCGTTCCCTTTTTAGTTAATTCCACAATCCGAAAAATTCTCTTATATTTGGCAATTCCGAACTTTCCAGACTCCCCTGTTCCTATAAATCTACCTGCTCGATCCCCAAATTTTGTTCGCCTCCTCCTCTCGTTCTATTTTGTAGCAATTGAATTTCTTTCGATCTGATCTCTTATTACAATGTCTCATATCCTTGGATCTGATTTTCTTACTATTACATCGTTATACATGTCATGTTATAAGCTTATGGGAAAAATAAGCAAGAGCTAACTTTCTGAAATTTCAATAATTTCTCGATTTAGTAGATCACCATTAGCTTTTGCCTGTTTTTCTCATCTTTTTATTTCTGATTTCTTCTGATTTTTGTTATAATAAATTATGTAATTCCTTAACTCAAATATTTTACGCGGCAACAAAAGAGAAGTTGACAGAGAAAGAGCGCAGGCCAGAAAGCAGCAAGCGAAGGCAAGGGAAGATGGACTTACTCCTGAACAAAGGCGTGAAAAGTAAGATAATTTATTTATTTTCATCGATTAGTATTTTCTGGCTGAAGTTTCTTTTGGTGCCGGTAGTCAATTAAAATACCTAGGGTTTTAAATTTTAATGGATTTCAAACTACTTGAAACGGATACAAATAAATTAATTTATTGGTTTTCTAGGACATTGCAATGTCTACATTTTGAGAAACCGGTTGAGGTGCTCAGTTGTGTAATTAGGCGATATATGAGCCCAATTATATGTAAAGAAATTTGATAATTGAATTAGCACTGGTTTGTTATGAACGTTAATCGACTAGTATTAACTTTTTCATATTTATTTAATGTAAATCCCAACATAAACTATTGATTTGGTACAATTTGCTGTCGTTAATTTGGTATAGCTACAAGTACATATGCTTTTAGCGCTTATCTTCATGTTGATTTATAATTGTTGTAATTCATTTTTGGTTGTGTGTAGAGATGCGAAAGCACTGCAGGAGAAGATAGCAAGGAAGGCAGCCCAAGCTAACGGTGGAAACGGTGGAAATGGAGCTGGAAAGAATAATAACAAAAGTAATGTAAAAAAATAACAGTATCAATTGAAGAACAGATTATACAATGGGATGGTACATGTAAAATTAGAGGGATAAACCAGATGCTTGGGAGTTTGGATTCTTGTGTTCTGAGTTTTCATCTTACATGCTCAGTCGTTTTTGCTTATTGCCGTTTTGCTTGTATAGTCATTTATTAATGGCTTTCTTGTTGCTTGCTAAAGTCGATCTGACCGTAGTTGTTCTCCTTGATTCGTCCACGTTCAATGTTTAAGTTAGCAGCCTTACCGTTTAAAGCCTGGTTCACCGTGATATGCTTTAAATATGGCGCTCGTTGGCTATCAGAGTTTTAGTTAGGCGAGTGTTTTGCCATGAATGATTGATTTGATCATGCTCGGGAGTTCAGTGGTATCATTATCAATTCTACATGTTGTAGGGGTGACAAATGGTTGATTTGCTTGGGTCTATCCAAAATTTTAAAACCGAACCAGATAAAATTTCACAAATCAAATCAGAAAAAATTAAATTGAAACCATTCTAATTGATAATTTTTAGTTTTGGTTGATTGGTTTATTTAGCCGATCTTTAAATTAAAACAATTAATTGAGTTCAAATGATGTGAATGTTTTCAAAAACAAATCCATCATTGGAAAATATTAATGTAAACTAAAAGAAAAATATTAATATTATTAAATTATTATAGTATTTGAGAGCATCCTCAGTGGGAATGCTCATGCTCTTGAAAGTGCCCCCACTTTAATTTACGAACTCGCGCTGCAGCAGCATAACTTTCAGCGTGAGTTCGTGATTAAAGTGGGTAACGCTTCCATTTTCTTGAAAGTCCCAAACAGGCTGCCGTCCCCGTTAAATTCATGAAGTTGTTTCAAAAATTAAGGTAAATAGCCTTCCACCATTGTTTTCATCGAACGAAGTAATTTAGGGTAAAATCGCACAGCTCAAAGCAGCGTATTAACCAAAAAAAAGAAGGGCTAAACAAGCAAAACGAACAGCCCCATTACTGCTGGAAGAGCAGCGCTTCGTCATGCTCTTTTTCATGCTTCCACGCACTTGAATCAATGCGCTAATGAGAGTGCTCTTAGTGGTATTGTTTCACTTGTAAAATAACAGCTCATGTATGTTATAAATTATGAATATAGATGTCTCAATTTTCTTCTTCTGTTCTGTGTTTGTTTTTTTACGATAATTAGTTGGTATGGTTTTTAAATGTTAAAATCAAAATCAACTAAAGAACAAAATAATTTGAAAACAAAATTCAAAACCTTTTAGTCGTAGAGATAATATACGGGGAAAGCAATTGTGTCTATATGATGTAAATGTTTTCAAAAACAAAACCATCTTTAAAATTGAAAGAAAATATTAATATTATTAAAATATTGTGAATGATAATAGTATTGTTAGTGATATTGTTTTGAATTTAAAATAACATAATTTTTAAGTTTGGTTTGGTTTACAAATGTTAAAATCAGAACCAATCGATGAACAAAATTTGAAAACAAAAATCAAAATCAACCAGTTAACTTAAAGAACCAAATTAAACTGTGGTTTGAGTGGTTTAATTGGGTTTTGCCAATAAATGCTCATTTGTATGTTGTATTATGCTTTGTTATCCTTGCTGATCATATAATTATAGGTAGTAAATTTATTTTTTCGTGTTAAGTAGGAAAATGGATTAATCTGCTGCGTTATTTATTTCAGTTTCAATATTTCGGCACTAACATTGGGTAATTTTGATGGTTTAAATTCGGTTTAAACATCAAAATTTTAAATTGAATCTCGCTATTTATTTATGAAGATTATAGGTTAAAGTGGCTACTTATTTTCATGCTTTTGAGGGAAGTAAAAGATGCTTTTAAGTAAAATAAAAAATAACGGTTAATGGATGCTTTCAGATGTGGATAGTGATATATTTGTATCTGCATCGGATGCAGACAAATAACGAGTAATTATTTTATGTGTTAACGATCGATAATTTAAAAAACATAAATAGAAAGTTTAGTTTAATATGAACATTTTTTATTTTTGTTTGTCATAATGAATATTTCTTGAATATTGGATAGTTTTGGCTTTTTGGATACGGATGCGAACGGATTTCGGATTTTTAGTTATTCATTGACAATCCTAATTTTACTTGCTTATGTAATTGTTAAAGTTGCAAGCTTAAGTTTATCGTTAACTTGTATGTATTTTCTGGAGTGGTAAAATTGTTCAACTTTTAAGTATTTGTCCGTAAAAATACATGATCGTTGAAATCGACGAAGCTAGCTTAGCGGAACATATGAAAAGATAAACAAAGAAATCGTTGTTAAGCTTTAAAAAATATTTAAAAAAAATTCTATTTTAAAACTGTATAAACT
This sequence comes from Allium sativum, assembly GCA_030737875.1. Classification (NCBI taxonomy): domain Eukaryota; kingdom Viridiplantae; phylum Streptophyta; class Magnoliopsida; order Asparagales; family Amaryllidaceae; genus Allium; species Allium sativum. The sequence goes on from CM060922.1 coordinate 516,950,134, forward strand.
AGGTCGTAATATATAAATGAATATGGTCTTATATTTTTATGTTTAGTTTCTGATTATGAGATAAGTTTAATCATTAGCTATAAGGCTTATATATGAAGGAAATAATATAATAGAAATAGATAACTAATATTTTAAATGAATAAAGGTCTTTCTTTATTTTATTACTGATGGGTTTTTTTTTTTTTTTTGATATTATATGTTATCAACACGATAACAGATTTATTAAATGTTTCATGTATATTCATGTTTATTTCTTCTCTTCAATGTAATTTCAGATCTGATAATAGATCTTCAAAACGAGCTTGTTTTATTGTAGATTTCATTGTTTTGTATTTTGATAAATATATTTTTAGAAGAATTTTTTTATTGTTTCTTGAAAAAACATATATAATAATACGAATCCAGAAGATTGTATTAAGCTCAGATTCAATATTTATATTGATTCAACACATCTGAAGTGAATGGAAATGCATTATAAACTTAATTTCTAGAATTTGAATTAGAAGTCGAGAACTTGCAGTTGCTATAATGCTAAAAGCGAGTTTGATAAATAATTAACTTTATGTTTCTTCGTAATAAAAGATGAGAAGTCCACGAAAAAATTATTGGAAATTCAAATCATCAGAGAGTAATATGCGGGATCTATTGTTTATATATATATATATATATATATATATATATATATATATATATGTATTATATAATTTGGTAATACTTAAAACATTATGATTATTTTAATTAAAATTCTTTAGCATAAATTTCTTATTGCTACATGGTACTGCATTGCATTTATTAAAGATCTATAAAAAGCATAAGTTGCATGTTATTTGATTGCTTACAAAGCTGGCTTTAATGTTCATGTAGGATCTGGATAAAACTATAATAGAGTTAATTATGTTGAATCAGGTAATCAAACAGTATCCATGCATATCATCAAATGCAACAAATTTGAATTAAAAAAATATAAAATAAAATTATGATGGAATTCACGTTAACGTTGAAGATATGCATGTTATTTGATTGACTTGAAGATCAATGAGTAGTAAGATTTTCTGCTTCAATCATTAATTTGATTGAACTGAAATCCAAAGATTTTATATTGAAATGGTTTATTGAAAAAATATTCTGATGGAAGCAGTTAACAAATAAATAAATAATCAATGGGGGAAAGAAATGGTGTTTCTAGAAGAGAATTTTCTTATTTTTCCAAAGTTTTAAAAAAAACTTTAATTGAATTTAAAATCTTTAGAAGGGGCAAAAAGATTTTTTTTTCATGATTATTTACTCTTTGCATTACTATTACATATTGCTGACATGAATTAGTAAAAATGTTCAATTAGTTTGAATTGTTGTGCAAAAACGAAGTATTGTCTTTTGCTATTATAGTACAAAAATTTCAGAAATTTAAACATACATTGGGTTTGTTTCTTTTCATCATGTGTATTCTTTGTTACGTTATTGAATTTTCTGAACCTATGCATTTTTGTTAGAATCTTGGAACAACTTATTTTTAAAGTAGTGAGTTTTTTTACATCTAACTTCTATTTAGCGCATCTATTTTTTTATTGTATTTAACATTTGATATGTTATTTTAAAAGTAGTTACAATAAAAAATGTTTAATGTGAATATTTTATGTTATTGTAAAGAATTTTTATTAAATAAATATTGCATATTGGCACAACATTCTAAAAGTTTGCATATATGTGCGTGTGTATATATACATATATGTCTAGGAAAGATAAGTTCGTTCTACAAGTGGTTATAATACAATAACTTTACTTACATATTAGAAAATGGTAACACATCTTTAGAAGTGATTTGTTTATATATTTATTAATTTTATTAAACTAAATGAGTGCATGGAAATTTGAGTATAAAGGATTCTTATTTGGTTTAGATTTAATTCTAGAAGTTTGAGAGCAATGTGATATACATCATATATTTTATTATAGTTATATAAAACCTTCTGGGCAAGGAGAAATCAAATTATCTGCATGATACATTGTTTTATGTTCAAGTATCTAGTTATGTCATAAAGGGTCATGTTTTTAATTATTATGTCATGAGCAATGTTATATGCATAATTATTTCTTTTATAAAAAACTTTAGATATTCTTCTTAAGAGGCAGTTTATATGTCATAATATACATTTCAGAGAGCTACAAATACCGACTTGAAGAGATGTGTGAAAATGTCTATATGCAATTATAAAGTGATATCTGATAAGCTATATCATAATTAATACTCAAAAGTAATATTTGAGGTATAATGGGGATATAAAATTTAACAACTTGAAGTTGTTTACATATTTTATTTGAACTAGAAGTTCAGTACAATTCTAAACCTAATGTTTTGAACATTATCATGCATTCTGGAAGAATCCACATTGACAATGATTTATAAAAAGAAATTAATAGTTTGGATCTTTGTAATGGTTTGTTGTAAAAATCAACGACTCAAACGAGAATGAATATGCACATGTATAATATATTTGTAATACATTGACGCACATATATATCGATATATGTAAATATTCATAAATATTCAACTTATTATTTGAAGTTTGTTATGGGCTCATCTGGTAGATTATGCGTAGATATTCTTTAGTAATTCAAAAAGCCCATTGGCATAGATTACGCATAGAAATTCTTTAGTAATTCAAATAGTCCATCAGCATGAATATCAAATGACCTGAAGTGCATCTTATCAACTAATAAAAGCATTATCCTCCTACAATTGAAATACATATAATGTATTTTCTATAAATAATATGATAATGGATCAAAATGGGAATTTAAAAAGAGTTATTTTCTAATTTGACAATGTTTGTCAAAATTGAGGGTGAGAATAAGGGGATACAAGTTCATGTTGATCATCAGTGTTGAATTTTTGTTAATGTATACAGTGATGTAATATATTTAATAACTTGAATAAATTATAAATAATATTCCTAAACTTCCTCCAGTATAGATTTTAATCCTTGAAGAGTCAAAAGGTGTAAATCATAGCTGGAATGTGGTATAGAAGTTAGTTCAACGTATTTTTGGAGCAAGTCATAAAGATGCTAAATAAAGAACGGGAGTAATTTTTGAAAAAAAATGTAAGGGTGCTTCGAAAGAGGGAAAAAGACTCATGACATGATTGTCAAGTAACCGAACACTAAATTAAATCAGTGTTTTTGCAACATTTTATATTTGCTAATTTCTAACACTTATATAAATGTTAAGCTACTAACAACAGAATAAAAATGTGCTGGCATGAATAAAATAGTCTTGTTTATCAATTTTGCTTTATTACCATAATATCATACAACACATAAAAAGTGTTAGGACCAATTGATAGGTACGAAAATAATGCATTTACATTGTAGACTTCTGCAAATTATGTGTATCCCTCTTTTCTCACGCTTATCTTTTTTCGGCCATTATCTTCATATATTTTAGGGTTTCCTATCTTGCTCACCAAAATGATGTCGATTTTGTCTCCTTCAACGTCGACGGTGATTTCAACAACTTCGACTTCTCACGAAACGACTTGATTGATGGCTGAATGCGATTACTATTTCACACGTTGTTTGCTCAAAATTGCCGATCGAATGACTGGATTACGGTTCGTCTACTTCTAGGTAGATTATCTAATTTGTGTTATCTACATTTTCTCTAATTTCCCTACCAAATCTCATTCACATCTGTTAATTATTGAAGCAATAATCCTAACATCAATTGTCACATAAATAGTACGACCTTCATCGTCCATTATGAAGAGGCTTTATTGAATTGGGGGGTTAACGTTTTTATCGATTGACGATCCATCGTTGCAGCGGGAAATTGATTTGTTGTAAGTGCCTAATGCTACCTTATTTATTTTCCCTTTTGACTGCTAATTTCAACTTACGATCCGACAATGAATCTCTTTTGCTTAGGTTTCTAATCGACGTTTATATTGAAACTATCATTCTAAAAAGTACACAGTTTGTTATCCAACTCATGTCTTGGGCCAAGAAGGATGCGGTTCTTTCCAAATTGCAAGTTGGGAATGTAAGATTTTACATTGTTTGATTAACCAGCAATAGAAAATTATTTATGCTTTGTAATTCAAAATTATCGTCTGACAATGATTTTGATTTTTTTTTAAAAATAAATTATCCAATGGGGTAAAATAATGATAATCATATTATATTACTACTTATATATATACACTTATATATATATATATATGTATATATATATGTATATATTTATGTATATATGTATATATGTGTGTGTGTGTGTGTGTGTATATATATATATATATGAGTGTGTGTGTGTGTGTGTTTTACTGGTTAGACATGTTCTTTAAATGAGGAGTTGTGAATGCTTGTAGCCCTGCAAAAAATTAATTGTGCATACCGTTTGATGATTGTGCAAATTAGAATTGAAGCTCAGTTAGCCGGTCCATCATAAGATAAAAAACTACAGGTACATATAGCTTTTTCATTTTTAACTATAATTCATCGCTGTTATTACATTGAATTTTACTTAATTTTTATGAATCACTATGTCATATAAATGATCCAATTTCTGCGTTTTTCATTTAAAATATTATGTGTTGTTGTTTTGTTATGTTCATGTAGCACTTATGCTTCTTAGAGCATATAATAGTATAATACAATATCTACTGTCTAGTCTTAAGAATAATCATTTTATGAGGTTGAAGACACCAAAACTAGTTACGAAGTTTACATGTGTTTCATTAAAATAGGAAGTTACTAGCTGGCCATAATGGAAAAGTATATGTTGTGGATGTGAGGAAGCCTGAACTAGTGCACACTTCTGTGCCTCAGAAAACTTAAGAGAACATGAAAAATTCACCCAAAGCGCTTCCCATAACAAAAATGTAAACCAGTGCCGATGGTCAATGGCTTGCTATAGTCCATAGTTTTGGGGACATATATGTATTTGATCTGGGGACCTTCAGGTAAGACATTGGCTATTTATTTGTAAATATAATTTGTTGTGTCATAATTCAATGTGTGTGTGTGTGTGTGTGCATAACCCCTCTTTTATTCCCTTTGAAAACATACACCACATGTAAATGGTATTAGAGCCTAAAAGATTACTTGGCTCAATCAACATGAATTATAAAAAAATTCAATTATTTGAATTTAGAAGTTAGTAATCCAAATAAAAAGGTTATTACTCTAGACAAACAAAAACACATATGTAATATAAAAGATACTATGTATACACATAGAGTACACTTAAAATCAGAACATATGAACACAATTACAGATTTAGTTACAGAATTAAGTGAAAACTTAAATCTCTATAATGGAAAACACTATAACCCGATGCAGTTAGTCCTTGAGGGAATAACTGAGAAAAATAAATTACTGAAACAAATAACAAGATTAGTTGAAAACAAAATTATATAAAATAGACAGTTTGGAAAGTGGAAAATAGGGAGAAGGCTAAATTTTGCATACTTTTTGGTTAAAAGTATGCAAAGTTCGGAATTTGGCCAAAAGGCCAACTTCTAGTGCAAAATGGAAAATGCGGTAGGCCCCCCGAAATCCACCTTTGCACTAAAAGTGGACTATTGGCCAAATAAAAAACTTTGTATACTTTTGGCCAAATTAAACCGTGGTTTGGTTGATTTATTTGGTTTTTGCCAATAAATGCTCATTTGTATGTTGTATTATGCTTTGTTTTCCTTGCCGATCGTATAATTATAGGTAGTAAATTTATTTTTTCGTGTTAATTAGGAAAATGGATTAATCTTATTTCTGCACTAACATAGGGAAATTTTGATAGTTTAAATTCGGTTTAAACATCAAAATTTTAAATTGAATCTCGCTATTTATTTATAAAGATTATAGGTTAAAGTGGCTACTTGTTTTCACGCTTTTGAGGGAAGTAAAAGACGCTTTTAAGTAAAATAAAAAATAACGGTTAATGGATGCTTTCAGATGTGGATAGTGATATATTTGTATCTGCATCGGCTACAGACAAATAACGAGTAATTATTTTTTGTGTTAACGATCCATAAATTAAAAAACATAAAAAGTTTAGTTTAATATGAACATTTTTAAATTTTGTTTGTCATAACGAATATTTCTTGAATATTGGATAGTTTTGGCTTCTCGGGAACGGATTTCGGATTTTAAGTTATTCATTGACTATCCTAATTTTACTTGCTTACCTAATTATTAAAGTTGCAAGCTTAAGTTTATCGTTAATTTGTATGTATTTTCTGGAGTGGTAAAATTGTTCAACTTTTAAGTATTTGTCAGTAAAAATACATGATCGTTGAAATCAACGAAGCTAGCTTAGCGGAACTTATGAAAAGATAAACAAAGAAATTGTTGTTAAGCTTTAAAATCATAATATATAAATGAATATGGTCTTATATTTTTATGTTTAGTTTCTCATTATGAGATAAGTTTAATCATTAGCTACAAGGCTTATGTATGAAGGAAATAATATAATAGAAATAGATAACTAATATTTTAAATGAGTAAAGGTCTTTCAGAAGGATGCGGTTCTTTCCAAATTGCAAGTTGGGAATGTAAGGTTTTACATTGTTTGATTAACCAACAATAGAAAATTATTTATGCTTTGTAATTCAGAATTATCGTTTGACAATGATTTTGATTTTTTTTAAATAAATTATTCAATGGAGTAAAATAATGATAATCATATTATATTACTACTTATATATATACACTTATATACATATATGTGTATACATATATATATATATGTATGTATATATATATATATATATATGTTTTACTGGTTAGACATGTTCTTTAAATGAGGAGTTGTGAATGCTTGTAGCCCTGCAAAAAAATTAATTGTGCATACCGTTTGATGGTTGTGCAAATTAGAATTGAAGCTTAGTTAGCAGGTCCATCATAAGATAAAAAACTGCAGGTACATATAGCTTTTTCATTTTTTACTATAATTCATCGTTGTTATTACATTGAATTTTACTTAATTTTGATGAATCACTATGTCATATAAATGATCCAATTTCTGCGTTTTTCATTTAAAATATTATGTGTTGTTGTTTTGTTATGTTCATGTAGCACTTATGCTTCTTAGAGCATATGATAGTTTAATACAATATCTACTGTTTAGTCTTAAGAATAATTATTTTATGAGGTTGAAGATACCAAAACTAGTTACGAAGTTTACATGTGTTTCATTAAAATAGGAAGTTGCTAGTTGGCCATAATGGAAAAGCATATGTTGTAGATGTGAGGAAGCCTGAACTAGTGCACACTTCTGTGCCTCAGAAAACTTAAGAGAACATGAAAAATTTACCCAAAGCGCTTCCCATAACAAAAATGTAAACCAGTGCCGATGGTCAATGGCTTGCTATAGTCCATAGATTTGGGGACATATATGTATTTGATCTGGTGACCTTCAGGTAAGACATTGGCTATTTATTTGTAAATAAAATTTATTGTGTCATAATTCAATGTGTATGTGTGTGTGTGTGTGTGTCTATATATATATATATATATATATATATATATATATATATATAACCCCTCTTTTATTCCCTTTAAAAACATACACCCCATGTAAATGGTATTAGAGCCTAAAATATTACTTGGCTCAATCAACATGAATTATAAAAAAAATTCAATTATTTGAATTTAGAAGTTAGTAATCCAAATAAAAAGGTTATTACTCTAGACAAACAAAAACACATATGTTATATAAAAGATACTATGTATACACATAGAGTACACTTAAAATCAGAACATATGAACACAATTACATATTTAGTTATAAAATTAAGTGAAAACTTAAATCTCTATAAAGGAAAACACTATAACCTCATGCAGTTAGTCCACGAGGGAATAACTGAGAAAAATAAATTATTGAATCAAATAACAAATAACCAAGATTAGTTGAAAATAAAATTATATAAAATAGATAGTTTGGAAAGTGGAAAATAGGGAGAAGGCTAAACTTTGCATACTTTTTGGTCAAAAGTATGCAAAGTTCGGAATTTGGCCAAAAGGCCAACTTCTAGTGCAAAATGGAAAATGCGGTAGGGCCCCCTGAAATCCACCTTTGCACTAAAAGTGGACTATTGGCCAAATAACAAACTTTGCATACTTTTGGCCAAATTAAACCGTGGTTTGTTTGATTTATTTGGTTTTTGCCAATAAATGCTCATTTGTATGTTGTATTATGCTTTGTTATCCTTGCTGATCATATAATTATAGGTAATAAATTTATTTTTTCGTGTTAATTAGGAAAATGGATTAATCTTATTTCTGCACTAACATAGGGTAATTTTGAAGGTTTAAATTCGGTTTAAACATCAAAATTTTAAATTGAATCTCGCTATTTATTTATAAAGATTATAGGTTAAAGTGGCTACTTGTTTTCACGCTTTTGAGGGAAGTAAAAGACGCTTTTAAGTAAAATAAAAAATAACGGTTAATGGATGCTTTCATATGTGGATAGTGATATATTTGTATCTGCATCGGCTGCAGACAAATAACGAGTAATTATTTTATGTGTTAACGATCCATAAATTAAAAAACATAAAGAGAAAGTTTAGTTTAATATGAACATTTTTAAATTTTGTTTGTCATAACAAATATTTCTTGAATATTGGATAGTTTTGGCTTTTCGGATACGGATGCGAACGGATATCGGATTTTTAGTTATTCATTGACTATCCTAATTTTACTTGCTTACCTAATTATTAAAGTTGCAAGCTTAAGTTTATCGTTAATTTGTATGTATTTTCTGGAGTGGTAAAATCGTTCAACTTTTAAGTATTTGCCAGTAAAAATACATGATTGTTGAAATCGACGAAGCTAGCTTAGCGGAACATATGAAAAGATAAACAAAGAGAAATTGTTGTTAAGCTTTAAAAAATATATAATAAAAAAATCTATTTTAAAACTTTATAAACTAGGTCGTAATATATAAATGAATATGGTCTTATATTTTTATGTTTAGTTTCTCATTATGAGATAAGTTTAATCATTAGCTACAAGGCTTATGTATGTAGGAAATGACATAATAGAAATAGATAACTAATATTTTAAATGAGTAAAGGTCTTTCAGAAGGATGCGGTTCTTTCCAAATTGCAAGTTGGGAATGTAAGATTTTACATTGTTTGATTAACCAGTAATAGAAAATTATTTATGCTTTGTAATTTAAAATTATTGTCTGACATTGATTTTTATTTTTTTTAAATAAATTATCCAATGGAGTAAAATAATGAAAACATATTATATTACTTCTTTTATATATATATACACGCTTATATACATATATGTGTATAAATATATGTATATATGTATATATATGTATACATATATATGTTTTACAGGTTAGACACGCTCTTTAAATGAGGAGTTGTGAATGCTTGTAGCCTTGCAAAAAAATTAATTGTGCATACCGTTTGATGGTTGTGCAAATTAGAATTGATGCTCAGTTAGCCGGTCCATCATAAGATAAAAAACTGCAGGTACATATGGCTTTTTCATTTTTAACTATATTTCATCGTTGTTATTACATTGAATTTTACTTAATTTTTATGAATCACTATGTAACAACCCGAATTTTTATAACATGTTAAAACAAGAAATCATGGCAGAATTAAATTATAAGCTAAGAATCAATGGGAACGGGTTACTCCTTTTCAACTCGAAATTAGCCTTTCCAATAGCGTAAGCTGATCCAGCTGATGCGAGAGTTCCAGCTCAAGTACCTATTTCTTGCCATTGCGTTCGTCTCGAAATTCTGCTTGAAAACGAGTCTGAAATTTTGTAAATTGGAGTCCGTATGACCAATTTATGGCCTATAGAAGATTTCAGAAAATTCAAAATTCAGCCCGAAATTCAAATTCAGCCCCAAACAGATTGGGCGGGAAAATTTCCCGCCCAGCCCCAGGTCGACTGGGGAGTCGACCTGCCCAGCCCCAGATCGACTGCCCAGTCGACTTGGGTGTCGACCTGGGGGTTGACTTCCCTGGTCGGCCATGTTTGCCTGGTGCACCTGTTTGCTCCTTTGGGTCTGTTCAGTTGGCCTGTGACGGGATTTGATGGTTCAGATCTAAACTAGGGTTAATCCTATGGCCTAAACTTGTCTCTACACCTATAAAAACCAACCTAAGACCTAGCCTAAACCATCACAAATCATCCTAACAACTAAGTGCTGCCAAAATGCTCCTAATCATGGCTTCCATCTTCATCTTGAGAGCTTGAGAGTTCTAAACTAGATCTAAGGCAAAAGGAGCAATCTTTCTCCATCAAATCAAAGGAGCTACTTATATTCTCAAGGCTTCTAGTGTTGCTACATCATTCCTAGAGCTTCTACAACGTCTCTATCTTGTTCTATTTTGTTCTAGTTCTCATAGCCACGATTTGTAAGCCCCACTCTACTCTTAGATTTAAACTATGAAATTAATATGAACATGTAGCAAGTTGAAATGGGATTCTTGTGTAATACTTGTCTTTGGTCTATCATTGTATGCATAGATCCATTCATGACTCTTTTGATCTATGATTGTGGGACTATCATGAACCTAGTACCATTCACCTTGATTTTTGGGTAGAAAGCTATGAGCTTTATTTGGGGATTATGTATAATGCAACATAGAACCCCTCATAACCTTGATGTTAACTTGCCTATGATGTTAAACTACATGCTAGTCACAAGTTTATCACTCTATGTCAACTATTACCATGTTATCACCCTATTTGCTAAGTTTGATGTCATACATGCTTTGAGGCCAATAATCCTATATGCTAGTTGTGATGAACACCTTTTCCTCAAATATCATCATGTTTAACTTATGACCAACTTTACCACCTTATGCCCATCTTTGTCATATTGTTATGTTCCCCTTCTTGATCTATTTGTATTGATGCGAATTTACGTGCGATGGGAATACGTTATGGGTTGTTACGCGAACTTGAAATGACATGAAAAACATGACTTGAAATGTGACATGAAAATTGATTATGCTTGAAAACTTGAATGTGGTCATGACATGTAGAAAACCGTAAAGTGGCCAGCTCGAGGTTGGGTTGAGTTTGTAGCATAAATCTGCCCGGAACCGCCCGGCAAATCCAGTGGCTACAAACAATAGGACCCAATGTGAGTAGTTGGTCATATCGCGCTTGAAACCCGAGGTTAGATTAGGTTGTGGTGTAAAGCTGCCCGGACCCGCCCGGCACATCCAGTAATCACAACAAAGTCTAATGTGAGAGGTTGGGCGCATTAAATTAATTAATGCCACATGTTAGGGTTAAGTCATGAACCACTTGGATACACTTAACCAACTTGATACATGATTGGATAGGGTTAACCACACTTAATCCGTTAGAAACCCTAGTTACGTGGTCCTTTTCAGCAGTAACCCTCTTGGATGTATCACGATACCCTAGGGACTAGGCTAGGGTGGGACACGATTTCTGGGCTGATTGTAAGCGACCAGAAAGACGGCTGAGTAGGTGCCCCAGTGTAGGTTCAGGCGGGCTATGGTCGTGCACATAGTCCGGAGTTGAAAAAAACAGACATGGGCACCAGTAGGTTTAGACTGTGCGTGCTTGATTTGTGTCAGTGGTTGACACCCTAGGGCTTGATACACCCTAGGGTGGACCTAGCACAGTTGACTACATTCCGTGATTGGGCCGTATGACACCGACACTCGACGAGTTAGGCTTATAGGGAGCCGATCGACTAGATCGTATAGTTGGACCTTGACTTGGGTCATCTCATGATATTGGGCCGAGGGATCATTTCTTGTTTATACTTGACATGGGTTAGAATACTAGTACTGTTGGTGCAAAACTAAAACCTTGTATATGCGATGCCACACTTGATCTACCTTGTTATCTATTTATCATGCCAGTTAGTTACCATCTTTATGTTTCATCTCAGTTTCTCATGTTTAGTTAACTTCATTAGTTTTTATACTAATAGTAGGTAGGACTTACCAGTCTTTATGACTGACCCTTTTTCTTTCGCCTCTTTTCTTCCGTTCCCCCCCCCCCCCCCAGGTTCTTAGGGAGGGAACACTAGCGCTTAGCTTGGACATTTGGCTTGCTTTCTTGACAGCTCATGTACGATTTGGACTTGAGCTTGCTATGGCTTCACCACATCTATTTTGGGGATAGTTTACTTTATGTTATTTTCAGTTTATGTTTCTAGACTTGTGGTAGTTGGAAAATAATGACTAAGTATTTTGATGTAAGTTGACTTTGGTTTGGAAATGGTTAACTATGGTTTTTAAATTTCTACCGCTGCTTTACTTATTTATTTATCTATGTTCTGTCTTGTGATATCTTTGTGCATGTTTACCTAGACAACACCCCTCCAAAGCTAGCGCAATCACTCGTGAGTGGGTCTGGCGGAGGTGGGGTGTTACTTTTGGTATCAGAGCGAGGTTTACTAGACCGGACAAAAGTTTTAAAAACCCTTTTGAAAAACTATTTTCAAAGCTAATTAAGTATTTTTCCAAGGAAAGTCTAGTTTATTTTAAAAGGCTATTCCCCAAAAGCCATTAGCACTATCATTCGTTTCCTCGTTCTAAATCTATCTTTTACTTCGTTTCAGTATGGCCGATAACTTTATCATCCCGGAGGGAATACCGGTACCTACTTGGTTTAGGAGGTACATGGAGGCTAGGGCAAATGGAGCCGGCCCAGCAAACACTCCCACTCCTCCTCCCGTACCTGAGGTTCCTCCTCCTCCTCCTCAGCGTCCACAAGCGGATTTCACGAAGATTTGCAAAGACTTTAAGGCGATGGGTGGCAAGAATTTTGTTGGGACAGAGACTTATGTTGAGGCAAGAAACTGGTTAAGGGAAACTGAAGACCTTTTTGCTATCTTTGATGTAGAAGATCGTAGGAAAGTTTTGTTGGCAGTATGGCTATTGAAAGAGGAAGCTGCTTATTGGTGGGAAGTCACCAATGCTACTAGGCCTATAGAGACTTGGGCCGACTTTAGGATGAGGTTTGGGCTTAAGTTTCTATCATCTGCTGAAGAGAATCAGCAAATGGAAAAGTTTATATCTTTGAAGCAATGGGACATGACCGTGAGGGAGTATGTGAATAAGTTTAACCAGCTTGCTCGATTCGGTTTAGACATGGTTAACACACCTCAGAAGAAGGCTCTACGCTTTGCTCGAGGATTGAATGAGCCATTGCAAGGTTTGGCCATGTCTCATATACACATGGGGGCCACTTTTGAGAGCTTAGTGGATATGGCTTTGCTTCAAGGAGATGATAAGAATGGCAAGAAAGAAGTTAAGCTTAATGAGACTTAAACCAAGAATGTGGACTCCAAGTGGGGAGGCAACCAGAACAACAAGAACAACAAGGGTAACAAGGCCAACAACAACAAGGCAAGGGAGACAAGGAAGTGCAACTTCTGTGGGATCACTGGACACATAATCAAAGATTGTAGGAAGAAGAAGAGGAAGTTGGGAGAATGCTTTCATTGCGGAGAGTCTGGACACTACAGTAAGGATTGCCCAAAGAAGCAAGGACAGGGGCAAGGACAGACTCAGCGAGCAGGACCTTCTGGAGGGCAGATGCATGCTCTCAACACTATTCCAGCTCCAGATTGAGGTAGTATTTCTGTAGAAAGCCTTGTTTACATTTCTGGTTTTCCTGTTCGAACTTTATTTGATTCTGGCGCATCGCATACCTTTATTTCTTCTGACATTGTTGATAGTTTGCACCTAAGTACTGGTCTAGTTGAGGATCCCGTTAGTGTTTCAAATCCAATTGGGGGTTCCGCCCATCTATCTATGATTTGTATGGATTTGAGGATTTCTATCTTGACCGTAGAATTCAAATGTAATGCTTATGTTCTCGGGTTCATGGGATACGGGTTGATTTTGGGCATGGATTGGTTGTCCAGTTATGGAGCCATTCTCGATTGTGAGCATAGGGTAGTGAGGCTTATGACTCGCCTTGGCAATACTCTAGAGATTTCTTGTAACCCTATGGATCCCGTCATGTTATGTTATCTTGAATCCCTCGACTCGTCTATTGACAATCTTCAATCTGTGAGGGTGGTCCGAGAATATCCTGATGTTTTTGATGAGGTGAAGCGGTTACCCCCTAAACGCGAGATAGACTTCCGTATTCATCTTGTTGATAATGCCAAGCCAGTTTCATTGCCTGTTAGGCACATGGCCCCGCGAGAAAGAAGAGAGCTTAGCAAGCAAGTCAAGGAGTTGCTTGAGAAAAATTTCATTAGGCGAAGCATTTCTGAATGGGGTGCTCCTGTGGTATTCGCTACTAAGGCGGATGGTTCGCTTCGTCTATGTGTTGATTATCGTGAGTTAAACAAGCTGACAAAGAAGAATAGGCACCCGTTACCGAGGATTGATGATCTCTTTGACCAGCTTGTAGGTGCTTCTGTTTTCTCTCAACTCGATCTAGCCACCGGATTCCATCAGCTTAGAGTGGCTGAGGTTAGTATTGACAAGACTGCGTTTAGGACTCCAGATGGATTCTTTGAATGGCTCGTCATGCCGTTCGGTTTGACTAATGAACCCACATACTTCGTTGATTTGATGAGTAGGGTGTTTAGGGAGTTCCTTAACAAGTTTGTGGTTGTCTTCGTGGATGATATTCTGATCTTCTCTAAGGACGAGGAAGAGCATGCTACACATCTCAAGGAGGTTATGGATATGCTTAGAGCTCATCAGTTAAAAGCCAAGTTCTCCAAATGCCATTTCTGGAGAAGGGAAATTCGGTTCCTTGGGCATATAGTTTCTAAGCAGGGCATAGCTGTGGATCCCGCTAAAGTAGTGGCGGTACAAGACTGGAAAGTTCCGAAGAATGCAACTGAAGTGAGAAGCTTTCTCGGTCTGGCGGGATTTTATAGGAAGTTCATTAAGGACTTCGCTAAGATTTCAGCCCCTCTTACTAAGTTAACGAAGAAGAACTTAGTCTTTGCATGGGACTTAGAGTGTGAGCTTGCTTTTCAAAGGCTCAAGAAAGCCCTCACCACATCTCCAGTTCTAGCATTACCCAATGGAGGGAAGTTGTTTACCGTGTACACCGATGCATGTGGCACGGGATTAGGCGCTGTCCTGATGCAAGAAGGGAGAGTGATATGCTTTGGGGGTAGGCAACTCAAAGTTCATGAGAAGAACTATCCCACTCATGATTTGGAGTTGGCAGCGATTGTCTTTGCACTCAAATCTTGGCGCCATTATCTTCTAGGTGAAAGGTTCGAATTATATACTGATCACAAGTCGCTCAAGTACCTCTTCTCGCAGAAAGATTTGAACATAAGGCAGCAGAGGTGGATGGAATTCTTGGCATCGTGTGACTTCGATATAGCTTATACCCCTGGCAAGGGTAATGTTGTGGCAGATGCGCTAAGTAGAAGAAGGTTGACTTTGAGTCCCTTGTTTGTTGAGATGAAGAGCCTAGAGTTCTTGGCAACCTTTGATTTTGCACCTGCTGTTGATTCGATGACTGGTTCGTTAGCATCCCTTGAGCTTAGACCTACACTTCTTGATCAAGTTGGGGCTTCACAGAGGGAAAACCCGCAGATAGTCGAGATCATGGACAAGTTGATTCGTGGTGAGATGTCAAGTCACCTCGCTAGATATACTATCGATGACAAGGGGTGGCTAAGGCGTGATGGAAGACTATGTGTCCCACAAGTGGGAGACTTAGTAAATAAAGTACTTGAGGAGGCGCATCACTCGAGGATGACCATACATCCCGGAGGGGATAAGATGTACCGGGATATGAAGTGCATTTTCTTTTGGGATGGGATGAATAAGGATGTTGCAGAGTTTGTTTCTAGATGCATTGTTTGCCAACAAGTAAAGGCTGAGTCGAAGAAGCCCGGTGGGCTACTGCATCCATTGGAGGTCCCGCAATGGAAGTGGGAAAGTATCTCTATGGATTTTGTGGATGGATTACCGAGATCAAGGAAGGGGAATACTAGCATATGGGTCATAGTGGATAGACTCACGAAGAGCGCTCATTTCATTCCAGTGAAGAGCAAGAGGACCGCATCACGGCTAGCATCTGTTTATCTTCGAGAGATAGTGCGATTGCATGGAGTTCCTTCTAGCATAGTGAGCGATCATGACCCAATCTTCACTAGCCAATTTTGGAATAGTTTGCAAGAAGCGATGGGTACGCGATTAAATCTAAGTACAGCTTATCACCCACAGACGGATGGTCAGACCGAAAGGGTGAATAGGGTACTAGAAGATCTGTTGCGGCTATGCATTCTTGACTTTGGTGGCACTTAGGAAGACCACCTTCCTCTCGTAGAGTTTGCTTATAATAACAGCTACCAAGCAAGCATAGGGATGACACCATTCTAAGCTTTGTATGGGAGGTCGTGCAAGGCACCAACATGTTGGTGGGAGATGACGGATAAGCTTATACTTGGGCCCGACATGATAAGGGACACATCCGAGAAGGTTGAGTTGATTCGAAGGCGGATGAAAACGATCCAAGACAGACAGAAATCCTATGCAGACAAGCGAAGGACAGACTTAGAGTTTGAAGTTGGAGATATGGTCTTTGTGAAGGTTTCTCCCTTGCGAAATGTGGTTCGTTTTGGAGCAGTTGGAAAGCTAGCACCAAGGTTCGTAGGACCCTTCCCTATCATCGAGAAGATTGGGCAAATGGCTTATAGGGGGGAATTGCCCGAGAAGCTGGTTGGAGTGCACAATGTCTTTCATGTCTCGCATCTCCGAAAATGCCTACATGAATCAGCCGAAGTAGTTGAGCCTAGCATTCTTGAAGACGTGGAGGTAGAGAAAGAGGCAACCCTGAGGCGAGCTCCGATTTGTATATTGGGAACGGAGATCAAGAAGCTAAGGAATCGAGAAGTCAAGTTAGTAAAGGTTCAGTGGAGTGAAGCCAATGAAGATGCAACATAGGAAATCGAGGAGAAGATGCGTGGGATTTATCCATTTCTTTTTGAGGGTGCATTCTCAATCTCTTTTCCTAGTTAGCATATCTTTCTTTTGCTATCCATGATCATCTTGTTCTTTCGTTAATCTTGTCATGAAAACCTTAGGTAGAAACCCTTTGGATGAAACATGTATTTGAAACATGTTATGCTTGATGATTGCAAATGGTTGCAAGTGGTTACTCGTGGATGCATGATACACGTTAGGCACTAAGATCGGCTCACACACTTTCATATTGCATATGCATGAGTGTTTATGCTTATTCATGGATGAAACTTGTTATGCTATCACGTGGATGTTGCATATGGATGAATGTTATGTGCACTCATGTAGAGATTATAAATTATGTTAGGAATTTGCATACATTTGGACTCATTGCACTAACATATTCTGCATTAAGGAGGTTTACTGAGTCAGTAACCGCCTGATTTTCGCATTAGATAGGTGCATATACACACACTTTTGCATATATTCATTCAGCATTAGAAATCTTTTAAGGACAATGATTACTTGTGGATGATTTTTTGAGTAGGTGGATGATGGATGGTAGGATACGTTCTTCCTAATTTGGAGATTTCGGGGACGAAATCCTTTAAGGTGTGGAGAATGTAACAACCCGAATTTTTATAACATGTTAAAACAAGAAATTGAGACGACCCCAAACCCCGTACTAACGGCGGCAAGGGTAATCCTTGGAATATAACACAGAAACAGAATAATAGCAGAACATAAATAAATAAATACGCCAGATAATGAACAATAGAATATACTGGTTAAGAGTAATCATCAGAGTTACACAGTATACAGGATCATACTTAGTACAAATACAGTTCAACTATACATATATGTCTACAGCGGAAAACAAACATAATGTACAATAGGAGCTGAACAGCATAAAAAGAGATAAATGATAGAATCCATCTTCAGCTGAGCTATCCAGAAAGAACCAGCTAAACCTGAATACAAGGCTGCTCGTGTAGAAAAAGGGGCACCCGAGTTTGAAAGTGAAACAAACTACGAGTCAGTCATGGGACTGGTATGAGAAATCTACTCAACACATTTAATATATGGCAAATCACAGGACCACGCCACTTTCGTGGAACGGGTTTACTCCATTGGATTGCCAGTGCTTTAAAACAAATCATTCTTTTAAATATCGCTATGCTTTTTATAAAAATGAAGTCATTATAAGACTCAATTCCCATCACACAATGCAACGCAAACCGGAGGATAGAGTTTTTACCTTATAACGACCAAAATATGCTTGATACGAATAAAACAAAGTCATTTGATATTATTGCTAGTGTTTATATGTTTTGAAAACAATTTCAAATCATAATATCAATCATAGACGGCATTAATGCCCCATACCACTATGTCGCCATATATAGGTATACAATCAAATTCGCACAGTCACGTATTTAGAAATCGGATTTCCGTCATGAACCAAGGCAAAAGATAGTCCTTACCGAATTCGAGACGCTCTAGTCCATGTCTCAGGCAAGCGCGCAGGCAAGCCTTGGATCGTCAGGGTCGGTCCACCGAAGTGGATTATTATGCCTGAACAATACGTTTCCCCGCACTTTGGGGGGTAAACGAGCCAACGAATGACTCCATCGGACCCGGATCGTCCGATCTAACCGAGGCGCCTCGCAACAGCAACAACCACATAAGTCAAACTCGTCAGGGCGTGTAAAACCACTGACGCCACTTCTAGCTAGGAGGAAACGCAGGCCCTCTCTGAGGTCCTTTCTCCCGTTTCTGGTTCATACCGGGGTGTGAGGCTCGCGATTTCACGTTATACACAAAGCTTACACGGCGGGGCTTTGATCATCACCACAAGACTTTGCTTTTCAACAGATGCCCTGATCACTGCATCTTAGCATGCCACACAGGCAATTCACACCGTGCAATTGATGGCTATCAATCACACAGAATAAATTCCAATGTCAGACACACTGTCCATTTGCAAGTCCGTTCTGGGTCTGAACGAAACCGGAGGCACTAAATACCTCGCAAACCCATCGATCACCCAGTACGTGTGGACGATCACCACTCATCATCCATATTTCGGGATGCCTCCCAATCAGGACCTCGATTACCTTCCAAACGAGGTGAAGATCTCCGGTCTTCGACCATCGTCTTCATCTTCGATTCCTTATCGTCGATTCAGTTATTCAGAATGGGATGAACCCAGTCTTTCTGAGCAACTCGCGTATATAATAAACAAGTGCAACACTAACATACACACGCATTATTTCAATTCATTAGTCACTAACCGTCAATCAGTAAGAGAACGATTTCCCAAATATTAACCCCGAAGGCCGAAACCAACATCAGATCAACACCCAGGAAACCATTCGACTTAGCCAACCTTCAGTTAATTTCTAAATCACATCCATATCGTTTATAATATTTTATAACGATTTATCGCTATTTTTATTTACTTTAAAATAGCCAATTTGTTTAAAACGGCGCTTCGGGCCAAAACGCGACCGTGGCGCTGTTTTTCTTCAGATTTGATTTACACATATATGAAAATCTATCCGTTGGATCTTCACAAAATTTACATCATTAGAAAGACCTTTTCAAAACGAATCCAACGGTTCCAGTTTCGGGAAAATCCGACGGTCCGATCTCCCGGTACAATCGTTTGAAGTTTCGATTTCAAAATACGAACTGCAGCGTCGTTATTCGATTAATTACTATTATATATATATATATATATATATATAATCGTTTCTGGCGCTGTTTTTCTTCAGATTTGAATTAAACATTCCAGACAATCCAACCGTTGGATTTTTACAAAGTTGGTGCCGTTGGAAAGATTTTTCCAAAGCGAACCCAACGGTTGCGATTTCAGGAAAATCCGATGATCGGATCTCCCGGTATAATCGTTTGAAATCACGGATTCAAAATACGAACTGCAGTGTCGTTATTCGATATATTTTAACTCTATTTCTATATATATATCGATTCTTCGATTTCAAAGCTACATTCTTTTCATACCTTTGATAAAAATGATATTTTTATCTAACTGTCTTCTATTTCAACACTTCACTATTTTTAACAATTCGTTTATATAATAAAAATGTGATTTTTATTGTAAAAACAATTCATTTCAAAACACTATTATTTCGTATAGTTAATATAGGTGATAAAAATAGGATTTTTGTTGTAAAACAATTTATTTCAAAACAGGATTATTTTATACATTTCATATTGGTGTTAAAAATGGGATTTTTATTATAAAACAATTTCTTTCAAAATATGAATACCATTCAACACATGAATTTCAATTCAACGAATGAATATCGATTCAACACATGAAGGTTTTCTATAGTTTATATAAATAGATAAAAAGGTGATTTTTATATTTAAAACACGAACACCATTCAACACATGAATTTCAATCCAACGAATGAATATCGATTCAACACATGAAGGTTTTCTATAGTTTATATATATGGATAAAAATGTAATTTTTATATTTAAAACACGAACACCATTCAACACATGAATTTAAATCCAACGAATGAATATCGATTCAACACATGAAGGTTTTCTATAGTTTATATATATAGATAAAAATGTGATTTTTATATTTAAAACACGAATACCATTCAACACATGAATTTCAATTCAACGAATGAATATCGATTCAACACATGAAGGTTTTCTATTCAACGAATAAATATAGTTTCAGCAAATGAAAATAATTCAAACACATGAATATTATTCAAAATTTCGGCAGCATAACGGCAGGGTAGTTAAAACCGGGACCGTCCCTAGTACGGCTCCTCGCTCTACCTTAAAACCTCGCGGTTTTTGACAATGGAGATCATGCATCTAGTTCTCACGCAGGCGGCATGTATATATTTATTTCATTTCCACAAACTAATCCTATGTGGTTTCAACCAAATATTTCTCAACCACAAATGGGTATTTTTCAACCACAATCAATCAATGTCAACCACAAACAATCCCAATCAACAGTTCGCTATCAATCAATTTTCACACCAATCACAACCAATAAATATCGTCCATGGTTTGTGGACGAGGGGCATATATATATATATATATATATATATATAGCAATTCACTTCTATTTCAACACATATATAATTTTTACAACGCATATATAACTTATACATCGAACATACAACTTATACAACGCTTATACATGAGGTGTACAACGCTTATATAACTCATACATCGATTATATAATTTATACATTGTCGTTTTCCATATCGTTTATAAATTAGAAATCTCACATTGGGTTCCACTCCACCAAAAATAGCAGAAGGCTCAGAAAAATATGCGGTCTCTTCTAAAATGTAGAAGACGTCCACACGGTCACGATGTTTCCTGTTTCATCGAATTTCGTCAAGAAACGAAAAAGATATGATTTTTCAAAGTTTGCAATTGTTTGAAGGTGTTAAAACTGTTGAAAATATATATAGCCGTATACCTTTCTGAAATGTTCAAAACTAGGTCACGCGATTTCATGAAATCCGTGAATCGATAGAACGATCGGGCTACGCAGTGTCGAAGGGGGAGGAGAGGCGCTCAGGCGCCGGGGGGAGTTGGCCAGTTCGACGATGGCAGGAAGCGGCAGCAGCGGTTGGAAGCTCGGAACTTTCGAGCTCGATATCTCCTTGAATGTTGAACGAAAAAATACAAACTATATATGGATTTGAAGATCTTCTCGAGCTCTTCAAAATCTTCAACTGGAGGAGGGGCTAATTTTGCCTGGTTTGGTCGGAAATTGGATGGGAACGGCGAGAATGGTTTTCGCCGTCGATCGGCTGTTACGGGGAGAGAGAAAAAGGATTTTTCTTTTTTTTTAAAAAAATAAAATAATATGATTGGTTGGGGGAGTTTTAAAGGGATTTTCTGACACGACCACCAATCTAAACCCAACGACTGTCGTCCCTAGCGTTTTACCCCCATTCCGAACACAATGGGATATGTTTCGTAGGCCCATTCGACTGTTTCGGTCAGTTTTCCTTCAAATTAAAATATATAACATTCAATATTCAATTTGAACGTACATTTCAATTTGACAGGGCCACAAACTGATTCGAAAAATTCCAAAAAAATAAATCTTGCTATGTTTTGACGATACGGTCCCAACAAAACTAGTTTCGTCGAATTCTGAGACCGTTTGCAAAATGGCCCATTTCTGGTCGATCCAATTTAACTATAATTGACCAAAACACGTTTTCCTTTGCCACGCTCACATACTAGCTTCAAAAATTATGAAATTTGAAACCTAGCAATAATTTCACATCCCGGATCCAACAAAAGTGGTTTCGTCGAATTCCGAGGTCGTATGCAAAATGACCAATTTCACGGGCTATATAAATTCCATAGCGACCTTTCTGAAAATTCATTTGGCCATAACTTTTGCTTTCCGCTATGAAAATTAGATTTTTCAGATTCGTTAGAAAGGTATTCACTAACATATTTAAATATTTTTTGTTTCACTCAAATCCGTTTTGTTTTGCACCCGGTACAGCCCGACAAAGTTTGAATTCAATTTTTGAAACTACATCGCCATAAGGCCTTGTTTATAATTAGAATTAATTATATTCGTTTTCAACTGTCGATTCAAACTCAGTTTTCATTGCTATTGTTTAAAATATTTATTTTAAATATTTAAAATCTATTATTTTAGCCGATTTAAAAAATTTAAATTGGTTCAGATTTTCTGGGTCGTTACAGAAATCAGGGCAGAATTAAATTATAAGCTAAGAATCAATGGGAACGGGTTACGCCATTGCGTTCGTCTTGAAATTCTGCTTGAAAACGAGTCCGAAATTTTGTAAATCGGAGTCCGTATGACCAAGTTATGGCCCATAGAAGATTTCAGAAAATTCAAAATTCAGCCCGAAATTCAAATTCAGCCCCAAATAGATTGGGCGGGGAAATTTTCCGCCCGGCCCCAGGTCGACTGGGGAGTCAACCTGCCCAGCCCCAGGTCGACTGCCCAGTCGACTTGGGTGTCGACCTGGGGGTCGACTTCCCTGGTCGGCCATGTTTGCCTGGTGCACCTGTTTGCTCCTTTGGGTCTGTTCAGTTGGCCTGTGACGGGATTTGATGGTTCGGATCTAAACTAGGGTTAATCCTATGGCCTAAACTTGTCTCTAAACCTGTAAAAAAAACACCCTAAGACCTATCCTAAACCACCACAAATCATCCTAACAACTAAGTGCTGCCAAAATGCTCCTAATCATGGCCTCCATCTTCATCTTGAGAGCTTGAGAGTTCTAAACTAGATCTAAGGCAAAAGGAGCAATCTTTCTCCATCAAATCAAAGGAGCTACTTATATTCTCAAGGCTTCTAGAGTTGCTACATCATTCCTAGAGCTTCTACAACGTCTCTATCTTGTTCTATTTTGTTCTAGTTCTCATAGCCACGATTTGTAAGCCCCACTCTACTCTTAGATTTAAACTATGAAATTAATATGAACATGTAGCAAGTTGAAATGGGATTCTTGTGTAATACTTGTCTTTGGTCTATCATTGTATGCATAGATCCATTCATGACTCTTTTGATCTATGATTGTGGGACTATCATGAACCTAGTACCATTCACCTTGATTTTTGGGTAGGAAGCTATGAGCTTTATTTGGGGATTATGCATAATGCAACATAGAACCCCTCATAACTTTGATGTTAATTTTCCTAAGATGTTGAACTACATGCTAGTCACAAATTTATCACTCTATGTCAACTATTACCATGTTATCACCCTATTTGCTAAATTTGATGTCATACATGTTTTGAGGCCAATAATCCTATATGCTAGTTGTGATGAACACCTTTTCCTCAAATATCATCATGTTTAACTTATGACCAACTTTACCACCTTATGCCCGTCTTTGTCATATTGTTATGTTCCCCTTCTTGATCTATTTGTATTAATGCGAATTTACGTGCGATGGGAATACGTTATGGGTTGTTAGGCGAACTTGAAATGACATGAAAAACATGACTTGAAATGTGACATGGAAATTGATTATGCTTGAAAACTTGAATGTGGTCATGACATGTAGAAAACCATAAAGTGACCAACTCGAGGTTGGGTTGAGTTTGTAGCATAAATCTGCCCGGAACCGCTCGGCAAATCCAGTGGCTACAAACAATAGGACCCAATGTGAGTAGTTGGTCATATCGCGCTTGAAACCCGAGGTTAGACTAGGTTGTGGTGTAAAGCTGCCCGGACCCGCCCGACACATCCAGTAACCACAACAAAGTCTAATGTGAGAGGTTGGGCGCATTAAATTAATTAATGCCACATGTTAGGGTAAAGTCATGAACCACTTGGATACACTTAACCAACTTGATACGTGATTGGATAGGGTTAACCACACTTAATCCGTTAGAAACCCTAGTTACGTGGTCCTTTTCAGTATTAACCCTCTTGGATGTCTCACGATACCCTAGGGACTAGGCTAGGGTGGGGCACGATTACTGGGCTGATTGTAAGCGACCAGAAAGACGGCTGAGTAGGTGCGCCAATGTAGGTTCAGGCGGGCTATGGTCGTGCACATAGTCCGGAGTTGAAAAAAACAGACATGGGCACCAGTAGGTTTAGACTGTGCGTGCTTGATTTGTGTCAGTGGTTGACACCCTAGGGCTTGATACACCCTAGGGTGGACCTAGCACAGTTGACTAAATTCCTTGATTGGGCCGTATGACAACGTCACTCGACGAGTTAGGATTATAGGGAGCCGATCGACTAGATCGTATAGTTGGACCTTGACTTGGGTCATCTCATGATATTGGGCCAATGGATCATTTCTTGTTTATACTTGACATGGGTTTGAATACTAGTACTATTGGTGCAAAACTAAAACCTTGTATATGCGATGCCACACTTGATCTACCTTGTTATCTATTTATCATGCCAGTTAGTTGCCATCTTTATGTTTCATCTCAGTTTCTCATGTTTAGTTAACTTCATTAGTTTTTATACTAATAGTAGGTAGGACATACCAGTCTTTATGACTGACCCTTTTTCTTTCGCCTCTTTTCTTCCGTTTCCCCCCCCCCCCAAGTTCTCAGGGAGGGAACACTAGTGCTTAGCTTGGACATTTGGCTTGCTTTCTTGACAGCTCATGTACGGTTTGGACTTGAGCTTGCTATGGCAACACCACATCTATTTTGGGGATAGTTTACTTTATGTTATTTTCAGTTTATGTTTCTAGACTTGTGGTAGTTGGAAAATAATGACTAAGTATTTTGATGTAAGTTGACTTTGGTTTGGAAATGGTTAACTATGGTTTTTAAATTTCTACCACTGCTTTACTTATTTATTTATCTATGTTCTGTCTTGTGATATCTCTGTGCATGTTTACCTAGACAACACCCCTCCAAAGCTAGCGCAATCACTCGTGAGTGGGTCTGGCGGAGATGGGGTGTTACACACTATGTCATATAAATGATCCAATTTCTGCGTTTTTCATTTAAAATTTTATGTGTCGTTGTTTTGTTATGTTCATGTAGCACTTATTCTTCTTAGAGCATATAATAGTTTAATACAATATCTACTGTCTAGTCTTAAGAATAATTATTTTATGAGGTTGAAGATACCAAAACTAGTTACAAAGTTTACATATGTTTCATTAAAATAGGAACTTACAAGCTGGCCATAATGGAAAAGTATATGTTGTAGATGTGAGGAAGCCTGAACTAGTGCACACTTCTGTGCCTTAGAAAACTTAAGAGAACATGAAAAATTCACCCAAAGCGCTTCCCATAACAAAAATGTAAACCAGTGTCGATGGTCAATGGTTTGCTATAGTCCATAGTTTTGGGGACATATATGTATTTGATCTGGGATTTTTAGGTAAGACATTGGCTATTTATTTGTAAATATAATTTATTGTGTCATAATTCAATGTGTATGTGTATATATATAACCCCTCTTTTATTCCCTTTAAAAACATACACCCTATGTAAATGGTATTAGAGCCTAAAAGATTACTTGGCTCAATCAACATGAATTATAAAAAAATTCAATTATTTGAATTTAGAAGTTAGTAATCCAAATAAAAAGGTTATTACTCTAGACAAACAAAAACACATATGTTATATAAAAGATACTATATATACACATAGAGTACACTTAAAATCAGAACATATGAACACAATTACAGATTTAGTTACAGAATTAAGTGAAAACTTAAATCTCTATAACGGAAAACACTATAACCTGATACAGTTAGTCCTTGAGGGAATAACTAAGAAAAATAAATTATTGAAACAAATAACAAATAACCAAGATTAGTTGAAAACAAAATTATATAAAATAGACAGTTTAAAAAGGGGAAAATAGGGAAAAGGCTAAACTTTGCATACTTTTTGGTCAAAAGTATGCAAAGTTCGGAATTTGGCCAAAAGGCCAACTTCTAGTGCAAAATGGAAAATGCGGTAGGGCCCCCTGAAATCCATCTTTGCACTAAAAGTAGACTATTGGGCAAATAACAAACTTTGCATACTTTTGGCCAAATTAAACCGTGGTTTGGTTGATTTATTTGGTTTTTGCTAATAAATGCTCATTTGTATGTTGTATTATGCTTTGTTATCCTTGCTGATCGTATAATTATAGGTAGTAAATTTATTTTTTCGTGTTAATTAGGAAAATGAATTAATCTTATTTCTGGACTAACATAGGGTAATTTTGATGGTTTAAATTCGGTTTAAACATCAAAATTTTAAATTGAATCTCGCTATTTATTTATAAAGATTATAGGTTAAAGTGGCTACTTGTGTTCTCGCTTTTGAGGGAAGTAAAAGACGCTTTTAAGTAAAATAAAAAATAATGGTTAATGGATGCTTTCAGATGTGGATAGTGTTATATTTGTATCTGCATCGGCTGAAGACAAATAACGAGTAACTATTTTATGTGTTAACGATCCATAAATTAAAAAACATAAAGAGAAAGTTTAGTTTAATATGAACATTTTTAAATTTTGTTTGTCATAACGAATATTTCTTGAATATTGGATAGTTTTGGCTTTTCGGATACGGATGCGAACGAATTTTGGATTTTTAGTTATTCATTGACTATCCTAATTTTACTTGCTTACCTAATTATTAAAGTTGCAAGCTTAAGTTTATCGTTAATTTGTATGTATTTTCTGGAGTGGTAAAATCGTTCAACTTTTAAGTATTTGTCAGTAAAAATACATGATTGTTGAAATCGACGAAGCTTGCTTAGCGGAACATATGAAAGATAAACAAAGAAATTGTTGTTAAGCTTTAAAAAATATAAAAAAATCTATTTTAAAACTTTATAAACTAGGTCGTAATATATAAATGAATATGGTCTTATATTTTTATATTTAGTTTCTCATTATGAGATAAGTTTAATCATTAGCTACAAGGCTTATGTATGAAGGAAATAATATAATAGAAATAGATAACAAATATTTTAAATGAGTAAAGGTCTTTCAGAAGGATGCGGTTCTTTCCAAATTGCAAGTTGGGAATGTAAGATTTTACATTGTTTGATTAACCAACCATAGAAAATTATTTATGCTTTGTAATTCAAAATTATCGTCTGACAATGATTTTGATTTTTTTTTAAATAAATTATCCAATGGAGTAAAATAATGATAATCATATTATATTACTACTTATATATATACACTTATACAGATATATGTGTATATATATATGTATATATGGATATATATGTATATATATATATGTATGTTTTACTGGTTAGACATGCTCTTTAAATGAGGAGTTGTGTATGCTTGTAGCCCTGCAAAAAAATTAATTGTGCATACCGTTTGATGGTTGTGCAAATTAGAATTGATGCTCAGTTAGCCGGTCCATCATAAGATAAGAAACTGCAGGAACATATAGCTTTTTCATTTTTAACTATAATTCATCGTTGTTATTACATTGAATTTTACTTAATTTTTACGTATCACTATGTCATATAAATGATCCAATTTCTGCGTTTTTCATTTAAAATATTATGTTTTGTTGTTTTGTTATGTTCATGTAGCACTTATGCTTCTTATAGCATATTATAGTTTAATACAATATCTACTGTCTAGTCTTAAGAATAATTATTTTATGAGGTTGAAGATACCAAAACTAGTTATGAAGTTTACATATGTTTCATTAAAATAGGAAGTTACAAGCTGGCCATAATGGAAAAGTATATGCTGTAGATGTGAGGAAGCCTGAACTAGTGCACACTTCTGTGCCTCAAAAAACTTAAGAGTCCATGAAAAATTCACCCGAAGCGCTTCCCATAACAAAAATGTAAACCAGTGTCGATGGTCAATGGCTTGCTATAGACCATAGTTTTGGGGACATATATGTATTTGATCTGGGGACCATCAGGTAAGACATTGCCTATTTATTTGTAAATATAATTTATTGTGTCATAATTCAATGTGTATGTGTATATATATAACCCCTCTTTTATTCCCTTTAAAAACATACACCCCATGTAAATGGTATTAGAGCCTAAAAGATTACTTGGCTCAATCAACATGAATTATAAAACAATTCAATTATTTGAATTTAGAAGTTAGTAATCCAAATAAAAAGGTTATTACTCTAGCCAAACAAAAACACATATGTTATATAAAAGATACCATGTATACACATAGAGTACACTTAAAATCAGAACATATGAACACAATTACAGATTTAGTTATAGAATTAAGTGAAAACTTAAATCTCTATAATGGAAAACACTATAACCTGATACAGTTAGTCCTTGGGGGAATAATTGAGAAAAATAAATTATTGAACCAAATAACAAATAACCAAGATTAGTTGAAAACAAAATTATATAAAATAGACAGTTTGGAAAGTGGAAAATAGGGAGAAGGCTAAACTTTGCACACTTTTTGGTCAAAAGTATGCAAAGTTCGGAATTTGGCCAAAAGGCCAACTTCTAGTGCAAAATGAAAAATGCGATGGGGCCCCCTGAAATCCACCTTTGCACTAAAAGTGGACTATTGGCCAAATAACAAACTTTGCATACTTTTGGCCAAATTAAACCGTGGTTTGGTTGATTTATTTGGTTTTTGCCAATAAATGCTCATTTGTATGTTGTATTATGCTTTGTTATCCTTGCTGATCGTATAATTATAGGTATTAAATTTATTTTTTCGTGTTAATTAGGAAAATGGATTAATCTTATTTCTGGACTAACATAGGGTAATTTTGATGGTTTAAATTCGGTTTAAACATCAAAATTTTAAATTGAATCTCGCTATTTATTTATAAAGTTTATAGGTTAAAGTGGCTACTTGTTTTCACGCTTTTCAGGGAAGTAAAAGACGCTTTTAAGTAAAATAAAAAATAATGGATAATGGATGCTTTCAGATGTGGATAGTGATATATTTGTATCTGCATCGGCTGCAGACAAATAACGAGTAATTATTTTATGTGTTAACGATCCATAAATTAAAAAACATAAAGAGAAAGTTTAGTTTAATATGAACATTTTTAAATTTTATTTGTCATAACGAATATTTCTTGAATATTGGATAGTTTTGGCTTTTCGGATACGGATGCGAACGGATTTCGGATTTTTAGTTACTCATTGACTATCCTAATTTTACTTGCTTACCTAATTATTAAAGTTGCAAGCTTAAGTTTATCGTTAATTTGTATGTATTTTCCGGAGTGGTAAAATCGTTCAACTTTTAAGTATTTGTCAGTAAAAATACATGATCGTTGAAATCGACGAAGCTAGCTTAGCGGAACATATGAAAAGATAAACAAAGAAATTGTTATTAAGCTTTAAAAAATATAAAAAAAATTCTATTTTAAAACTTTGTAAACTAGGTTGTAATATATAAATGAATATGGTCTTATATTTTTTATGTTTAGTTTCTCATTATGAGATAAGTTTAATCATTAGCTATAAGGCTTATGTATGAAGGAAATAATATAATAGAAATAGATAACTAATATTTTAAATGAGTAAAGGTCTTTCAGAAGGATGTGGTTCTTTCCAAATTGCAAGTTGGGAATGTAAGATTTTACATTGTTTGATTAACCAGCAATATAAAATTATTTATGCTTTGTAATTCAAAATTATCGTCTGACAATGATTTTGATTTTTTTAAAATAAATTATACAATGGAGTAAAATAATGATAATCATATTATACTACTACTTATATATATATATATACAGTTATATATATATATGTGTGTGTGTGTATATATATATATGTATATATGTATATATATATGTTTTACTGGTTAGACATGTTCTTTAAATGAGGAGTTGTGAATGCTTGTATCCCTGCAAAAAAATTAATTGTGCATACCGTTTGATGATTGTGCAAATTAGAATTGAAGCTCAGTTAGCCGGTCCATCATAAGATAAAAAAACTACAGTTACATATAGCTTTTTCATTTTTAACTATAATTCATCGCTGTTATTACATTGAATTTTACTTAATTCTTATGAACCACTGTGTCATATAAATGATCCAATTTCTGCGTTTTTCATTTAAAATATTATATGTTGTTGTTTTGTTATGTTCATGTAGCACTTATGCTTCTTAGAGCATATAATAGTTTAATACAATATCTACTGTCTAGTCTTAAGAATAATCATTTTATGAGGTTGAAGACACCAAAACTAGTTACGAAGTTTACATGTGTTTCATTAAAATAGGAAGTTACTAGCTGGCCATAATGGAAAAGTATATGTTGTAGATGTGAGGAAACCTGAACTAGTGCACACTTCTGTGCCTCAGAAAACTTAAGAGAACATGAAAAATTCACCCAAAGCACTTCCCATAACAAAAATGTAAACCAGTGCCGATGGTCAATGGCTTGCTATAGTCCATAGTTTTGGGGACATATATGTATTTGATCTAGGGACCTTCAGGTAAGACATTGGCTATTTATTTGTAAATATAATTTATTGTGTCATAATTCAATGTGTATGTGTATATATATATATATAACCCTTCTTTTATTCCTTTTAAAAACATACACCCCATGTAAATGGTATTAGAGCCTAAAAGATTACTTGGCTCAATCAACATGAATTATAAAAAAAATTCAATTATTTGAATTTAGAAGTTAGTAATCCAAATAAAAAGATAATTACTCTAGACAAACAAAAACACATATGTTATATAAAAGATACTATGTATACACATAGAGTACACTTAAAATCAGAACATATGAACACAATTACAGATTTAGTTATAGAATTAAGTGAAAACTTAAATCTCTATAACGGAAAGCACTATAACCTGATGCAATTAGTCCTTGGGGGAATAACTGAGAAAAATAAATTATTGAAACAAATAACAAATAACCAAGATTAGTTGAAAACAAAATTATATAAAATAGACAGTTTAGAAAGTGGAAAATAGGGAGAAGGCTAAACTTTGCATACTTTTTGGTCAAAAGTATGCAAAGTTCGGAATTTGGCCAAAAGGCCAACTTCTAGTGCAAAATGGAAAATGAGGTAGGGGCCCCTGAAATCCACCTTTGCACTAAAAGTGGACTATTGGCCAAATAACAAAATTTGCATACTTTTGGCCAAATTAAACCGTGGTTTGGTTGATTTATTTGGTTTTTGCCAATAAATGCTCATTTGTATGTTGTATTATGCTTTGTTATCCTTGCTGATCATATAATTATAGGTAGTAAATTTATTTTTTCGTGTTAATTAGGAAAATGGATTAATCTTATTTCTGCACTAACATAGGGTAATTTTGATGGTTTAAATTCGGTTTAAACATCAAAATTTTAAATTGAATCTCGCTATTTATTTATAAAGATTATAGGTTAAAGTGGCTACTTGTTTTCACGCTTTTGAGGGAAGTAAAAGGCGCTTTTAAGTAAAATAAAAAATAACGGTTAATGGATGCTTTCAGATGTGGATAGTGATATATTTGTATCTGCATCGGCTGCAGACAAATAATGAGTGATTATTTTATGTGTTAATGATCCATAAATTAAAAAACATAAAGAGAAAATTTAGTTTAATATGAACATTTTTAAATTTTGTTTGTCATAACAAATATTTCTTGAATATTGGATAGTTTTTGCTTTTCGGATACGGATGCGAATGGATTTCGGATTTTTAGTTATTCATTGACTATCCTAATTTTACTTGCTTACCTAATTATTAAAGTTGCAAGCTTAAGTTTATCGTTAATTTATATGTATTTTCTGGAGTGGTAAAATCGTTCAACTTTTAAGTATTTGTCAATAAAAATACATGATCGTTGAAATCGACGAAGCTAGCTTAGCGGAACATATGAAAAGATAAACAAAGAAATTGTTGTTAAGCTTTAAAAAATATTAAAAAAAATTCTATTTTAAAACTTTATAAACTAGGTCGTAATATATAAATGAATATGGTCTTATATTTTTATGTTTAGTTTCTCATTATGAGATAAGTTTAATCATTAGCTACAAGGCTTATGTATGAAGGAAATAATATAATAGAAATAGATAACTAATATTTTAAATGAGTAAAGGTCTTTCTTTATTTTATTTTTGATGGATTTTATTTTTGATATTATATGTTATCAACATGGCAACAGATTGATCAAATGTTTCATGTATATTCATGTTTATTTCTTTTCTTCAATGTAATTTCAGATCTGATAGTAGATCTTCAAAACGAGCTTGTTTTATTGTAGATTTCATTGTTTTGTATTTTGATATATATTTTTAGAAGAATTTTTTTTGTTTCTTGAAAAAGCATATATAATAATACGGATCTAGAAGATTGTATTAAGCTCAGATTCAATATTTATATTGATTCAGCACATCTGAAGTGAATGGAAATGCATTATAAACTTAATTTCTAGAATTTGAATTAGAAGACGAGAACTTGCAGTTGCTATTATGCTAAAAGCGAGTTTGATAAATAATTAACTTTATGTTTCTTCGTAATAAAAGATGAAAAGTCCATGAAAAAATTATTGGAAATTCAAATCATTAGAGATAAATACGCGGGGTCTATTGTTTATATATATGTATGATATAATTTGGTAATACTTAAAACACTATGATTTTTTTAATTAAAATTCTTTAGCATAAATTTCTTATTGCTACATGGTACTGCATTGCATTTATTAAAGATCTATAAAAAGAATAAGTTGCATGTTATTTGATTGCTTGCAAATCTGGCTTTAATGTTCATGTAGGATCTGGATAAAACTATAATATAGTTAATTATGTTGAATCAGATAATCAAACAGTATCCATGCATGTCATCAAATGCAACAAATTTGAATTAAAAAAAAATATAAAATAAAATTATGATGGAATTCACGTTAACGTTGAAGATATGCATGTTATTTGATTGACTTGAAGATCAATGAGTAGTAAGATTTTCTGCTTCAATCGTTAATTTGATTGAATTGAAATCCAAAGATTTTATATTAAAATGGTTTACTGAAAAAATATTCTGATGGAAGCAGTTAACAAATAAATAAATAATCAATGGGAAAAAAAATTGGTGTTTCTAGAAGAGAATTTTCTTATTTTTCCAAAGTTAAAAAGAAACTTTAATTGAATTTAAAATCTTTAGAAGAGGTAAAAAGATTTTTTTTTCGTGATTATTTACTCTTTGCATTACTATTACATATCGCTGACATGAATTAGTAAAAATGTTCAATTAGTTTGAATTGTTGTGCAAAAACGAAGTATTGTCTTTTGCTATTATAGTACAAAAATTTCAGAAATTTAAATATACATTGGGTTTGTTTCTTTTCATCATGCGTATTCTTTGTTACGTTATTGAATTTTCTGAACCTATGCATTTTTTGTTAGAATCTTGAAACAACTTATTTCTAAAGCAGTTAGTTTTTTTTTTTACATTTAATTCTATTTAGCGCATCTATTTTTTTTATTGTATTTAACGTTTTATACGTTATTTTAAAAGTAGTTACAATAAAAAATCTTTAGTGGGAATATTTTATGTTATTGTAAAGGTAGTTATAATGTAATTTTTATTAAATAAATATTGTATATTGGTACAACATTCTAAAAGTTTGCATATATGTGCATGTGCATATAAATATATGTCTAGAAAAGATAAGTTCGTTCTACACGTGGTTATAATACAATAACTTTACATATTAGAAAATTGTAACATGTCTTTAGAAGTGATTTGTTTATATATTTATTAATTTTATTAAACTAAATGAGTGCATGGAAATTTGATTATAAAGGATTCTTATTTGGTTTAGATTTAATTCTAGAAGTTTGAGAGCAATTTGATATACATCATATATTTTATTACAGTTATATCAAACCTTTTGGGCAAAGGGAAATCAAATTATCTACATGATACATTGTTTTATGTTCAAGTATCTAGTTATATCATAAAGGTCATGTTTTTAATTATTATGTCATGAGCAATATTATATGCATAATTATTTCTTTTATAAAAAACTTTAGATATTCTTCTTAAGAGACAGTTTATATGTCATAATATACATTTCATAGAGCTACAAATACCGACTTGAAGAGATATGTAAAATTGTCTATATGCAGTTATAAAGTGATCTCTGATAAACTATATCATAGTTAATTCTCAAAAGTAATATTTGAGGTATAATGGGGATATAAAATTTAACAACTTGAAGTTGTTTACATATTTTATTTGAACTAGAAGTTCAGCACAGTTCTAAACCTAATGTTTCAAACATTATCATGCATTCTGAAAGAATTCACATTGACAATGATCTATAAAAAGAAATTAATAGTTTGGATCTTTGTAATAGTTTGTTGTAAAAATCAATGACTTAAACGAGGATGAATATGCAAATTATATTTGTAATACATTGACGCACATACATATCGATATATGTAAATATTCAACTTATTATTTGAAGTTTGTTATCGGTTCATCTGGTAGATTATGCGTAGATATTCTTTAGTAATTCAAAAAGCCCATCGGCATAGATTATGCATAGTAATTATTTAGTAATTCAAATAGTCCATCAGCATAAATATCAAATGACTGAAGTGCATCTTATCAACTAATAAAAGTATTATCCTCCTACAATTGAAATACATATAATGTATTTTCTATTAACAATATGATAATGGATCAAAATTAGAATTCAAAAAGAGTTATTTTCTAATATGACAATGTTTGTCAAAACTAAGGGTGAGAATAAGGGGGTACAAGTTCATGTTGATCATCAGTGTTAAATTTTTGTTAATATATACAGTGATGTAATATATTTAACAACTGAATAAATTATCAATTATATTCCTAGTAGACTTTCTCCAATATAGATTTAAATCCTTGAAGAGTCAAAAGGTGTAATTAATAGCTGGAATGTGGTATAGAAGTTAGTTCAAAATATTTTTGGAGTAAGTCATAAAGATGCTAAATAAAGAATGAGAGTATTTTTTGAGAAAACATGTAAGGGTGCTTGGAAAGAGTGGACAAGACTCATGACATGATTGTCAAGTAACCGAACCGTACATTAAATCAGTGTTTTTGCAACATTTATATTTGCTAATTTCTAACACTTATATAAATGTTAAGCTACTAACAACATAATAAAAATGTGTTGGCATGAATAAAATAGCCTTTTTTATGAATTTTGCTTTATTACCATAATATCATACAACACATAAAAAGTTTTAGGACCAATTGATAGGTACGAAAATAATGCATTTACACTGTAAACTTCTGCAAATTATGTGTATCCCTCTTTTCTCACACTTATCTTTTTTCGGTCGTTATCTTCATATATTTTAGGGTTTCCAATTTTGCTCACCAAAATGATGTCGATTTTGTCTCCTTCAGCGTCGACGGTGATTTCAACAACTTCGACTTCTCACGGAACGACTTGATTGATGGCTGAATGCGATTAACATTTCACACGTTGTTTGCTCAAAATTGCTGATCGAATGACTGGATTACAGTGCGTCTACTTCTAGGTAGATTATCTAATTTGCGTTATCTACATTTTCTCTAATTTCCCTACCAAATCTCATGCACAGCTGTTAATTATTGAAGCAATAATCCTATCATCAATCGTCGCATTAAATAGTACGACCTTCATCGTCCATTATGAAGAGGCTTTATTGAATTGGGGGATTAACGTTTTTATCGATTGATGATCCGTCGTTGCAGCAGGAAATTGATTTGTTGTAAGCGCCTAACACTACCTTATTTATTTTCCCTTTTGACTATTAATTTCAACTTACGATCTGACAATGGATCTCTTTTTCTTAGGTTTCTAATCGATGTTTATATTGAAACTATCATTCTGAAAAAGTACACAGTTTGTTGTCCAACTCAGGTCTTGGGCCAAGAAGGATGCGGTTCTTTCCAAATTGCAAGTTAGGAATGTAAGATTTTACATTGTTTGATTAACCAGCAATAGAAAATTATTTATGCTTTGTAATTCAAAATTATCATCTAACAATGATTTTGATTTTTTTTAATAAATTGTCCAATGGAGTAAAATAATGATAATCATATTATATTACTACTTATATATATACACTTATATATATATATATATATGTGTGTGTGTGTGTGTATATATGTATATATGTATATTTGTATATATATATATAAATATATATATGCTTTACATCTTAGACATGTTCTTCAAATGAGGAGTTGTGAATACTTGTAGCCCTGCAAAAAATTAATTGTGCATACCGTTTGATGATTGTGCAAATTAGAATTGAAGCTCGGTTAGGCGGTCTATCATAAGATAAAAAACTGCAGGTACATATAGCTTTTTCATTTTTAACTAGGGGATTGTTAAAGGGACTTCAAATTTGGTTAAGGGGGGGTAATTTTAAGGGGACTCTAGCTTAAATTTATTTTGTTAAGGGGGATCCAGATTATTTTAAAAGAAAAAGAAAAAGAGACCTAAATGCCCCAAGCTCGTCACTTGTGTTAAAATCTAACATACTAAATTCAACTTAAATTACATACCCATGCTTCCAGAAATTAAAAAAAATTGTAAAAAAGAAAAAAATTGTTGAAAATATAAACAAGAATATAAAACACGGAGCATGTCAGATCAAAATTTTCGTTTTTGCATTTAATTTAAATTGAACATATCAATTCCAATATGAAATTACATTTAATTAAATGATTTGATATCTTCCGATCTTCCATGAAATTTTCTTGTGTCTCCATTACATTAATTATATTCATTTTTTATTTTTACGTGCAGCATTAAATTGTAAGTATTAATTAAGATGTTGGTTTTATGATTTTTATTAATGCGGATTATAGGGGGTTAATATCAGAATTTTAATTTATATGTTTAAGGGGAGGCAAATTTATTTTGTACCCCCTATAACAATTATTGACCAAATTAAGATTGATCCTCCCCTTAACCAAATGTGGAGTCCCTTTAACAATATCCTTTAACTATAATTCATTGTTGTTATTACATTGAATTTTACTTAATTTTTATGAATCACTATGTCATATAAATGATCCAATTTCTGCGTTTTTCTTTTAAAATATTATGTGTTGTTGTTTTGTTACTTAATTAGGTTTTATGTTCGTGTAGCACATATGCTTCTTAGAGCATATAATAGTTTAATACAATATCTACTGTCTAGTCTTAAGAATAATTATTTTATGAGGTTGAAGATATCAAAACTAGTTACAAAGTTTACATGTGTTTCATTAAAATAGGAAGTTACTAGCTGGCCATAATGGAGAAGTATATGTTGTAGATGTGAGGAAGCCTGAACTAGTGAACACTTCTGTGCCTCAGAAAATTTAAGAGAACATGAAAAATTCATCCAAAGCGCTTCCCATAACAAAAATGTAAACCAGTGCTGATGGTCAATGGCTTGCTATAGTCCATAGTTTTGGGAACATATAGGTATTTGATCTGGGGACCTTCAGGTAAGACATTGGCTATTTATTTGTAAATATAATTTATTGTGTCATAATTCAATGTGCGTGTGTGTGTATATATATATAACCCCTCTTTTATTCCCTTTAAAAACATATATCCTCTGTAAATGGTATTAGAGCCTAAAAGATTACTTGGCTCAATCAACATGAATTATAAAAAAAATTCAGTTATTTGAATTTAGAAGTTAGTAGTCCAAATAAAAAGGTTATTACTCTAGACAAACAAAAACACATATGTTATATAAAAGATACTATGTATACACATAAAGTACACTTAAAATCAGAATATATGAACACAGTTACAGATTTAATTATAGAATTAAGTGAAAACTTAAATCTCTATAACGAAAAACACTATAACCTGATGTAGTTAATCCTTGAGGGAATAATTGAGAAAAATAAATTACTGAAACAAATAACAAATAACAAAGATTAGTTGAAAACAAAATTATATAAAATAGATAGTTTGGAAAGTGGAAAATAGGGAGAAGGCTAAACTTTGCATACTTTTTGGTCAAAAGTATGCAAAGTTCGGAATTTGGCCAAAAGGCCAACTTCTAGTGCAAAATGGAAATTGCGGTGGAGCCCCCTGAAATCCACCTTTGCATTGCTTTGGCCAAATAACAAACTTTGCATACTTTTGGCTAAAAAATATGCAAGATTTGTCTTACTTTCTTGAAGAAAAATAGCAAAATGACTCACATACATGAATAGAAGCACTTTTTTGGATAAGTTGTTTAAATCTGAAATATATAATAATAATATGCAAGTTATAATAAAACTTAAGTTTTGTTGCAGTAATTTTCGAATATTTAACGGTGCGATCATTTTTTTAATGTAGTTTATGTTTTGAACTAGATAACCATTATTTCCATTCGCTTATATCATAAATGTGTTAAATATGGTCGTTATGGTAATAAATTAAATTGTCGTGCATTAAAAGCATTGGTTAGAGTAAATTAAATGACATTGAATGTTTTTGTTTGAAATAACAACAAATATATTGCTTATTATTTGAGAAAGATACAAATTTAAACAACAACCTGAAGTTATGGAAAGATTTTTTAAACCATATTTTATATTACTTTGAAAATTAGAATAAAAATAAGTTTATACAACATAAATAATGTTTGATATAACATTAGCTCACCAAAACAACTCCCAATAACTCTTTCGTGGAGGGATCAAAAAAAACCTATATGAAGGTATTGATACAACTCCAACACGAATCGACAGAATTCACTGCTTCAACAAACGACAAAGCATAACTCAAAAATCATAAGTTAGAACGATATCAATGTTTATGGGATAAATCAAGACAGTTAGGGGACCCCGCAAGAGGGATCACAAGTCCCATCTTATATAAAATAATCGATACTGATCCCTCCCTTAAGTGAATGTGGGCTTGTGCTCTGTTTGACTTCGTCTTAAATGGTATCCTTCGAATTTTCAGCTTAATCTACAACTGTAAATGCCCGTTAACTAGACGGAAAATGAATCTTTTGGCATTTTGATTACTTTGAAGTTTGAACTATCTTATTTGGGAGTATTACCAATTCGGGCTATTGTACTTTGATAATTCAGTAATAAAGTGATCAAATATTCTAAGCGAACGTAGGTCAATCAACACTGAACCACTATAAATCGTAGTTTCTATTTTCTATCACACTTTTATTTTATTTTCTCGCTTTCATTTATTTTATTTTAACTTTCGTTGAACTTGTTGGCTGTTAAACCATTTTTTGATGTTAACATCCTGGTCCTTTCATTTAGAAAGAAAAAACTTGATTTATTTTCTTACCTTCCTACCATTCAAATTTCTGAATCTACTCATATCTCTACGCGATCTACATATGATGCTTGGAATTATGGTGGAGAAGAACAAGTTTCAAGTCGCTGGACCTACTCATGTCGAACATCAAGATGCATTGATCCATTGACAAACCTCTGACAATGTTGATTCTAATCTACACGCCACGATCGATGTGGCCACTTCATCCAATCCTGACACTTCGATTACTCACACATAGATGTATGTTATAATGAAGAAAGTGGAGGACATCGTGATGTAGCTTAACCAACATATCAAGCAGTAACTTGAATTGATGCACCAGTTACAATAATTTACCTGAAAGGACATCGGCCGCTTGGAGGGAAATACCTAACAACCATGTCTTTGAAAGTTCATTGTCTGATCCCACTAAAACAACCAAAACCAAAGTCGCATGACAGCGCAGAAGCCGCTGCCAATGAGGGAGAGAACCAGCTTGATCTGTCCTGGTTCAGTACAGATCCCAATCACGGAGATGGGATGGAAACCTTTAACAAGCAATCTTGCTCTACCACAATCTAAAACTTGGTTTCTAGGTTTCCTGTTGTTAATTTGAACCAAGCGGCTCCTATTCCACCTCCTCAGAATCATAGAGAGAATGATGTTCAACTAGATGATGAAGATGTACTTCCTTTGAGAAGGTACCACGGGCACTATGCCATGGAGTCAGATCTTGATCGCCGGATCCAGTGGAGATCCTGACTTCTGACCTCACTGCTATGATCCATAAGATCACGAGGGAGACCAAAGGTTATGTCACTAGTGATTAGAAAGCTAGTACGAGATGTAATCCTGTTATTGATGCCATTCTGAATGTCGGGTGACCTCAATGATTCAGTATACCATAATTTGTTGTTTTGTCAGGAAAAACCGATCTTCGGGAATTCCTTAACAGGTGTGGATGACATATGGGCCCAGCTTGCACCGTCGATGCGGTGAAGGGCAAGTGCTTCCCCGTATTTCTCGATGGTGTGGGCCTACTATGGTTTCTCTCGACTTCCGCCAAGAACCATATCTTCCTTCGATCAGCTCGCAGAGTTGATGAAGTAATTAAACATACAGGCTACTAGGCTTATAGACAATCTGACAATTTCTGGCATATTTCGAGAAGCTAGAGAATCCTTGAGAAGATTTCTAGAAAGGTTTAACAATGCGCTTGGTGTCCTCCTACATCTCGCAAAGGGCATTTATACAGATACTGAATTCAAACATTGGTTGGACCGAAAATCTCCAAAGAATATGGATAGATTCAATGAAAAAGCCAACTGATACCTATGCCAAGAAGAAGCACGTAGAAGTATGGCCTTGCGAGGTCATTTCCACAAACTACAGCAGGACATTATGCAAAGCAATATCGCTGTTAAACACACCGGAGAAAGCTTCAGAAAGGATAACGGGAATACCATACAAGCCCAAAAAAAGCCCCTAAAAAAATCGATTTCCTTCGTACAACATCTATACTCCGCTGAACTCTCAGTTGAGGACAAAATATCTAGAGACTTGCAACTCTATCCAGTACAAGAAGCCTAATCCGCAAGAGTCCACCAAGAGGGAGAAACAATCAGGAAAGTAGTTCAGATTTCAAGATGTACGACCATAACACTAATCGCCATCATCATCTCAGGGATGCCATCAAAAAGATCACAAGCGAAAAGTGTCTTGAGCGGCATGTTCATAATCAAGTTCCTCAAGACAAAGCATCAGGTTCTTCAGTATTCGTGTAACCCCAAACGGCACCAGAAATCTTATACTTTCTTAGTAAGGTTTCGTCATCAACACTATTTGTGGTGGACCTCACCAACGACCTAAAGCTTCAAATATATCGGAGAATACGTTAATTCCATAAAGCACGCAAAATATGAAGTGTGCTCTGCTACAGACGAGGGTGTCTCGGCCAAATTCCAAAAGATGATATAACAACCTAACTCAGAAATCGGGTATGAAAAAGTGTACAGAAATTTTGAATATACTAATTTGATCTGATTTAAACATTTAAGTATAATGAATACATACATACATACATACATACATACATATATATATAACACATAGCTTATAACTTAAAACAAACGGTACATGTATATATATTTTAAAGTAAGATAGGAA
Source organism: Allium sativum (assembly GCA_030737875.1). Classification (NCBI taxonomy): domain Eukaryota; kingdom Viridiplantae; phylum Streptophyta; class Magnoliopsida; order Asparagales; family Amaryllidaceae; genus Allium; species Allium sativum. The sequence continues at coordinate 516,991,903 of CM060922.1, forward strand.
GCATGAAACGATAAGGACACGTGGCATAAAATGAACCATACACATATCATTAGATTAAATGAAATAAAGACACATAAACACATTAAGTGTTCATGTGTAGAAACATCCTAAGACACCTAAGGTGGGCATGTGTCTACATCCTAAAGCTTGCATAAAGATAAGGTGGACAAGTGTCCAAAACCAAATTACAAAATTAACCTTATAGAATGCTATAAATAAGATGGAAATATTCGTTTGTTTTCATCCATTCACAAAACAAAAACAAAGTAAGATAAAGAGTAGAAGTTTAGAAGAAGAAAAGAGAATAAAATACAAGTTCAAGCTACAATTCTAAAGTGAGAAAAACCATTTAAGTGTATGTATTCATTTTATACTCTGAAGAAAAGATGTGAATATTAAGAATGAATGATAGGACTCAAACCTATGAAAATGACGTTCGGTAATTCAATCATAACTTCCTCAATTATTAATGAAATTTTGATTTCTTCAATGATCTGGAAAGCTAACTCATGGACCTACAACTTTCATGCTGGCCACTTTTCCTGATTCAAATGTTTGTGTACCTGAAATTTAGAAGGAGAGCGGGTAAAATTTTGCCCGAAATGAACATAATGGAAATACCTTACGTTGTTGAATTTTATTTATTAGACTGATAAAGGATTTCAAGGGTTTCTTTTCACTGTAACTAAGTAGACTAAGAAAGCTTCTTACACTAGAAAATTGGAGTCTAAAACTATATTTACGTAGAGAAATAAAATCAATCATTTTGCTGAAAAACTGGTCAAAATTCTGAATTTCTAAAATTTCAAACACTTCTGAAATTTGTGATGCTTTTTAAACGTTTCTAGTACTGAAGTGTAACTCAAACCAGAATTTTTCATAGCATTTCTGAAATGTTGTCTTTTCTCTGAATTATTTATAAAGCACTCTAACAACCCCAAAATTGTTCATAATGCACCAGAAACGCTACAATAGCTGTTTTGAGTTTAAAACCATTTTAAACTACCAAAGATCTTTTCATAAAGCACCAGAAATGCTGTAATAGCTGTTTTAGTCTAAAACATTATAAAATATCATAGATCTTTTCATAACACTTTATAAATGCTGCATTTTTTATTCTAACATTCTTATTAATGCTGAAACTTTTAATAGCACATTTTGAAACACTATCTTTTATTTTTCTTTTGGACTTTAAAACCTTTATGAAGTAATTATAAGTGTACCCACTTACTTCAATAGTTTTTAGGTCCTGCTCAACATATATTGGAGTATTTCTGAGATGGTTTCAGGGTTTTTTTAAAATCCTTAAACGTATGAATTTGAAAAAGTAATTTAAGATTACTTTTGGAAAACATTTCCTTAATTATATTCCTTCGGGGGTGTGGTAAGACAATAGATCTTGGGTAGTGCAGTATTACTCTAGGATGATACTGATCCGAGTAGAGTACATCCCTACTAAGTGACATGATGTCGACCGCAATAGAATAACATATCCTAGAATCTAAACTAAATCGAGGGTGAGGTTTAGATTCATAAACATGTATTTTGATAAATTATGGGTTTTGGAGGAATGAAGTTTATTATAAACTTGCTTGATTTAATATCTCGAGGTCTTCCTTATTTATTACTTTAGACTTTGGATCGATAAACCCTCTGAAGAAGAGATTTATAATGAAAATATAGTACAACCCATTAAGATATGATTTGAAAACTATACCTTAAATATCTATCTCCCTGGGTCTATGTTGCTCATAATACTACAATTAAACATTTTAGGTTTAGATGGTTAGTTGGTCGCTTTGAAGTGAACACTTTTATTATGTATAATATCTCCTTATGTACTCTTATGTATAATTATTTGATCGTTAAACTCTTCGATCCTTGTAACCATGTTATATGATGAGATGATTGTATAATAGCTCTTCTATTTAAAATCAGGTACTTCGAATAATTTTATAATCTGATATACGTTTGTTAAGTTGTGATACTATGCTATTAGCACCATGACTTATATGTAACATCATTACTTCTGGATAAGTGTACCAGAGTCGGGGTGTTACAATATTTGGTATCAGAGCCAAGGTTTAAGGGGTGCTATTGGAAAACTATATAGTATCACGATTTAATTAATTTGCCAGAATATGAAGTTTATTCAACCATTGACATCATTTATTATGTTGTATTATTCATATGTATTTTTTAGAGCGACTATTATGTTATTTAGGAGTAGATATACTTCATAATCGGGTAATGGCATCGCCGGAACTCGATTTTGAAGTATGATGGATCATGGTTTTCCTAGAGCTCATCCATCTACCTCCAATACTTATGGTCATAGTCTGAGTTGATCATTTACTATTGGTTACTTGCCAGGCATGTTGGCAGTTATTGTCACTTGTTATATATACAAATATATGTATGTGCTCTCTTCCCTTTAGAGGATCACATATTTTTTCTTTCAAAAAAAAGTTATGGCAAGTAATAGAACTTGGTGTACGGGGGATTCGTGGGTGGTGTTAAGTGCACAACGAACGATTAGTTGCTGCAAGACGCACAATGAAAAAATTTGTGCTTATAAGGAGAGTAAAGAAGGTTCTCCTTGATGAGATATACGAAATTTACAATAGAGCTAATGACTATGAATAAGGTTAAAAAGGGACCTTATTCTCTACTGTCTATGTCAGAACAGAAAGGACCGACTATGGAGATGCTTTAGAATTTCTAATGCAAAAAGAAGCACTACCACCACAAGGAGGAAATATGAGACGTAAAAGATTTTCAAATAAGATGGTCGAACAGTACAATGAAGAGGAGTTTGAATCTGTTGGCTCAAATGACTACTCTCAAGAAGTTATCAGACCTCCTCGAGCAGTGAATGACAAAAAGGGTCATTCTCCATCAAATGAATTAATAGTGATAGATTAAAAGAAAATGAGATAAAAAGTTAAATATTAGTTAACATATCAAGTAGTATGTGTGACTATTTATATTTTGGGGAGGTTGTAAATGAACACCCAAATTTTGTTTGTAAATAAGAGTTATAAGTACAATAACATGTTTGTGTGTTAATGACTTGAGTATATCATTAGATATTCTTTATAATTGAAGATGTATTTCATCCATGGCTGTATTTTTTTTACTGAAGGTCATGGCAAATCAAAATAACTCGACAACTCAAAGTCAAGAGGCCTAGTCTTTCGCATAAACTAATGCTAAGGAATTGTTCGCATCTTTTATCAAGTAGATGGATCATGTTTCTTCAACATCTTCAACAAACAACCTTTTAAGCCGTTTTAGAAGTTTGAAACCTAAGACATTTGTTGGAGATGCAGATCCAGTTAAAGCAGATCAATGGATTCAACGTTTGGAGGATATATTTGAAGTTTTGGAATGCAACGAAGTCGACAAAAGGAAGTTAGCAGTCTTTCAATTATCAAAGGAAGCTCGAAACTGGTGGGAGCTAGTTCGAACAACAACTTGTCCAGACGAGATGGAATATATGACATGTAAAGAATTTAAGGAAAATTTCTTAGGTAGGTATTTCTCAGAGAATGGGAAAGAGAAGATGAAAGCAAAATTTCAAAATCTTACCCAAGAAGGCATATTAATGGCCCAATATCAAAATAAGTTTAAAGCACTATCTTGATTCAGGAATCATTTAATTGATACTCTTAAAAAGCGTGCTAGACGATTTGAGAAGGGATTAATTCATCCCTTAAGAAGACATGTTGGTGATAGACGTAAAAATTATGAGATGATAGTAGCTAAAGCTTTAAATGTAGAAAATGATTATCTTCAGTTCCAATAAGAAAGGAAGGCTTCAAATAAAAGGAAAACAAATAAATTTTCTGATAATCAAAAGAAACCAAATTAGAAAAGGAAGAAATGAAATAAAGAAAGTAAAGGACCGACGGGATGATAAAAGGAGCCTAACAAAGTAAGGAGATGTTGCCGATGTAATGAAACTGGACACATTTCTCTGAATTGTATAAAGGAAATTGTGTGTAATAATTGCAATGAGTCTGGGCACATTAATCGAAATTGCAAAATGCCAAGGAAGGATAATAGGGGGTCACAAGGACGAGTATATGCATTTGTTTCTGAACAGGCTCAAGTAGAAGCCGTGTTTCCTTTTGACTTTCAAGCAAAAAATTATTCAATACTAGTGCCACATATTCTTTTATATTTGAAATATTTGCTACTAAGATAGGATTACTTATTGAGAAACTATTGAACCCTTTGATAATAGATAGTTTAGTAGGAGGGATGACTAAACTTAAGAGTATGTGCAGGAACTGTATCCTTAACTTTGAAGGTAATAATATGGTGGCTAATTTAATTATCGTCCCAATGGAACATTTTGATATCATCCGTGGGATAGATCGGCTTTCAAAATATCAAGCCATCTTGAATTTTCACAACAAGACCATAAGTTTGGCAATTCAAGAACATGAAACCTTTGTTCACTCATGTGATAAAGTTGAAGACGCTTTTATATCTAGATATATTACTTATATCAATATTGAGGATAAGGGTCGAATGGTAGACCAAATCCCGATAGTAAAGTAATTTAAATAAGTTTTTCAAGAAGTACCAGGATTACCACCAAAAAGAGAAATTTATTTCAGTATTGACTTAATCTCTTGTACCACTTCTGTTGCTAAAGCTGCTTATCATAGGTCTCCTACGGAAAACAAGAACTAAAGAAAAAATTAAGGAGATAGATGATCAAGGATTTATTAGACCTAGCAAATCTCCTTGAGGAGCACCATTGTATTTTGTAAAGAAGCATGATGGAACGTTTCTCTTGTGCATAGATTACCGAGAGCTTAATAAGGTAACAATAAGAACAAGTATGTATTACCTTGGATCAGTGGCTTATTTGATCAACTCCAAGGAGCTACAATATTTTCGAAAATTGAGATCTGGGTATAAGAATAAATGGAAAAGACATTCAAAAGACACCTTTCCAAACACGGTACGGACACTAAAAATTCTTGATGATTCCTTTTGACCTTACCAACACTCTAGTAGTATTCATGGATTTAATGAATCGTGTGTTCCATCCATATCTTGATCATTTTCTCATTGTGTTTATTGATGATATCCTTATCTACTCTATGACAAATGAGGAACATGAATGCCATTTGCGTTTATGTCTCCAAACACTAAGAGAACATGTGATTAAAAATTAACTGCTAAAAATATAGAAATAAAAAGAAAATTCTAGTTATTAAAGCTTCAACCATGATAATTTAAGAAACTATGCTGCTCTCTAAAATTTAAAAAACTATACATTTGAGTTTTCAGAACATTATTTATTTTACACGAATATATTAAATCTTCAATTTATCCTTTCTCAACTGTAACCAAAATTTTCCCATTGCCATCTCTCTCGTCTGTTTAGCACCTATCCCTAATCTAGGATCTTCCTTTTCAGAGTTAGTTTTCTGGATCTATCGTTTATCATTTCTTTATCGTGGTTGTGCTTTTCGGGGTAAGTTATCTAGTTTTGCCAGGGTTTGTCCCGACGCGATCGTTGGATCTTTAGCTTCTCACCCCTTTTCCTTTCCGACTGCACTCCCAAGCCTCTTTGCCTTCCCAACTATATCACGGTGTCCCTCCTCTATTCTCTAGAACCTTTATGTAACAACCCGGATTTTCAGAACCAATTTAAAATTTTTATTTTTGCTATTTTAATGGATTTTGAATATTTAAAATGATTTATTTTAAATAATAACGACTAAAAATTTATTTATATCAAATTTAGAACGAATAAATTTATTTTAATTATAAAACGAGCCTGAAATGGCGCGGTAGTTTGAAAATTCGATTTCTAATTTCAAATGAATGTACAGGATTCAAAATAAATCGGATTTTAGTAAAACCAGAAATATTTGAATCTGTTTAATTATATCATTCTAACAAATGTGAAAAATCCAGATTTCATAACGAGGATTGAAAGTTATGTCCAATTTAAAATTTAAAATAGTCGCTATGGAATTTAATATAATATAAAGCCCATAAAAATAGCCATTTTGCAAACGACCTCCGTTTTCGATGAAACCACTTTTGTTGGATCCGAAATGCTAAATTATTGTTAGATTCCAATTTTCATAATTAATATGTGAGTGTGGTGAATTTAAATGCATTTGGTATTTTCAGTTTGAATTTAATCAACCGGAAAATGATTGTTTTTCAAACGATCTCCAAATTCGATGAAATTAGTTTTGTCAAGGCTAAATATAATTTTTTGTAATTTTTAGAGTAGTATGCGGCCCTGGTAAATTGAAATGTACCTTTAAATTCAATATATATTGATTTATATTTTAATTTTGATGAAAACTAATCGAAACAGTTAAATTGGCTTATGAAACATATCCCATTGTGTCCGGAATGAGGGTGTTTAGCTAGGGGCGATAGTCATCAGGCTTGATTTAGTGTTCGAGGCATTAAAATAATAATTGACAAATTAAATAATATATTATATAATTTATATAAATAACCGGCCAATGAGAATTCATTAAAAACCCTAAATTATTAACTCTTGTTCTAGCCGCCGCCAAAGGCGATTTAAAGGCCATCGTCGCTCAGAATTTCTTCGCCTTCGATCTCCCTCTTTACTTAATGAAATTCAAATCTTCCAAATGCAAATTGATCCGCTCAGCGAGCTCTCTAGATCCAACAGGCAAGATCGCGTTTGGCCTTCTATCTTGTTCGATATTTCTCCTGAAAGTAGCACCAGTCGAACTAAAATTGGAGGGCCTAGAGGTTTTCAAATTCAGCTGCGTTCATGGGGAAGGACGCCACCGCCAAGGCGGTCACCGTGGGGTTGTCGGATCTGGATCTGGTAGTCTGGGTATTCGCACACAGGAGGATTTTTGGTGCGAGCTCGATGGGTTTTAATCAGTCCGAAGGTGTTAATGAAGAAGAATGGGTTTAGAAATAATTAGGTGATTAATTAATTAACTAATTAATTTAAATAAATATGTAATTTAATGTTTGTAATCCTATATCTCCTTCATACGAGGTACAAATCGGACGATTTCAGATCCGTTGCAATCGTGGAGTCGAGAGCTTCACAAAAAGACTAACCAGGTCCAATTTGGAGCACATTAGAATTTTAGGCAAATTCAAACCCGAATGGTGCTGAATTCGCCAGATAAACACTGACGGAGTGGAAACCAACAGTGAGAACTCTTTCTCACTCAAATTACTTTACAGTTAAATATATACTAGGATGCAGATGGGGATTTGTAGCCCCTGATACTATATATTGTACAAACCATGGTTGTTTGTTTGGACTGTATTGTGTTGTGATTGTGATGTGAAATGGAATATAAAATATTCATGTATTGAATAAAATGTTTGAACAATAAAAATATCATTTTTATTGAATGAATAAACAATATAAAATATTCATGTGTTGAATAAAATGTTTGAACAATAAAAATATCATTTTTATTGAAAGTATGAACTATATAAAGTAGTCAAGTGTTGAAATAAATATTTTATCATTGAAAATATAATTTTTAACGTGTATGTGAACGGCGTGAAATTCTCCTGAAATGAAAATAAATATTCATTTACAAATCAGACGATTTGTTTATGTACACTATTTAACTGACATTGATTGGGACGATAAACTTTACACATCGCCCAACTGCACAAATAAAATTTGTGTTTGTTGATTGAAACCCCACACGGGTATTGGGATGATATTTGACATACACTAATCCCAATTGTTTAGCTGTATGTCAATCGATGGGTTGACAGACTGTATAAGCGTTATTTATTTATTAATGCTTATACAATTGTAAAATGCACTCTGGATGTTACATGAATATTTAATGATTGTTTATCATCATCATTGTATACATGCGAAGTATGAAATCCATATAAGTAGAATTATATGGTAATTGATTGAGTCTGATTCCAGTTCAGAATTAACGAATATTTTCAAATAATATTCAGTGTATAATCAAAATCAAATATTTTAAAAATGTTATCATTTTAATATTATAATGATAAAAGAATACCCAATTTTGGTTTGAAATTTTGAAATAAAGTTGAAATCGTTTTGAAATGAATTTAAGACGAATTAATTAAGAAATATTCAATTTTGATTTGAAGATTGAAATGGAGTCATTTTAAAATAAATTTAAAATGAATTTATTAAGAAATATTCAATTTGGATTTGAAGATTGAAATGGAGTTGAAATCGGTTTGAAATGAATTTATAAACGAATTTATAAAATACTTTTTAAAAAGAAATTGATGAAATATATATAATATATATATTAGTGGCTCGAATAGAACCCGTCGTGCCATGACCGTTCGCGAATTTCAACCATTGATTTTGAATGGACATTTCGGGAGATCCGACCGTCGGATTCTCCTAAAACTGGAACGTTGGGATAGTATCGAAAAGAGCTTTCCAATGAATATATGAGATTTGAAATATAACGGTTGGATTTTGAGATACGTCCAAATCAAATTTGGAAAAGGTCGTTTTGGATGCAGTTCGGTTGCCGTTAGTGGAAACCAACTGTACGAACCTTGATAAAACTATTAAAAATATTAATAATTTGTGTAAAATCATAATTAATGATTTGGAAAGAATCTGGATGAAAAATTCTAGTTTTGGAAAGATAAAAATATATTTTTATCAAAATTAACTAGAATGATAATCCAATGTTTTTAAGTAAATAAACTGGATTTGTGAATGGTTTTAATTAACCAGAATTTTCCAACATATGAATTGGAATGGATTTGAATAGAAATCATCATCGGGATATTTCGATATTGGATTCCATGACTATACGAGTATTGTGGAGGAATTTGGAGGATAGATATATATCGTTATTCCCCATACGATATGTGTTGATTTTAGGATTTGATATTGAATATAAGCCGATATAATTTATATTCAGAGCCTTGTATTTGATATCGAATTGGATTTTGGGTTTGTCGTGAATGGTGTCTTAAATAACACTATTATTAAACCAGTTGAGAATAGAATAAATCTTTTAATCAAGATTTGGAGAAGTTATCAATTAATTAATATTTAATTGGAAGTGAATAAAAGAATTGGATTTTTGGGTTTGTAGTGAATAGTGTTTTAAATAACATTTGTTCTTTAACCCAATTAACAATGAAGAATGTGATTTGGAAATTATAAATCTGTTTATTAAGATTTAATGGAAATCTCCAAAGTAAAATTTTCCAATTAAATAAATTGGAATGGAATGGAATTCGATTTGGTAATATTCGAGATGAGCTTCTGTAAAGGAAGACCATTACTATATACGGAATTTAAAAGGCTTTGTCATTATTCCATTTATATTACTGGTTGGATACGGAAATTTATATCGATTATATATGTTGGTCTGTTTTCCGTTAAGATTCCATAATTAATGGAATGTGATTTTGGGTTTATCGCGAACTGTGTTTTAAATAATATTGGTTCTTTAACCCAGTTAAAGACATGATTTATTTCCTAAATTTGAATAATCATTACATAATGATTTTTGGGAGATTAAAACTAAGTGGAGTTTAAATGAATCTTTAATTAGATTGAAATGTTAATGTGATAATTTAAATTATCAAATTAGTGAAATGATCGGGAATGGAGTATCACCAGTTTTGCTCCAAGCGATAGCTAAATCTTTTAATAGATTTGTACGAGAAATGGTAATTAATTTTACCGATAACACCATGGTGTTAGATATGGAGTGCTACCTGTTTTGCTCCATGGGATAAATAGGTTGGGATTGGGAAATATAATAAATGAATACTTTGGTGTGGTTCGCTAATCCCGACTAGTTTGGGAAACCTTAACTTGGTTTAAATTGTGAAAAGAATATTTGAATAAAAGAATATTTGGATTGGAATGAGGCGTATGTTGTGTTTTTAGAGCACTTGTTTATAAGATACGTGGGTTATTCGGAAAGACCGGGTTTAACCCATTCTGAATAATTGAAATGACTATAAGTCGAAGATGAAGACGGTGGTTGAAGACCGAAGATCTTCACATCATTTGGATGATTGTTGATGTCTTAATTGGGAGGCATCCCAAGACAAGGTAATAAGTGGTGATCGTCCAGACGTACTTGGAGATCGATCGGATATGCGAGGACCTCTCTCCTGTATTGGACATATGGGACGAGGAATAAGGTGCCTCCGGTTTCGTTCAGACCCAAAACGGACTTGCAAATGGATAGTATGTCTGGCATTGTATTCCTTTATACTGTATTCGTTGATCTTTGTTAAATATATATCTATTTGGTGGCGGAGAATTTATTCTCTTGCTTAACACCCTTCTCTGAGACGTATGAGCTCAGAGGTTATATATTGGCAGAAATCAGTGGTACGGTATGGATTGACAGTGTGGCATGCTGAGTGGCATGTGATCAAGGCTTTTGTTGAAAAGTAGGGCCTTGTGGTTGATGATCAAAGCACGGCTTTAAAGAGCATAGCTTTGTGTATAGCGTTAATTCGTGAGCCTCACACCCTGGTGTGAACCAGAAACGGGAGAGGACCTCAGGGAGGACATGCGTTTCCTTCTAGCTAGGAGTGGTGTCATGGTATGGAGCCTAGACATTTTACTCATGTGGATGTTGCATATTCTTATTTGATGGATAGCGAGGCGCCTCAGATATATCGGTCACTACGGGGCCAATGGATGACATGGCCGACATACTGACCAGACTTACGCCCCATTGGGTGGGAAAATGTATTGTTCAGGAACTATAATCTAATCCTCTAAGTGTGGACCGGCCTTGACGCTCTGAGTGCAGTTGCGGCTGAGCATGAGACATGGTGCTAGATTGTCTTGAATCAGAAGGACGATCCCTTGCCTTGGTTCACAGATGGGATCCAATTTCCAATACGTGACATTTCGGTTCTAATTGTAGAGCCTAGTATGGTGACGTGATATATGGTACTCCTGTCGTTTATGATTGATATATTTATATTTCAAGTTGTTTTTAACTCTATGCACTTATAATAGTATCAAATGATTTGTTATAAAACATACCAAGCATTCTTTGGCTATTATAAGGTAAAAATCTATCCTCCAGCTTACGTTGCATTATGTGATGGGACCTGAGTCTTATAATAGCTTCATTTTCTTTAATTAGCGCTGTCTATTTTATGTACTGGTATTCTTGGAGGTAAACTCGTTCCATGTTATACGGTGTGGTCCCTTTATTTACCTAATTTCGAAGTAAAGTTTTAAATAACTGTTCTAGTTCTCACACCAGTCACATGACTGACCTGGAGTTTATTGTTTTAACCTAAACTCTAGGTGCCCATATTTTTCTACATGGACAGCTAGTGTTTTGGTTTTTGCAGATTTCTATTTTACAGGATCCTGGTTTACAGCTGGTGCTATATTCGGAACGCTCTATATCCGTGTATTTCTTTCAGTTGTGTTATGTATTATTTTCCGCTGCAATGTAATTTACATTTCTGATATTTTTCTGATGTGTAATATTTATTCATACTTTGTTATATTCTTGAACTCTGATGTAATTGCGGTAAAAGCAGTGAAATGTTCTTCTGTTTGCGTTCTGATTTGTCGTGTTCTCAACTCAATCCGGGCTTTCCCATAAGGGCGGGTTTGGATCGTTATAGCTTGGTATCAGAGCTTTGGTTTACAGAGCTCGAGAACAAGACATAATAGAACCGAATGAAAGAATTCATCAGAGATTGGATTAGTAATATCCATTAAGAATGACTCGTTAGAGATGGGATTAGTAGTATCCCAGAATGAGTTTCAAAGAGTGTTAATTTTTAAATAAAAATGAAAACAAATTTTTTTTTTGAAAATTTAAAACTTATTATATGTATTTGAGCATTTTATTTTAAATTGATTTTGTACAATCGAGTATATGAAAATTTTGAATGTACGCGTAATTAACGTGTATTCGAAGTCTTAAATATACTGGGTAGATATAGAATCACACTCTAGTCCCTTGGAGATGATACAGGTGATTGACATGCCATCACCAATATTTGTGTTCGAGTTTTGAAAGTGGGATATCTATATATTTCCATTTGACTGGTGTGAGAACCAAAATATAGTTAGAATATATTGTTGTGAATTGGCATCAAAATGGATTTTGACTATATATAAAGTTATATATTTGAAAAGATAATCAATTAATTGGTTGCTGGTTGTGTTGTTTGATTATTTGTTAACTAATAAAACCAACACGAAAATGGATGGAAAATTTAGCCAAATCGAATCAAATATTGAACTGAATTGAAAATTGATTGGAATTGCATATATGTATATGTATATATAATGAACAGGTCATAGCATGGACGTTAAGAAGAGGAATAAAACTGTATGCCTACAAATAGGTACGTGTTTACTTTTTCTTGGGTTTTGATGATTTTATGAGCCAATTCGCCAACTGCTTGGCTTTTTCATCTTCTTTTGGATTGATGAGGCCGCTGTGAGCCAAGTTCCGGTTTTAAAGGTCTCCCCGTACAAAGGAGGTTATGGCGAAATTTTTCAGAAATTTAGGGTGTTAGCTAAATTTTTGAAGAATTAGAAAATTCTTAGAAATTGAAAAGTTGAAGAATGAAAGTTGAGTTGGTTAGTTAAACAACTTTCATTCTCCATTCCTTTTCGAGTACGAAAAGATTTTACGTGGGGGAGATTATAACAACCCGGATTTTCAGAAACAATTTAAAATTTTTATTTTTGCTATTTTTAATGGATTTTGAATATTTAAAATGATTTATTTTAAATAATAAGGACTAAAAATTTATTTAAATCGAAGTTAGAATGAATAAATTTATTTTAATTATAAAACGAGCTTGAAATGGCGCGGTAGTTTGAAAATTCGATTTCTAATTTCAAATGAATGTACAGGATTCAAAATAAATCGAATTTCAGTAAAACCAGAAATATTTGAATCTGTTTAATTATATCTTTCTAACGAATGCGAAAAATCCAGGTTTCATAATGATAATTGAAAGTTATGTCCAGTTTGAAATTTAAAATAGTCGCTATGGAATTTAATATAATATAAAGCCCTTAAAAATAGCCATTTTGCAAACGACCTCCGTTTTCGACGAAACCACTTCTGTTGGAACCAGAATGTCAAATTATTGCTAGATTCCAATTTTCATGATTTTTGGAATTAATATGTGAGCGTGGTGAATTTAAACGCCTTTGATATTTTTAGTTTGAATTTAATCGTCTGGAAAATGACTATTTTTCAAACGGTCTCCAAATTCGATGAAATTAGTTTTGTTAGGACCGTATCATCAAAATAAGGCTAGATATAATTTTTCTGTAATTTTTGTAGTCAGTATGTGGCCCCGGTAAATTGAAATGTACCTTTAAATTCAATATATATTGATTTATATTTTAATTTTGACAAAAACTAATCGAAACAGTCGAATTGGCTTACGAAATATATCCCAATGTGTCCGGAATGGGGGTATTTAGTTGGAGGCGACAGTCATTGGGTTTGATTTGGAGTTCAGGGCATTAAACAACTAATTAACGAATTAAATAATATATAATATAATTTATATAAATAACTGACCAATGAGAATTCATTAAAAACCCTAAATTATTAACTCTCATTCCAGCCGCCGCCAAAGGCGATTTTAAAGGCCATCGTCGCTTAGAATTTTTCACCTCCGATCTCCCTCTTTACTTAATGAAATTCTAATCTTCCAAATGCAAATTGATCCGCTCAGCGAGCTCTCTAGATCCAACGGGCAAGATCCTGTTTGGCCTTCTATCTTGTTCGATATTTCTCCTCAAAGTAGCACCAGTCGAACTGAAATTAGAGGGCCTAGGGGGTTTCGAATTCAGCTGTGTTCATGAGGGAGGACGTCGCTGCCAAGGCGGTCACCGCGGGCTTGTCGGATCTGGATTCGGTGGTCTGGGTATTCGTGCGCAGGAGGATTTTTGGTGCGAGCTCGATGGGTTTTAATCGGTCTGAAGGTGTTAACGAAGAAGAAGGGGATAAGAAATAATTAGGTGATTAATTAATGTAAATAATTATGTAATTGAATGTTTGTAATCCCATATCTCCTTCATACGAGGTCCAAATCGGACAATCAGATCCGTTGCGATCGTGGAGTCGAGAGCTTCACAACAAGGCTAACCGGGTTCAATTTGAAGCACATTAGAATTTTAGGCAAATTCAAACCCGAACGGTGCTGAATTCGCCAGATAAACACTGACGGAGTGGAAACCGACGGTGAGAGCTCTTTTTCACTCAAATTACTTTAAAGTTAAATATATACTAGGATGCAGACGGGGATTACTAGCCCCCGACACTATTTATTGTACAAACCATGGTTGCTTGTTTGCACTATATTGTGTTGTGATTGTGATGTGAAATAGAATATAAAATAATCACGTGTTGAATAAAATGTTTGAACAATAAAAATATCATTTTTATTGAATGAATAAACAATATAAAATATTCATGTGTTGAATAAAAAGTTTGAACAATAAAAATATCATTTTTATTTAATGTATGAACTATATATTGAAATAAATATTTTATCGTTAAAAATATAATTTTTAACGTGTATGTGAACGGGGTAAAATTCTCCTGAAATGAAAATAAATATTTATTTACAAATCGGACGATTTGTTTATGTACACCATTTAACTGACATTGATTGGGACGATAAATTTTACACATCGCCCAACTGCACAAATAAAATATGTGTTTGTTGATTAAAACCCCACACGGGTATTGGGATGATATTTGACGTACACTAATCCCGATTGTTTAGCTGTATGTCAATCGATGAGTTGACAGACTGTATAAGCGTTATTTATTTATTTTAATGCTTATATAGTTGTAAAATGCACTCTGGATGTTGTATGAATTTTTAATGATTGTTTATCATTATCGTTGTGTACATGCGATGTATGAGATACATATAACTGAAATTATATGGTAATTGATTGAGTCTGATTACAGTTCAGAATTAACGAATATTTTCAAATAATATTCAGTGTATAATCAAAATCAGATATTTTGAAAATATTATCATTTTAATATTATAATGATAAAAGAATATTTAATTTTGATTTGAAATTTTGAAATAAAGTTGAAATCGTTTTAAAATGAATTTAAAACGAATTTATTAAGAAATATTCAATTTTGATTTGAAGATTGAAATGTAGTTGAAATCGTTTTAAAATAAATTTAAAACGAATTTATTAAGAAATATTCAATTTTGATTTGAAGATTGAAATGGAGTTGAAATCGGTTTGAAATGAATTTATAAACGAATTTATAAAATACGATTTAAATAGAAATCGATGAAATATATATAATATTTTATATATATATTTTAATGGCTTGAATAGAATGCGCCGCGCCTTCCAAAGAATATAAGAAATTTGAATTCTAACGGTTGGATTTGGAGATACGTCCAAATCAAATTTGGAAAAGGTTGTTATAGATGCAGTTCGGTGGCCGTTGGTGGAAACCGACTGTACGACCTTGATAAAATTATTAAAAATATTAATAATATGTGTAAAAACATAATTAATGATTTGGAAAGAATTTGGATGAAAAACTCCAGTTTTGGAAAGATAAAAATATATTTTTATCAAAATTAACTAGAATGATAATCCAATGTTTTTAAATAAATAAATTGGATTTGTGAATGGTTTTAATTAATCAGAATTTTCCAACATAAGAATTAGAATGGATTTGAATAGAAATCATTTTCAGGATATTTCGATATTGGATTCCGTGACTATGCGGATATTGTGGAGGAATTTGGAAGATAGATATATATCATTATTCGCCATACGATATGTGTTGGTTTCAGGATTTGATATTGAATATAAGCCGATATAATTTCTATTCAGAGCCTTGTGTTTGATATCAAATTGAATTTTGGGTTTGTCGTGAATGGTATCTTAAATAATACTGTTCTTAAACCCAATTGAGAATAAAATAAATCTTTTAATTTAGATTTGGAGAAGTTACCAATTAATTAATATTTAATTGGAATTGAATAAAAGAATTGGATTTTTGGGTTTATAGTGAATGGTGTTTTAATTAACATTTGTTCTTTAACCCAATAACAATGAAGAATGTGATTTGGAATTTATAAATCTTTTTACTAAGATTTAATGGAAATCTCCAAAGTAAAGTTTTCCGATTAAATAAATTGGAATGGAATGGAATTCGATTTGGTAATATTCGAGATGAGCTTATGTAAAGGAAGACCGTTACTATATATGGAATTTAAAAGGCTTTGTCGTTATTCCATTTATATTACTAGTTGGATACGGAAATTTATATCGATTATATATGTTGATATGTTTTCCATGAAGATTCCATAATTAATGGAATGTGATTTTAGGTTTATCATGAACTGTGTTTTAATTGACATTGGTTCTTTAACCTAGTTAAAGACAAGATTTATTTCCTAAATTTGAATAATCATTACATAATGATTTTTAGGATATTAAAACTAAGTGGAGTTTTAATGAATCTTTAATTAGATTGAAATGTTAATGTGATAATTTAAATTATCAAATTAGTGAAATGATCGGGAATGGAGTATCACCAGTTTTGCTCCAAGCGATAACTAAATCTTTAAATAGATTTGAACGAGAAATGGTAAATTTTACCGATAACACCATGGTGTTAGATATGGAGTGCTACCAGTTTTGCTCCATGTGATGAACAGGTTGGGATTGGGAAATATAATAAATGATTACTTCGGTGTGGTTCGCTAATCCCGACTAGTTTGAAAAACCTTAACTTGGTTTAAATTGTGAAAAGAATATTTGAATAAAAGAATATTCTGGATTGGAATGAGGCATATGTTGTATTTTTAAAGCACTTGTTTATAAGATACGCGGGTTACTCGGAAAAACCGGGCTTAACCCATTTTGAATAATTGATACGACGATAAATCGAAGATGAAGACCGTGGTTGAAGACCGAAGATCTTCACATCGTTTGGATGATTACTGCTGTCATGATTGGGAGGCATTCCATGACAAGGTAATAAGTGGTGATCATCCAGACGTACTTGGAGATCGACCAGACATGCGAGGATCTCTCTCCTGTATTGGACATATGGGACGAGGATTAAGGTGTCTTCGGTTTTGTTCATACCCAGAACGGACTTGCAAATGGATAGTATGACTGACATTGTATTCCTTTGTACTATATTCATTGATCCGTACTAAATATATATCTGTTTGGTGGCCGAGAATTTATTCTCTTGCTTAACACCCTTCTCTAAGATGTATGAGCTCAAAGGTTATATATTGGCAGAAAACAGTGGTACGGTATGGATTGACAGTGTGGCATGCTGAGTGGCTTGTGATCAAGGCTTTTGTTGAAAAGCAGGGCCTTGTGGTTGATGATCAAAGCATGGCTTTAAATAGCATAGCTTTGTGTGTAGCGTTAATTCGCGAGCCTCACACCCCGGTGTGAACCAGAAACGGGAGAGGATCTCGAGGAGGACATGTGTTTCCTTCTAGCTAGGAGTGGTGTCATGGTATGGAGCCCAGACATTTTACTCATGTGGATGTTGCATAATATTATTTGATGGATAGCGAGGCGCCTCGGATATATCGGTCATTACGGGGCCGATGGATGACATGGTCGACATACTGACCGGACTTACGCCCCATAAGGCGGGAAAACGTATTGTTCAGGAACTATGATCTAATCCTCTAAGTGTGGACCAGCCCTGACGCTCCGGGTGCAGTTGCGGCTGAGCATGAGACATGGTGCTAGATTGTCTCGAATCGGAAGGACGATCCCTTGCCTTGATTCATAGATGGAATCCAATTTCCAATAGGTGACATTTCGGTTTTAATTGTAGAGCCTAGTATAGCGACATGATATATGGTACGCATGCCGTTTATTATTGATACATTTATGTTTGAAGTTGTTTTTAACACTATGCACTTATAATAGTATCAAATGATTTGTTTTAAAACGTACCAAGCATTCTTTGGCTATTATAAGGTAAAACTCTATCCTCCGGCTTGCGTTGCATTGTGTGATGGGGCCTGAGTCTTATAATAGCTTCATTTTCTTTAATCAGCATTGCGCTATTTGTTTTATGCACTGGTATTCTTGGGGGTAAACCCGTTCGGTGTCATACGGTGTGGTCCCTTGATTTACCTGATTTCAAAGTAAAGTTTTAAATAACTGTTTTAGTTCTCACACCAGTCACATGACTGACCTGTGTTTTAACCTAAACTCTGGGTGCCCATATTTTCCACACGGACAGCTAGTAGTTTTGGTTTTTGCAGATTTCTATTTTACAGGATCCTGGTTTACAGCTGCAGCTATATTCGGAACGCTCTGTATCCGTTTATTTCTTTCAGTTGTGTTATGTATTATTTTCCGCTGCATTGTAATTTAAATTTCTGATATTTTTCTGATGTGTAATATTTATTCATACTCTGTTATATTCTTGTACTCTGATGTAATTGTGGTAAAAGCAATGAAATGTTCTTATGTTTGTGTTTTGATTTTGCGTGTTCTCAACTCAGTCCGGGCTTTCCCGTAAGGGCGAGTTTGGGTCGTTATACTTTAAGCATAACCTTCCTTCTCCTTTATTCTCCCCTGCAACGCAGTTATCACTTGAGAATTGGTTGGTTTACAATAAGAGTTTTACTCGACAGCTTGGTGTTTTATTGAGGTAATTTGGGTGTGACTCTTAGCTATTTTTTGGTTTTGGAATTGGTTTCGCCTTTTTTGTCTTGTATTGGAATGTCGTGGCTTCAGAAGCTGTTTTCTTATCATCTGTGTTAGTGTCCTGGTCTTTTGGCTGTTGTTGTTTTTGCTATTTAGCAGCTTGGTTGTTTTGTGCTTTTGAGTTTCAAAAGTGAAATATGCTCGTCTTCCCAACCACGTTTTTCTGCAATAGCACTTTGTTGCCTTCTCACTGTTGCTTATCTAATCTCCAAAATTTCCTTGCAACAGGAGTTAGTTTAGGTCAGTTGTCAAGCTTGCTATTAGGGTGGGCTGCTAGTGATTCTGGCCTTTGGACTCTGATCAACGTGCAATCTGCTAGCTATTATCATTGAGTGAGGGTCTTTTGATTCTCCTAATTTAGTTTCCAGCATATCTGATTGTGTTATCTTGCATATGTGCTTGTGAGTTGGGTATATTTTTAGGGATTTATTTGGGCAACCATTTGGTTTGCGGTTGCGTAGTGCAACTGTATGTAAATTTACACCTGTGCGGTGTTAGCATGTGTTTGCTTGTAAACTTCCCATTGTGAAACTCATCACCCTGCGTGGTGATGTGTGTTCTTAGTAGTTAGTCATCCATGATAAATCTTGATTGTAAAATGTATTTATTGATTTGATTTAATGAAAGAGCATTGTTATTCACACTCCAAATTTGGTTAAGCAGTGGCTTATTTTTTAATTTTTTTCTAGAATTTAATAAGGGGAGGACATTAGAAAATAACCTCCCCTTAAAACTAAATTATAATATGGTCAAACTACCCTTACCTTAGTAATTAGCGTAATTGAATTGGGTGTTATTATTAATTCTCCAAAATGGTTAAAGGGGGACACAGATGAAATTCAGTAAGGCTTTGTCGTATTTATTCACGAAATTCATCGGGGTTTGGTTGAGTCTCACCCTTAAATTCGGCAAAAAGATCATTGAAAACGAAAAAAACGAAAAAGGTAGGTGTATTCAGAATTTTTTTTGATTATGTCCCCCATTAACCATTTTTGGAGTGTCACTAACAATCCCTTGGGAAAAAAGCGATTCGAAGAAGCAAGTAGGGGTATTTTCATAAACTAATTTTTGTGTTCAATACGCCTCTTAACAATTCTAAATATTACTGGAGTGCCCTTAAAATTGACCACCTCTTAACCAAATTTGGAGAGGGAATAACAATGCCCTAATGAAAACTTGGCGGTCTACTTTAAAAGCCTGTTAACCTTGCCCAAAAAAGTATATAAAAGATCTAATAATAACAAAAATTAATTTTTTCAATTGCAATAATTGTAATTGATATGAACATGCATTTGAAATTATTAGATTAGTTTTATATAGTATATGAATATGTTTGCTTTAGCATGAATTAAGTATATATACAAATTTACATATTAATATATACATACACATTAATTAATATAATACTAAATTAAATACTTTTATTAAGAATTTACGATAAATTGCTAGAATAAAATATGAATATGTATTAAAAAAATGTACTTATGGACATAGCCAATTAGTATTGTGATAACTGTGTTACCTATAGAAAACTCACATTACTAACTAAACAACAACAACAACATATATTTATATGTATGCATGTACATATATAAACATACATACGTACATAATAAATTAAACATAATAGCATAATCTATTTAATATACAAGAGTAGTATTACCTATAACTAATGCCCTAAAGCCCATGTTGAAAGGACGAGTTTTCTTCCCTTTTTCCTTGATTCGTAGTCTAGAATCATTGACCTTCTTGCTATCAAATATATTTGAGTTTTAATTGAATTTGATTTGAGAATTTTTGGATTGCTTGGTGTTTTCTTGGCCGACAAGATGATGTTGCGTCGGTCTAACAAATTCAAAAGAGTTAGGTTTTGATGTCAATATATATGATGATAAGAGAGAAAATTAAATTATCTTATACTCATTATCCCTTAATCTCGACCATGTATCTTCAATTATTTCTGATATAATGCTCATGGCACATAACATGTTATTGACACTGTATGCAACTTTAGTGTACTTTTGCCATTTTATATACGTGTTTTAATTATATTTTGCAGACTACATGCCCACATTTCCCATTTAGGGAAGTATTCATGATGGTCAATCATATTCTGCTCTAATTCAAGGTTTTTAATTTATTAATTAACGTAAGCGCTTTATTATTTATAAATTTATCATTAGTGATTATCTATTGTCTGTTCTTGATATTGATTTTATTGAGATCTCTTCATGTTTTAGGAAGTTAAACCACTTCTTCACTACACCAAAACAGAAAAATTCTAACGCTTATAAGTGTTAAGAGTAATTTCTGTAACATTTTTTAAGTGTTACTAATGGCTTGTGGGGAATTGGCCAACCAAATTATAATAGTTGTAAGTGGTACAAACAGACTCATTACTAACACTAAATGTTGGAACCTTAAGATATAGTAACACTTATAAGTTTATAAAACAATTATTTAGTGACATTTACAAATGTTACCCCACGAAAAATGTGTAACACTTACAAGTGTTAATATCATAATCCTACTAATACTTATAAATGTTGTCATACATAAATTGTTTTTTTGATTTTTAGTTTTGCAACACTTATGACTGTTGCTAATCTAAACTATTGGTAACACTTATACATTGTTACAATACGAAATTAAGTTCTTTTCTATTCTTTACACAATTAATATTAAGATTCTTAAAACCAATGAATATAACATTTCCTTATAATTTACATATCATATATATAATTCAACATATCAATTCAATATTAATACATTTTCATGTCTCAAATTCAACAATGTCACATTCCCATAATATAATACTCAAATATGAGTAACATGTCAAAATACCATAATATCATGTCTAAACTATAAAAACAAGATAAAGTTTTACTACAGATACATAGAATTTTAGATATTGTGAAGGTGAAAGGTGGGCCATAGTCACACATGTTTGCTTCCTCGTTGTCATTACATTCCAAATTTTATTTTTCCCCTCTTCCTCCACAACTTCCTACAAAATATAAATGTAGTTATTTTTAAAGAAAAAAATAGGAATAACAAGTTGCAATGGAACATTATTCACTAAGATGATACATACATATATCCACAATAAAAAAACCAACCAATCCTTACAACAATATATCCATATATCAAGTAAACAGCTCAAAGATCACCCATAAATAAATATGCTTTTGGTGAGTTCAAAAATAAATAGGATTTCACACCATCTTCGGTCAGGCTAAGTTCACTATCAATAATACTTCAAGTTTAAGATTTGCTGCAAACTGAGTTTGCAACTCAGTTTTCGAAACTGAGTTTCCAACTTAGTTTTCAAAACTGAGTTTGCAACTCAGTTGTGCAAAACCAAGTTTCTCAGTTTCGTGGACTGAGTTTGTGCACACTCGGTTTCGTGGACTGAGTTTGCGCAAACTCGGTTATGGGAACTGAGTTCGTAAACTCAGCTTCTGGAACTGAGTTCGCAAACTCAGTTTCCTTTTCGAAACTGAGCTCACAAACACTGTTTTCGAAACTGAGCTCACAAACTCTGTTTCCGAAACTGAGCTCAAAAACTCTGTTTGCGAAACTGAGTTTCTGACAACTCAGTTTCGCAAACTGAGTTTGCTCATGAATGGATTTATTACAATGCCCTTAACATGAATTGTAAACAACACTAACTATAGTTATTACATGTAACCAATATGTATTCAATGTATTGAATATTTGAATATAAATAATATTTAGCATCTTATACAAATGGACATTGTTGCTATAATATTACACAGATCACAACTGCATTAATAGCAATAAACTCTTATTTAGTGCAGCAATTATTGTTTGCATCAACAGCCATACACAATTCATGAACATTAGAAACTAGCCAAAACATTACCAAAACATACTGAAAGTGCGTGGATAACAAAGTAGATCCATCAAAAACTTGTAAGGGATAAAACAAAAAAAGTAATTTAGAAATCCACAACTACTTGATTAAAATATAACTTCCTATATATAGATGGCTTAAACTTGTTGCCTACTTCGAACATGCTGCAACATCTATTTAATAGCAACCTAGGTACTAATGTTGGGGATGGATTAAAAGATGGAGTATGTTTCAAATTTCATAGAGTTTGCAGCATCTATTAAATAGCAGTTGACTCAGTTTCAAAAATTGTGTTTAGAACTTAGTTTCAAAAACTGATGCATTTTATTATGCATATCTGATTCTATGGTTGAAAACTTTATAGACTCAAGCAACACCAATAATTTCACAAGGATAACAATCATCTTCAAGTTCTTAGAACAATCATGTGCAGATTAATTTAAACAAAATTACCTTTTCTACTGACCAAAAATATATGCTTGAGTTAAAATAGAAGTCATCGGAGCTTTTCCACCTTACCGAAGAAATGATTGAAATTACACAATGGGGAAATAGTTTAGAGCAAAAAAAAACATATAAATTTGTTGCATGCAAAATAATGCATTTTTAAAAGCTTGCATTATCTCTCATGTAACATACACATTACAAACTAAATATATCAAATTCATTGCAAATGTCCTCATAAGATGATTCGAGTGTACATGTTTATTTAAAGCAGTGTGCCGGAGAGATGTGTGCCCATGAACACTTAATTAAAACTAAGTCCAGAAAAAAATTATGATGTCAACCCTTTACTGGGTAATTAAGTTGTTACCACAACTTACCCTTAAAAAATGGTAGTATCAACACTTATTTAATTCTCTTTTCCAGTATTATAACCTTTATTTTTTGATCAACGTATAAACCCATATTAGTTACTCTAATGCATATACCATAAATATATTTCATTAGTCCAAATTTAGCTGAATTTGAATAGTGATTTATTATGTAGAAAATGAAATTTGAAGATACGTGAAATCTAAAATTAATATATTAAAACAGTATATACATATCGTTTTAGTAGTTGTTACAATATCTTGATTTTAAACAATTTTTTTAATCAAAACTTGTATGTTAATGACCATAATAATTTTCTCAAATCTTAGTGATTTGGGCTAATGTAATAATTTTTTTAGTGAATAAGAGGAAAACATAATCGGTATATATGCAATTATACCAAGCTGCATCGAGATAGAAAGAATCCTTGACTAATATATTGATCATCAATTGATCCCCTATTTTATGAAAGAGGCTTGGCCTTTTTTTTTATCATTGGCCATATATATGTAGCCTATTAACAAATAAGAATGGAATTTAGCAAACTCCAGTATAATAAAACAAATATCAAGTTAAATGTATATTTGCTTAGAACTGAGTTTGAAGATACATGTACTTTCTATATTCATTAAGTAGAAATGTCTTGCAAAATTTACTTCAGAAATTTCTTTAGAACTCATAACTAACACATAATTATTCTCATTTCTCAATTTTTGAGCTCCATATAAGAAGCTCTCAAACATTAAAATGAAATAAGTTACCTCTTAGTGCTTTTGACAAGTTACAAGTTTCCAAACATATTCTCAAATCACTTTTTTACCAAATTGACCCTAAATCAACAATTTATATTAGCAAGAGTTCAAATCGACCAGTGCATTTTTTTGTTTCTCAATTATAGACAGATGAGTTTTAAGATGGAACCAACATAAAAGCTATTTTTAATGAATTTTTTATGAAAAAATTAAAAATCGCACCAATACAAAATTGCTTACAAAACACGAATGTGGCAAAAGTGACCTACAAATTCGTTGCATGCAAAATAATGCATTTAAAAAAGCTTGCTTTATCTCTCATGTAGCATACACATTACAAACTCAATATATCAAACTCATTGCAAATGTCATCAGAAGATTATTCGAGTGTACATGTTATTTAAAGCAGTGTGTTAGAGAGATGTGTGCCCATGAACACTGAGTTAAAGCCAAGTTCAGAAAGAATTTTATGTTGTCAACCCTTTACTGAGTAATCAAGTTGTTACTCCAACTTTTCCTTATAAAAAGGTAGTATCAACACTTATTTAATTCTCTTTTCCAATATTATAACTTTTATTTTTTTTATCAACGTATAAACTTCATATTGGTTGCTCTAATGCATATACCATAAATATATTTTATTAGTCCAAATTTAGCTGAATTTGAATAGTGATTGATTATGTAAAAAATGAAATTCGAAGATACGTGAAATCTAAAATTAATATAATAAAACAGTATATACATATTGTTTTATTAGTTGTTACAGTATCTTGGTTTTAAACAATCTTTTTTTAATCAAAACTTGTATGTTAATGAACAAAATAATTTTCTCAAACCTCGGTGATTTGGGCTAATGCAATAATTTTTTTTAGTTAATAAGAGAAAAACATAACCGGTGTATATGTAATTATTATATCGAGCTGCATTGAAATAGAAAGAATCCTTGACTAACAAATTGATCATCAATTGATTCCCTATTTTATGAAAGAAGCTTGGCCTTTTTTATCACTGGCCATATATATGTAGCCTATTAACAAATAAGGATTGAATTTAGCAAAGTCCAGTATACTAAAACAAATATCAAATCAAATGTATATTTGCTTAGAACTGAGTTTGAAGATACATGTACTTTGTATATTCATTAAGTGGAAATGTCTAGTAAAAATTACTTCATAAATTTCTTTAGAACTCATAACTAACGCATAATTATTCTCATTTCTCAATTTTTGAGCTCCTTATAAGAAGCTCTCAAACATTAAAATGAAATAAGTTACCTCTCAGTTGTTTTGACAACTTACAAGTTTCCAAACATGTTCTCAAATCACTTTTTGACCAAATTGGCCCTAAATCAACAATTTATATTAGCACAATTTCAAACCGACCCATGCAATTTTTTGTTTCTCAATTATACACAGATGAGTTTTAAGATGGAACCAACATAAAAGCTATCTTTAATGAATTTGTTGTGAAAATTTTCAAAATCATACCAATACAAAATTGCTAACTAAACACGAATGTGGCAAAAGTGACCTACTGTGTTTTGGATTTGGCGTATATGTGCTATTTATTAGGAAAGAGGGCTAAAGCGATAAAAGTTTCGATGAATTTAATAAAGGATAGGGTTAGTACCTTTCATTGTAGATGACAAATGATGCCACATTGGAAGTTGGAAATGAGATCCCGTTTATTTTGCCGGGAAATTCTTGAAATTTCATTGGTAGATGAGGTGTATTAAACCTCGACCAATTACTCAGTTGCTTCGCTTTAACGTCAAACACAAAAATCTGATTTGCAGATGTAGCGATAACAAACTATCACTGTCCTTTGGCATAAAGCCCCCAGCAGTGACAAAGGAATCATTCGCTCTTGATATGAACCAATGTTGCATTCTTTCCAAAAGTTAATGCACATGAAAATTTATACAGAATAATGTAATTAAAATACTTAAAAAGTAGGGTATGAACTAACGTGTAGGCATGCATGAAACATAGAATGCACAACAAGTAGAAGAAAATCGCTGAAGAGGTAAGTTTATTATTTACTGCTTAAGGCTATTGTGTTCTCTAAACATCACAGTTGAGAGTTCAAACTCCAAGTCTCGTGACTTTGGTCGTTGTAATTAAGCTGTCTACAACTCATATATATTTTTTTAATACAAATGAGGATGACATAAAGAACTACAATTAGGGGCCGTTCGTAGCGTTTTGTTTCCACGCTGGATTTGCCGTTCGCGTCCGACGCGTCGGACGCGAACGGAAAATTCCACGCCCAAATGGAACGACTGGTGGAAGTTGGAAAACAAGCCGTTGGCGTCCGACGCGTCGGACGCCAACGGCTTCTTTTTCAACTTCCCTCCTCCTCTTATATATTATAACTTTCTTCATTCTTCCCTTCAACATCATATTCCTTCCTTTCTTCTTCGTCTCAATCTTATTCTTCAACTAAACTAATGTCTGCCTCTGATTCTTTCTCCGATTTCGACGATTTGCTTGATCTCTACGGGATTTCACTCATCCAGGATGCTAGTAGAAATCATATGACGAGGATACATACTTCAGAGTTTACCGGCTTAGCTTGGGTTAACGAAATTTTGAATGGTCATCAAAACCGTTGTCAAAATAATTTTCGGATGAAAAGACTTTGTTTCTACTCAATATGTGAAAAATTGGAACAGCATGGTCTCGCTTCTAGACCAGAAATGCATGTCATCGAAATGGCTACAGGGCTTCATTAGTTCGAGATTCCATTAGAGATGGGTTGGTTGCTGCTGGTCTGCACTGATTTTTCTTTTTATTTGTAGTTGTATTTGTACTTGTATTTGTAGCTGTATTTGTACTTGTATTTGTAACTGTATTTGTATTCGTATTCGACATATCATATCTATTTATCTTTATTTCAAAAATACCACGCTCAAATGCCACGCTCAAATACCACGCTCAAATACCCCGTTCGTAGCTAAAAACACAATTCCCCGTTGCTACAGTACCACGCTCAAATACCACGCTCAAATGCCACGCTCAAATACCCCGTTCCCGTTCGCAAAGAACGCACCCTTAGTATATCTTTGTTGAAGTTTGATAATGCACAATATTTCTCCTTTGTAAGACTCACGCTTAAAATACTGCAAGAAAAAAAACAAACATAACAGCTTTTTATCCACTGCCTTGCTGGTTTTTAAAAAAAACCAGAGCACACCTTATTTGTTTGAGGCGGAGCAGGAATGAAAGCATTAATTAGGGTAAGTAAAATTAGGCTATAATAATTGCATCACAGTTATGATGGATTAGAATTTTTCTTATTTTTTAATGTATTCTTCACTTGATCAAACAAGATGAAGAGGTCTTGTATCATGTTAACAAATAATCTATTAACGATATTTTCTGTCAACACCGAAAGTGGATCAACAGGGTCAGACCTAAAGGGGAAACAGGTGGCTCACTTCCCCGATCGATTTTAGTGGGAACTTTAGATGCTAGGGCTCAGAGGTGCAGGATCGCTGAGGACTATTAGATCGGATCTAGGCTCACTGAATGGGGTTCGACCGCCATTCGAGGATATTGAGGGGGTGTAAACCCCGGCTTCTCTATAGAAAGAATATTGAACTGCGACTATTATGATTAGAGAAATAATAATACACACTTACAGAGTGGTTTTCATATAAGAAGATCCATTTTCATTAAGCTTTTGTGGGAAGTACACGAGTGTCATAGGGAGGAATTCTCCATTGATCTTATTTCCCAAGTTGTTTCGGATGGTACAAAAAGTATGGAATAAAAATATCCCCTTTAATGTGACATATGGGGTCTTATTTATAGTGGTTCAAGGCCCCTTCCGTCGGAGGTCTATCGGATCCGCCTGGGTCTTTGTCGGTTGTTTTATTCATGGTTTTGGGTGCTTGAACTTCGGCCACATTTCGTGCATTCAGTTGCGATACTTGAATTCTTGAAGGCAGCTTCAGAATGTAGAGTCGCAGACGTGAACTTTCGGATGTAGGCTCTCGGCTCTATCGTGAATACTTGGAGGGGCTTGACCTCGTGGTGTATGTTGATAGCTGCCGGGTTGAAACCGCTACGGTTTCGGTACAAGGTAGCCAAGTATGTGAGACGACCCAAACTTCCCCTTACAGGAAAGCCCAGATTGAGTTGAGAACATGACATACCAGAACACAAACGACAGACCATTTCATTGCTTATTACAACAATTTACATCAGAGTACAAGAATATAACAGAGTATGTATAAATAATTTACAACAGAAAATATCAAAGATTTATATCACATCTAAATACATAGCAGCGGAAAAATAATACATAACACAGTTGAAAGAAATACACGAATACAGAGCTTTCTGAATATCATTCCAGCTGTAAACCGAGATCCTATGAATATAATATCTGCAAAACAAAAAATACTAGCTGCCCGTGTGGAAAATAGGGGCACACAGAGTTTAGGTTAAAACAATAAACTCCAGGTCAATCATATGACTGGTGTGAGAACTAAAACAGTTATTAGCTTGATTTTAAAGTCAGGTAAATCATGGGACCACGCCGTATAACACGGAGCGGGTTTTCCCCCAAGAATACCAGTGCATAAAACAAATAGCGCAATGCTAAAGAGAAAAATGAAGCTATTATAAGACTCAGGTCTCATTACACAATGCAACGCAAGCTGGAGGATAGAGTTTTTACCTTATAATAGCCAAAAATACTTGGTATGTGAAATTTCATATTTTATTATTATTATAAGTGAAGAAATCAACTTCAAATATAAATGTATCAGTCATAAGTGGCGTAGGTACCCATATATTACGTTGCCATACTAGTTCTACAATTAAAACCGCACAATGTCGTATTGGAAGTTGGATTCCATCTTTGAACCGAGGCAAGGGATTATCCTATGCACATTCGAGACACCCTATAGCAAGTGCCTCAAGATTCAGTCACAACTGCACCCGGATCGGTAAGGCTGGTCATCCGTCGATGATTAGTTATACCATAAACTATATGTTAGCCGGTTCTATCGAACCTCTAAAATGGTCAGTTTGTCGACTATATCCATCAGTCCCGTAGTGACCGATATAATATCCATCAGC
Source organism: Allium sativum (assembly GCA_030737875.1). Classification (NCBI taxonomy): domain Eukaryota; kingdom Viridiplantae; phylum Streptophyta; class Magnoliopsida; order Asparagales; family Amaryllidaceae; genus Allium; species Allium sativum. Next base: position 517,021,177 of record CM060922.1, read on the forward strand.
CCCGCAGAGCTGATATATCTGAGGTACCTCGTCTCCCATCAAGTAATAATAGTGTGCAACATCCACATGAGTAAACAGCCTAGGCTCCATGCGGTGACGTTACTCGTAGCTAGAACTAACATATGTCCATTTCGCTACTGTCCTTCCCGTTTTTGGTTCACACCAGGGTGTGAGGCTCGTGAATTAACGCTACACAAAGCCATGCTATTTAAAGCCATGCTTTGATCATCAACCACAAGACTTTACTTTTCAACAAAATCCTTGATCATTTGCATATCAGCGTGCCACACAGGCAATTCATGCCATGCGACTGATGTCTATCGATATATAACCTCTGAGCTCGTACGTCTCAGAGAAGGGTGTTAAACAAGAGAATAAATTCTCCGCCGCCAAACAGATATATATTTAATAGAAATCAATCAACACAGAATAAAATCCAATGTTAGACACACATCCATTTACAAGTCCGTTCTGGGTCTGAACGAAACCGGAGGCACCTTATTCCTCGTCCCATATGTCCAATATAGGAGAGAGACCCTTGCATATCCGATCGATCTCCAAGTACGTCTGGACGATCACCACTTATTACCTTGTCTTAGGTGTATAGCCCAATCAAGATATCAGTAATCATCCAAATGATGTGAAGACCTCTGGTTTTCAACCACCGTCTTCATCTTCGACTTATCGTCGTATCAATATCTAACACCACGGTGTTATCGGTAAATTTAATTACCATTTCACGTTCAAATCTAATTAATGATTTAACTATCGCTTGGAGCAAAACTGGTGATACTCCATTCTCAATCATTTCCCACGTATGATAATTATATTATCAGTTCACATTTCAATCTAATTAAAGATTCATTATAACTCCACTTAGTTTTAATCTTCCCAAATTTCAATATTAATGATTATTTAACTTTGGAAACACAAACATGTCGCATCGACATTCTACACCGTACTATTGATTTTTGTCGATATATAACCTCTAAGCTTGTACCTCTTAGAGAAGGTTGTTAAGCAAGAGAATAAATCCTCCGCTACCAAACAGATATATATTTAGCAGAGATCAACCATACAGTTTGAAATACAATGTACATGTATTCCTGGCTTTAACTGGGTTAAAGAACTAATGTCATTTAAAACACAGTTCACGATAAACCCAAATCACAATCCATTTATTATGGAATATTCATGAAAAATAGATCAATATATATAATCAATATCAATTTTCATATTCGATTAATAATATAAATAGAATAATGACAAAGCCTTTTAAATTCCATATATATTAAAGTCTTCCTCCACAGAAGCTCACTTCGATTATTATCAAATCAAATTCCAATCAATTCCAATTAAATATTAATTAACTGGAAAACTTTATTTTTTGAAAATCCTATTAAATCTTAATAAAAGATTTATATATTCCAAATTATGTTTCACTGTTAATCGGGTTAAAGGACGAATGTCGTTAAAAAGACAGTTCACAGTAAGCCCAATTCACATTCCATTCTAATTCCAATTAAACATTAATTAATTGGTAAAACTTCTCTAAATCTTATTTAAAAGATTTACTCTTTTCCCAACTGGGTTTAAGAACAGTGTTAATGAAGATACCGTTCACGAAAAACCCCAAATCCAATTTGATATTAAATACAAGGATCTGAATAGAAAATATATCGGCTTATATTCAATATCAAATTCTGAAACCAACGGATATCCTATTGGGAATAATGATATATGTATCTTCCAAATTCCCATAACAATATCCATATAATCATGAAATCCAATAACGAAACATTCCGAAGATTATTTCCATTCTAAACCGTTCCAATTTATTTATTGAAAAATTCTTGTTATTTTAAAACCATTTCAAATCCAATTTATTTTATTTAAAAATATTGAATTATTATTACTAGTTAATAACCAGTTCATTTTGATAAAAATATATTTTTATCTTTCCAAATATGGAATTTTTCATCCAATTTCTTTCCAAATCATTTATTATGATTTTACACAAATTATTGATATTTTTAATAATTTTATCATGGCTCGTACAGTCGGTTTCCAATAACGGCCACCGAACTGCACTTACAACGACCTTTTACAAATTTGATTTGGACGTATCTCCAAATCCAACCGTTAGATTTCAAATCTCTTGTATTTGTTGGAAAGCTCTTTCCGATACGAACCCAATGGTTCTGGATTTAGGAGAATCCGACGGTCGGATCTCCCGTAATGTCAATTCGAAGTCAATGGTCGAAATTCGCGAACGGCCGCGGCGCGACGCGTTCTATTCAGGCTATTTAATATATATAATATATATATTATGTATATTTCGTTGATTTCCATTTAAAACGTATTCAATAAATCATTTTAATTTCATTTTAAAAACGATTTCAACTTCATTTTCAATTCTAAATCAAAATTGAATATTCTATACCATTAATATATAAATGATAATATTTCCAAAATATCAGATTTTGAAATAATTTCCTTTTCGATATTCATTTTAAAAATGAATAAAATCGATATAAATATTGTTCTCATCCAAATGATGCATCTAATCAACACGACTTCATATTTTTCAATATTTTCATGTCCATCCCAACTCGGACATCAAAATCATATTTTGATCCATTACTGAATATTATTTATTTTAAAATATTCATTATTCGTCATTTTAAAATATTTGTTAATTTAAAATATTTGTTCTTTCTGAATTGGAATCAGACACAATTAATTACCATTTAATTTTATTTATATGGATTTCATACGCACATGGACACAATAATCATACATAGTCAACCATCATCCAGAGTGCATTACACAACCGCATAAGCGTTAAATATAAATAATTAACGCTTGTAACAGTTTGTCAACCCATCGATTGACATACAACTAAACAATCGGGATTAGTGTACGCCAAATATCATCCCAATACCCGTGTGGGGTTTCAATCAATACACACTGATTTTATTTGTGCCGTTGGGCGATGCGTAAAATATATCGTCCCAATCAATATCAGTCAAATGGGTGTACATAAACAAATCATCCAATTTGTAAATGAATATTTATTTTCAACACATGACCATTTTATATGGTTCAAACATTCAATAAAAATTATATTTTTATTGTTCAAATATTTGTCTTCCATACAATACAATCAACAATCACAATACAGTCCATTTCCACAACACAGTACAATCAAACAAGTCGTCCATGGTCTGTGGACGATGGTGTTAGGAGTTACTAAGCCCCATCTGCAACCTAGTATATATTTAACAGTAAAATAATTAGTGAGAAGGAGTTCTCACATTTGGTTTCCACTCCGCCAGTTTTATTTTTGAAATTCTGAACGGTTTGAATTCTGTTCGCTTCCAGTCGGGTCCATCGCAATATGTTTTCAAGCGGTTTATATTAAAAATCACATTTTTAATACAGTGCTATTTTTTTAAAAAATAACATTTTTATTCTGCTACTATATAAAAAAAATCACATTTTTATATTGCTAAACATACTTTAAAAATCCCATTTTTAAAACAACTCTATTTAAATTAAAAAACACATTTTTAAATCATCGCTATTTCATATATTTAAAAGAAAATCATACTTATAAAAATCTGATTTTTTTATTTCTAAAAATATATTTATAAAAATCTAATTTTTATGTCTAAAAATCATATTTCTATTTCCCTATTACATATATATAAAAAATCATATTTTTATTTCAATTTTTATTTCTAAAACCAAAGCTATTTTTATTTTTAAAACCAAAGCTATTTTTATTTTTAAAACCAAAGATATTTTTATTTATTAAAAACAAAGTTATTTATTTTCTAAAATAAAGTCATTTATTTTCTAAAACAGAGTTATGTATTTTTTTAAACAATGGAATTTATTTTCTAAAACAAAGTTATTTTTTTAAAACAATGGAATTTATTTTCTAAAAAAAAGTTATTTTTTTTAAAACAATGGAATTTATTTTCTAAAACAAAGTTATTTATTGTAACGACCCGTATTCTATGCATCATAGGATCGTAGGATATTTAATTCTTTCACATATGAAGTCGTATGGTCATGTAACCTTGGGAGACGACTATTGGGGTCATTTCCCATGTTCATGATTTTTCCCGATTTTTAAATGACCATTTTACCTCTAGTTGGCACTGTTTTGGCCATAACTTTTGACTGGAAAGGAATTTTGACCTGAAACCACCTCCATTGTCTCCGGATGATGCTTTCTCTTTCCGTAGAGTGGTCACATTAGCCAAACGGACTCACCGTTTGGGAGATATGGCTGAAACAAGTTTCAGATGGTGAAAAACAGCTTAATTGGGCTTAACCGGGTGATTAGCAGCTAGGCCCAAAGGGGAATTTCGGGTTTAGAGGTATAGGAGGACTGATTAGGGTTAGGAAATCACTTTCATTTCAGTTTTGAGCCGCCACAAACCTTCTTGAAACCTTAGTAATGGCTTCCATCCTCTAAAACCACTCCAAAACACATTTTTAGTGAAGATTAAGCCTAAACTACATCAAAGCAAGGCCAAATAGCAACAAAGCAAGGTTGGAGCTGCTGCTATACATAGGAATTCGACCCAAACAGAGACTATTTCAGATTTGGTGTTTCATTTGTGGCCAAGGTGAGTGATAGCATCGTTTTGACACTAATTACAGTTAATTAAGGGTAATTAGTGAAGATTAGCGAATTTATACACTAATAAATTCTGGAAAAATGTTTAGAAATTCTTAAATAATATTTTATGCCTCTGTTAGAAAATTTAGACGATTTGATTAAGTTTTACTAAGTATGTGCCTAAACATGATTAAGAGAGGTTATGGGAAAATGTGGGGTTTTGGCCACTTTTGATCCATTTTGATTCATTTGAATTGTTGTTTGATGTTTGTGGTTGCTCTTACATGTTGTTATGGCTACTTGACATGATTTGTGATTGGTTAGAATAGTTAGATTTGTCAAAAACGTCGTCGAACGGCGTAAACAAGTTGCTGGAAAAGTTGCAGAAAGTTGTGCAGGGCTTCGGATCGGATCGGATGAGGGCTCGGATCGAATATGCGAACTGGGCAAGAAAACCCGACCCGAACTGGAGTTTGGCACGTAAGAGACTTGGCAAGAAGGAAGGCCGTTTACTTAGAGTTGGAGTGGACAAGGGGATCGGATCGGAAGAATAATGGAGGCCAGATCGGATCGACTCAAGAATGGAAGGCTACAACTGGAGTAAGGCGAAGGGAGCGAATCGGATCGGAGTGGATGGAAAACGGGAGCGGATCGGATCAGAGTAGATGGAAAACGAGGAAGCTGATCGAAGAAAACTGGAAGGAAGACAGTAACCCGACCCGACCCGGAGGAGGACACCGACCCGACCCGACCCGAAGTGGAGTATCCGACCCGAACCAAGCTAGACGAGGACCACCGATCCGAACCGATCAGGAAGGTTACACCGAGCTGAACCGAGCTAGACGAGGAGTACCGAACCGAACCGTACGTGGGCTATTACCACTACGCAATGACTCTTCTGAAGACCCACTCCAATTCGACCAAACCCGAGATGCAAAGGAAGTCCAAATGAGAAGTTAGAGCTCAAGATTTAGATGGGAATCAACGAGTTCGCTTCATGATTGGGCTTTGCTGCGGGACGCGTGTTAAGGGGTTATCGATGTCTATAGCTTTGGACCACTATGGTAGGAGGCACGAAGGCGGATTCAGGGCCATTATGGCATTGGTAGGACCAAGGGCTACGACCAATGTGGTGGGTCATTGAAATGTTTGGTCATGACTCCATGTGTTTAGCTTGGTCATAGCAGGGTTTCTACAAGTCGGGATTCGTCGTTACCTCAATTTGTCAAGTGTCCCAAAGTGGTAGATATCGTACGCTTTACGCACTGAGTGAGAGAGGTGAGGATGGTTGCTATGGTTGATTTGTTTGCTATCATTATGACATGCACACCCCACCCCCGTATTCTTTACACTATTTATTATGGCACCTTAGGGTACTGTACGGTATGTGGTACCAACTCTTTGGTTGCAGGTCCAGGTTCAGGTATGGTTTAGTATACCTATTATTATTCTGTTTAGATGCTTATCGCTCATACCAGGCTTTATGTCTGACCCAGAGTTTTATGTCTCCTCTTATTACTCTGGGTGCTCACACGAGCAGACTAGAGACAGGTTAGCTGGTGATGCACGGGTAGATGATCCGGAGACGAGCAGGAGGCTTCCACGTAATATATATAATATTCTCCCTGTGTTGATTGAAGATCACTGCTTGGGCATTGGTGGTGCATCTTCTACTTTAGCTTTCTTTTGTTTAGAGACAGTAAATTTGGAAAATTGTAATAAGCTGTATTTGGATTTCCGCTGCTCTGATGTTGATGTTGATTTTAGTTATCAGCTTATGCACTATCTCACCTGTTTTATGTCAAGTATGTTATTATTATATTTTATTCCATGCGCTGCGAGACATTCTACAGGTTCCTTGATTAGTTCATTTCCTTCTTTCCTTTCTTTGGCGACCGTTCCGTGCTAGTCGGGCATGTGTACAGCGCACTTTCGGAGGAAATGCAGGCTGGTGCGGGGCGGGCCGTCACACTTGGTATCAGAGCTCTAGGTTGCGTAGTTAACCTAGGGAAGTTATCAGGGAGAGATAATATACGTATACGAGAGAGCGTATTTGTGATTACTTTGGTTTTTAAAAAGCTATATATATACTATTACTAGTATAAGGATGAAGTCGTACTGCACTAGCACCACTATGGAGTCGTTAATCGTTTCCTTTTTCAGATTGACGATGAGCCGATATACTAGAGGTGCTGGTAGGGGAGCCAATAATGGGAATGCTGCTGACGTGAGGACGATGTTTACTGACCTCATGAGAGAGATGCTTAGAGATGTACAGAGGGCAGCTCCCAATGGTGGAGATGGTGGTGGTCCAATATTGCAGGCGCCAAGAGTCGACTTCGCCAAGCTGAATAAGGATTATACTAGTCTTGGTGGGAAGTCGTTCCACGGAACGGAGTCGGCTACGGATGTTCAAGATTGGTTGGACAGTTGCGAACGTATCTTCGAGGATTTGGGTATCGAGGATGCGATGAAGAGAAAGCTAGCGTCCCGTCAGTTGCAAGGGCGGGCAATGAATTGGTGGAATGCTATAAAGGCAGCTACTCTCGAAGATCAGATTACTTGGGACCAGTTTAAGGCTCGCTTTAGCGAGAAGTTCATTCCAGCTGCTCAGAAGTCAGTGCTGTTTAAGAAATTCTTGGAGCTCAAGCAGAATGGAAGAGTTGTCTCGGAGTATATCGCTGAATTCGACACTTTGTCGAAATATGGGTTGTCTCTTATTGATACTGCCGAGAAGAAGAATGAGAAATTCATAACTGGTTTGGATCAGTACTTAGGGAAAAGGCTTATTAACCACATCGATGAGACGTTTGAGTCGATTGTGGGGAAAGCATTAAGATCAGAAAGTCTCTACCCTAAGACGAAGATTGAGGTTGCATCCGCAGATGAGCCAAAGCCACAAGCAAGTGGTGGAGGCAAGGGTGGTTCCTAGAATAAGAGAAAGCAGAATCAGACTAAGGATGGCCAGAAGAAAAAGAATAAGCAAGATGTTGAGTGCTTCAGCTGTGGTAAGAAGGGTCATTATGCTAGTAATTGTCGGGCCAAGCCAGCGGATAGGAAGTGCTTCAACTGTGGCCAAATGGGACATCACAAGGACAAGTGTCCGCAACCCCCCAAAGAAAAGCAAATGGTGAAAGCATATGCTCTTAATGCTATTCCTTCTTCGTCGAATGCCCCAACTGCGGCGGAGAAGGGAAAGAATGTCGTCATTCAAGGTATGCTTTCCGTTTATGATGTTCCTGTTAGAGTTTTGTTTGATACCGGAGCTTCCAGTTCTTTCATATCTAGTGACCTGGTAGATAGGTTGGGATTGGAGCCCGAGATTGTCGATAGACCTTTAGTAGTGACGAACCCGATTGGTGGTTCGACTAGCCTTAGCATGATTTGTCGTAATGTGGTCCTATCGAGTCATGGATGCATGTTTGTTTGTGATTGCTTTGTTTTGGGCTTTACTGGGTTTGGCATTATTTTGGGAGTAGATTGGCTCCAAAGATACAGGGTGGTGGTAGACTGAGAGGGCTTTTTAGTGACAGCTAGAGCGGATGATGGGCGGAGGATAGTGTTTGGTGGTCTACCCAGTAAGGGGGTATTGGCTAGTTTTCTAAACTCCCTTGACATTCCGCATAGTGAGTTGTCAGGTTTTCCCGTGGTTGGCCAGTATCCGGATATTTTCGAAGAAGTGACCGGGCTTCCACCACACCGAGAGATTGAGTTCCGTATTGATTTGGTAAAAGATGCCAGACCTATAGTGATGCCACTTCGTCGTATGGCACCAAGAGAGCAGCGAGAGCTCGAGGTGCAAGTCAGCGATCTTTTGAAGAAGGGATTTATCAGAAGGAGTGTTTCTGAATGGGGAGCACCAGTTGTGTTTGCTACCAAGGCGGATGGTTCCCTTCGTTTGTGTGTAGACTACCGCGAGTTGAATAAAGTGACGAGGAAGAACAAGTATCCTCTACTGCGGATAGATGATTTGTTCGATCAGTTGAGTGGCGCGAGAGTATTTTCTCAGTTGGATCTCGCGACAGGTTTTCATCAGCTTAGAGTGGAAGCTGAGAGTATAGCTAAAACGGCATTTCGAACGCCGTCTGGATTTTATGAATGGTTGGTCATGCCATTCGGGTTGACCAATGCCCCAGCATATTTTGTGGATCTTATGAATAGGGTATTCAGAGATCAGTTGAATAAGTTTGTCCTTGTGTTCGTTGATGATATTTTGGTCTATTCGAGGACAGAGGAAGAACACAAGGAACATTTAAGAGTAGTGATGGAGGTGTTGAGAAAACACCAACTGAAAGCAAAGTTTTCTAAGTGTCACTTCTGGAAGAGGGAAGTGAGGTTCTTGGGCCATGTTGTATCAGAGAATGGTATTGCCGTGGACCCGGCGAAGGTGGCTACGGTACAGGATTGGCCTACGCCCAAGAATGTAATAGATGTAAGAAGTTTCTTGGGGTTAGCTGGATATTATCGTAAGTTTATCCAAGGTTTCTCCAAGTTAGCAGCACCATTGACCCAGTTGACCAAGAAGAATCAAGCTTTTGTCTGGGATGAAAGGTGCGAGAATGCATTCAAAAGTCTAAAGGACAAGTTGACAAGCGCACCAGTGTTAGTCATTCCTAAGGGGGATGAAGAGATGACGGTATACACGGATGCCTGTGGTACCGGACTGGGTGCTGTATTGATGCAAGGCAGTAGGGTTGTAGCTTACGCAAGTCGGCAATTGAAACCGCACGAGAGAAGATACCCTACCCATGATTTAGAATTGGCAGCGATCGTGTTCGCGTTAAAGATGTGGAGACACTATCTCTTGGGAGAAAGATTTGAGCTGTTTACAGATCATAAGTCGTTAAAGTATCTCTTCTCTCAGAAAGATCTGAATCTCCGTCAGCAGAGATGGTTAGAGTTCTTAGCTTCCTATGATTTTGACATCGCATACACACCGGGAAAGGGCAATGCAGTGGCTGATGCATTGAGTAGAAGACAGGCCAGTTTAGGGGCTATGTTCCTTGAATGGAAGCAACTGGAGTATATCGCGGGGTTTGATTTCAGACCAAAGTGCAAATTGGATCCAGAAATGTTAGCAAGTTTGACGATCAGACCCACTTTAATTGAGCGGATCGGCTCTAGTCAGAGGGACGATCCTAACCTATTGGAAATCATCTCCAAGTTAGAGATGTGTGTCGATGAAGAGATGAACAAGTATGGGCTTGATCGAGATAGATGGCTTAGAAAGAATGGAAAGCTTGTTGTACCCAATGTCAATGGATTGAGAGATGAAGTGCTTAGAGAATGTCATCACTCAAAATTGACTATACACCCCGGTGGTAATAAGATGTATCGAGACATGAAGCAAACCTACTACTGGGTAGGGATGAAAAGAGACATTGGGAAGTTTATATCCAAGTGCATGAATTGCCAGCTAGTTAAAGCCGAGCAAAAGAAGCCTAGTGGGTTGTTACAACCCTTAGAAATTCCCGAATGGAAATGGGAGCAAGTCTCGATGGATTTCATCGATGGTTTACCAAGGACTAGATCGGGATATGATAACATTTGGGTAATTGTAGATCGATTGACTAAAAGCGCAAGATTTATACCAGTCAAATCGACCAGAACGGCAGCCAAGTTGGCCGAATTGTATATGAAGTGGGTAGTGAGATTTCATGGAATACCCAAAAGCATTGTGAGTGACCGAGACCCGTTGTTCACTAGTGGGTTTTGGAAGAGCTTACAAGAGGCTCTAGGGTCAGAGTTACATCTCAGTACCGCCTATCATCCTCAGACCGACGGTCAGACGGAGAGGGTGAACCGTATTTTGGAAGATCTCTTGAGAGCATGTATATTGGATTTTGGTGGATCATGGGATGACCATTTGCATCTAGTAGAGTTTGCATATAATAATAGCTACCAATCCAGTATCGGTATGGCTCCGTTTGAAGCTTTGTACGGAAGACCGTGCAACTCACCATCATGTTGGATAGAGACTGGCGAGAAGTTTATGCTTGGACCAGATGTGGTGAGGGAAACTTCAGATAAGATTAAGATCATTCAACAACGAATGAAGGCTGCCCAAGATAGGCAGAAGAGTTATGCTGATAAGATAAGAAGAGACTTAAAATTCTCTGTTGGTGACTTGGTGTTTGTCAAGATTTCTCCGTTGAAGAGCATAATACGATTTGGCAAGAGAGGCAAGTTGGCACCAAGATTCGTTGGCCCGTTCCCTGTTCTTGAACTAGTCGGGAATTTGGCATATAGAATTGACTTACCAGAGAAGATGGCGGGAGTTCACGACGTATTTCAAGTTTCCCAACTAAGGAAGTTCGTTCACGACTCAGATATGACTATTTCACCTGATCAGTTAGAGGACTTCGAAGTAGAACCCGAGGCGGTTGGGAGTCGCAAGCCGGCCCGTATTGTCGAGCACGACATGAAGCAACTTCGAAGAAAGGCGGTGAAGCTAGTCAAGGTTCAGTGGGGCGAGGACGAGAATGATTGTACTTGGGAGACAGAGGAGAACATTAGGAAGACACACCCAGAACTCTTTGCCTGGTAAGATTTTGACTTCGATTTAGTTTTCCGCATGCTAGGATAGGTTTGTTTTGCTTGTTTTGCATGTTTGATTGATGTATGTGGTTGTTAGGCATGCGGGATCCTTTGTATGTTTTGGGTTAAGGAATTTCGGGGACGAAATTTCTTAAGGGGGGAGAGTGTAACGACCCGTATTCTACGCATCATAGGATCGTAGGATATTTATTTCTTTCACATACGAAGTCGTATGGTCATGTAACCTTGGGAGACGACTATTGGGGTCATTTCCCATGTTCATGATTTTTCCCGATTTTTAAATGACCATTTTACCTCTAGTTGGCACTGTTTTGGCCATAACTTTTGACTGGAAAGGAATTTTGACCTGAAACCACCTCCATTGTCTCCGGATGATGCTTTCTCTTTCCGTAGAGTGGTCACATTAGCCAAACGGACTCACCGTTTGGGAGATATGGCTGAAACAAGTTTCAGATGGTGAAAAACAGCTTAATTGGGCTTAACCGGGTGATTAGCAGCTAGGCCCAAAGGGGAATTTCGGGTTTAGAGGTATAGGAGGACTGATTAGGGTTAGGAAATCACTTTCATTTCAGTTTTGAGCCGCCACAAACCTTCTTGAAACCTTAGTAATGGCTTCCATCCTCTAAAACCACTCCAAAACACATTTTTAGTGAAGATTAAGCCTAAACTACATCAAAGCAAGGCCAAATAGCAACAAAGCAAGGTTGGAGCTGCTGCTATACATAGGAATTCGACCCAAACAGAGAGTATTTCAGATTTGGTGTTTCATTTGTGGCCAAGGTGAGTGATAGCATCGTTTTGACACTAATTACAGTTAATTAAGGGTAATTAGTGAAGATTAGCGAATTTATACACTAATAAATTCTGGAAAAATGTTTAGAAATTCTTAAATAATATTTTATGCCTCTGTTAGAAAATTTAGACGATCTGATTTAGTTTTACTAAGTATGTGCCTAAACATGATTAAGAGAGGTTATGGGAAAATGTGGGGTTTTGGCCACTTTTGATCCATTTTGATTCATTTGAATTGTTGTTTGATGTTTGTGGTTGCTCTTACATGTTGTTATGGCTACTTGACATGATTTGTGATTGGTTAGAATAGTTAGATTTGTCAAAAACGTCGTCGAACGGCGTAAACAAGTTGCTGGAAGAGTTGCAGAAAGCTGTGCAGGGCTTCGGATCGGACCGGATGAGGGCTCGGATCGAATATGCGAACTGGGCAAGAAAACCCGACCCGAACTGGAGTTTGGCACGTAAGAGACTTGGCAAGAAGGAAGGCCGTTTACTTAGAGTTGGAGTGGACAAGGGGATCGGATCGGAAGAATAATGGAGGCCAGATCGGATCGACTCAAGAATGGAAGGCTACGACTGGAGTAAGGCGAAGGGAGCGGATCGGATCGGAGTGGATGGAAAACGAGAGCGGATCGGATCGGAGTAGATGGAAAACGAGGAAGCTGATCGAAGAAAACTGGAAGGAAGACAGTAACCCGACCCGACCCAGAGGAGGACACCGACCCAACCCGAAGTGGAGTATCCGACCCGAACCAAGCTAGACGAGGACCACCGATCCGAACCGATCAGGAAGGTTACACGGAACCGAACCGAGCTAGACGAGGAGTACCGAACCGAACCGTACGTGGGCTATTACCACTACGCGATGACTCTTCTGAAGACCCACTCCAATTCGACCAAACCCGAGATGCAAAGGAAGTCCAAATGAGAAGTTAGAGCTCAAGATTTAGATGGGAATCAACGAGTTCGCTTCATGATTGGGCTTTGCTGCGGGACGCGTGTTAAGGGGTTATCGATGTCTATAGCTTTGGACCACTATGGTAGGAGGCACGAAGGCGGATTCAGGGCCATTATGGCATTGGTAGGACCAAGGGCTACGACCAATGTGGTGGGTCATTGAAATGTTTGGTCATGACTCCATGTGTTTAGCTTGGTCATAGCAGGGTTTCTACAAGTCGGGATTCGTCGTTACCTCAATTTGTCTAGTGTTCCAAAGTGGTAGATATCGTACGCTTTACGCACTAAGTGAGAGAGGTGAGGATGGTTGCTATGGTTGATTTGTTTGCTATCATTATGACATGCACACCCCACCCCCGTATTCTTTACACTATTTATTATGGCACCTTAGGGTACTGTACGGTATGTGGTACTAACTCTTTGGTTGTAGGTCCAGGTTCAGGTATGGTTTAGTATACCTGTTATTATTCTGTTTAGATGCTTATCGCTCATACCAGGCTTTATGTCTGACCCAGAGTTTTATGTCTCCTCTTATTACTCTGGGTGCTCACACGAGCAGACTAGAGACAAGTTAGCAGGTGATGCACGGGTAGATGATCCGGAGACGAGCAGGAGGCTTCCACGTAATATATATAATATTCTCCCTGTGTTGATTGAAGATCACTGCTTGGGCATTGGTGGTGCATCTTCTACTTTATCTTTCTTTTGTTTAGAGACAGTAAATTTGGAAAATTGTAATAAGCTGTATTTGGATTTCCGCTGCTCTGATGTTGATGTTGATTTTAGTTATCAGCTTATGCACTGTCTCACCTGTTTTATGTCAAGTATGTTATTATTATATTTTATTCCATGCGCTGCGAGACATTCTACAGGTTCCTTGATTAGTTCATTTCCTTCTTTCCTTTCTTTGGCGACCGTTCCGTGCTAGTCGGGCATGTGTACAGCGCACTTTCGGAGGAAATGCAGGCTGGTGCGGGGCGGGCCGTCACATTTATTTTCTTAAAACAATGGAATTTATTTTTCTAAAGACAATGTATTTTTATATTTTTAAAACAATATAATTTATTTTTCTAAAGACAATATATTTTTATATTTTTAAAACAATGGAATTTATTTTTCTAAAGACAACGTATTTTTATATTTTTAAAACAATGGAATTTATTTTTCTAAAGACAATATATTTGTACATATATTTTTTAAAACATTGTCATTTCTATTTTAACTAATTTCTTAAGCATAATTAATTAATTAAGGGTGTTACACTTTATCCATCGTCACCCTCAGGAAACCATTCCAGAAAAGCATCGAACAAAACTCCACCGTCTTCAACACCTGCGCACGCGACCGTACACCACTTGACGACGATCAACTACCAACAGGCGGCGCGCGCCACCACCCTCGAACCACGCCCAGAGCAACACCCGGCTCGCACCCCCATAGTGCGTGAAAATCTAACTCAAACGGAAGCCCTTCGAGGCACGAAATCGGCCTCCACGCAGCCTCATTTTAGATCGTGACCGTTGAGGAGGAGCATCTCGCGATGTTGAACAGATTTGCCATTGGAGATTTTGAAATCCATCGCATGGATTTTGCGATTTTGGATAAAGAAGATTGGAATGTTTCTTCCGTCGATTATAAACTGGAGGCGCGCTTTGACCAGAGAAAAAAAATAAAGGTGGGTTTTGACTAACATTTTACTTTATATAGAAAATTATATTATTATTTTAATCTATTTTAATGCCAAAAGCGCAACCGAACTCCAAATCGACTCCAACGACCGTCGCCCCCGCTAAATACCCTCATTCCGAACACAATGGGATATGTTCTGCAAGCCAATTCGACTGTTACGATCAATTTTTGTCAAATTTAAAATATAAATCATTATATTTAAATTCAAACGCACATTCAAATTTATCCGGGCCACATACTGACTCCAAAAATTCCCGAAAAATAAATCTAGCTATGTTTTGACGATACAGTCCAAATAAAACAAATTTTGTCGAATTTGGAGACCATTTGAATAAGGCCATTTTTCAGTCAATTAAATTCAAACTGAATTGACCAGACACGTTTAAATCTGCCACGCTCACATGAATC
Source organism: Allium sativum (assembly GCA_030737875.1). Taxonomy (NCBI): domain Eukaryota; kingdom Viridiplantae; phylum Streptophyta; class Magnoliopsida; order Asparagales; family Amaryllidaceae; genus Allium; species Allium sativum. Next base: position 517,036,217 of record CM060922.1, read on the forward strand.
TAGCAATAATTTGACACTACGGATCCAACAAAATGGTCTTGTCGAAAACGGAGGTCGTTTGTAAAATCGCCACTTTTAATGGCTATATTTTATATAAAATTCCATAGCGATTATCCTGAATTTTCAACTTGACATGACTTTTTATTCCCCCTATGAAATTTGGATTTTTCACATTCGTTGGAAAGATATTTTCAAACAAATTCAAATATTTCTAGTTTCGCTAAAATCCGGCTTATTTCGAATCTTGTACATTCATTTGAAATTTGAAATCAAATTTTCAAACTACCGCACCATTTCCAATTCCTTTTATAATTAAAATAAATATTTATATTCTAACATCGGTTTAAATAAATTTATGCATTCTAATTCTATTCAAAATAAATTTCTAGTCATTATTATTTAAAATAAAATTCATTAAAATTGCCAAAATAAAAATTTTAAATTGGTTTTGATTTTCCAGGTTGTTACAATCTCCCCCACTTAAAATCTTTTCGTCGTCGAAAAGGAACGGAGATGAAAGTTGTTTAACTAACCAACTCAACTTTCAGTTTGACTTTCATTCTTCAACTTTTCAGTTTCTAAGAATTTTCAAATTCTTCAAAAATTTGGCTAACACCCTAAATTTTCGAAAAATTTCGCCATAACTCTTTTGTACGGGGAGACATTTAAAAGCTCAACTAGCCAAGTAGGGCCCTCATCATCCAAAAAGAATAAGAAAAAGCCAAGTGGCTAGCCAATCAGCTCATAAAATCTTCCATACCCGATAAATTAGTAAACATGTACCTATTTGTTGGACATACAATTTTATTCCTCTTCTTCAGCCTCCTTGCTATGACCTGTTCAATGTATATACATGTATATGCATGCAATTTCAATCAATTTTCAATTCAGCTCAATAATTTGATTCAATCTGGCTAAATTTACCAAACATTCTCATATTGGTTTTAATTAATTACCATTCCAATGTTTTTATTAGTTAAATTAAATATCAAACAACATAACCAGCAATCAATTGGTTAATCAAATATTCAAATTCTTAACTTTGATATATATACACAAAATCATGTTTTTGATGCCAAATCACAACAATAATCCCTATCTAGTTTTGGTTCTCACACCAGTCAATTGGAGTCATATAGATATCCCACTTTCGAAACTCGAACATAAACACTGATGATGTCATGACAATCATCAGTATCATCTCTGGGCGACTAGAGTGTGATTCTATATCAATCCAGTATATTTGAGACCTCGTACACATGCTAGCTAAGCATATATGCAAAATCTTCATATACTAGATTGTCCAAATCAATATAAATAAATATTCAAATACGTATAATAAGATTTAATTTTCAAAACAAAATTTGTTTTCATTTTTATTTTAAAAATAACACTCTTTCAACTCATTCTAGGATACTACTGATCCCATCTCTAACGAGTCATTCTTATTGGATATAATCCAATCTCTGAAGAATTCTTTCATATGGTTCTAATGTGTCTTGTTCTCGAGCTCTGTAAACCAAAGCTCAGATACCAACTGAGACGACCCAAACTTCCCCTTACAGGAAAGCCCGAATTGAGTTGAGAACACGATAAACCAGAACACAAACTACAGAACATTTCATTGCTTATTACAACAATTTACATCAGAGTACAAGAATATAATAGAGTATGAATAAATAATTTACAACAGAAAATATCAGAGATTTATATTACATTTAAATACATAGCAGCGAAAAAATAATACATAACACAACTAAAAGAAATACACAGATATAGAGGTTTCTCAATATCATTCCAACTATAAACCAGGATCGTGTGAATATAATATCTGCAAAACCAAAACTACTAGTTGCCCATGTGGAAAATAGGGGCACCCAGGGTTTAGGTTAAAACAATAAACTCCAGGTCAGTCATGTGACTAGTGTGAGAACTAAAACAGTTATTAGCTTGATTTTAAAGTCAGGTAAATCATGGGACCACGCTATATAACACGGAACGGGTTTCCCCCAAGAATACCAGTGCATAAAACAAATAGCGCAATGCTAAAGAGAAAAATGAAGCTATTATAAGACTCAGGTCCCATCACATAATGCAATGCAAGCCTGAGGATAGAGTTCTTGCCTTATAATATCCAAAAATACTTGGTACGTGAAATTTCAAATTTTATTATTACTATAAGTGAAGAAATCAACTTCAAATATAAATGTATCAATCATCGGTTAACTGACCGACCTTAACCGAACATTTTCGGTTCAGTTAACGGTTATTAAAAACTAGGTAGGTCCGGTTAATCGACATATTTTTTTTGCAGTTAACCGAACATGTATCTGAAGATTTTGAACTTCATGTATTAGAATATTGGGTAGTTGAGTACGGGGTAGTGGGTAGTGACTGACTGTATAATGCTCACTGTTAGTGTTCAGCATGTCAATTTGTTTATGAAATTATTAGATATATTATTGTAAGTTAGTTTATATGGAAAATGGGTAATTTTGAATAGTTAACCGTTCGATTTAAACAGTTAACTGCTAAACAGTTAACCGTTTAAATCAAACGGTTAACCATCTAAATCGAACGGTTAACCGTGGATAATTATTTTCGGTTCAGTCGAATAAAGCTACCCTCAATTAACCGAAATTCGGTAAACCGAACCGTGCAAACAAAGCGGTTAATCGAAAATATTAACCGATCTGTTAACCGCTAGCGCCCACCCCTTGGTGGCATAGGTACCCATATATTACGTTGCCATACTAGTTCTACAATTAAAACCGCACAATGTCGTATTGGAAGTTGGATTCCATCTATGAACCGAGGCAAGCGATTATCCTATGCACATTCGAGACACCCTAGCAAGTGCCTCAAGATTCAGTCGCAATTGCACCCGGATCGGTAGGGCCGGTCATCCGTCGATGATTAGCTATATCATAAAATATATGTTAGCCGGTTCTATCGAACCTCTAAAATGGTCAGTATGTCAACCATATCCATCAGTCCTGTAGTAACCGATATAATATCCATCAGCCCCGCAAAGCCGATATATCCGAGGTACCTCATCTCCCATCAAGTAATAATAGTGTGCAACATCCACATGAGTAAACAGCCTGGGCTCCATACCATGACGTTACTCGTAGCTAGAGCTAACATATGTCCATTTCGCTACTGTCCTTCCCGTTTTTGGTTTACACCGGGGTGTGAGGCTCGTGAATTAACGCTACACAAAGCCATGCTATTTAAAGTCGTGCTTTGATCATCAACCATAAGACTTTGCTTTTCAACAAAAGCCTTGATCATTCGCATCTCAGCATGCCACACGGGAAATTCATGCCATGCGACTGATGTCTATCGATATATAACCTCTGAGCTCGTACGTCTCATAGAAGGGCGTTAAGTAAGAGAATAAATTCTTCGCCGCCAAACAGATATATATTTAATAGAAATCAATCAACACAGAATAAAATCCAATGTCATACACACATCCATTTACAAGTCCGTTCTGGGTCTGAACGAAACCGGAGGCACCTTATTCCTCGTCCCACATGCCCAATATAGGAGAGAGACCTTCGCATATCCAGTCGATCTCCAAGTATGTCTGAAAAATTGCCACTTATTACCTTGTCTTGGGTGTACAGCCCAATCAAGACATCAGTAATCATCCAAATGATGTGAAGACCTCCGGTTTTCAACCACCGTCTTCATCTTCGACTTATCGTCGTATCAATTATTCAAAATGGGATAAACCTGGTCTTTTTGGATAACTCGCGTATTTTATAAACAAATGCTATAAAAACACAACATACGCCTTATTCCAATTCAGAATATTTCTTTATTCCAATATTCACATCTTTAGGGAAAGATTCCCATTAATTTTATTAAAGATAATTTCTTTTAAATTAATTCTTCCTTTGGATATCATTTCAAACCAAATTAAGGTTTATCCAAACTAGTCGGGAATAACGAGCCATATCGATGTAATCATGTGTTTAATTTCCCAATCCCAACCTATTCATCCCATGGAGAAAAACTGGTAATACTCCATATCTAACATCACGGTGTTATCGGGAAATTTAATTACCATTTCACATTCAAATCTAATTAAAGATTTGTAACGACCCGCATTCTACGCATCGGAGGATCGTATAATATTTATTTCTTTTTCATATGAGGTCATATAGTCATGTAATTTCGGGGAACGACTATTGGGGTCCCATATTCATGATTTTTGCTGATTTTTAAATGACCATTTTACCCGTAGCTGATCTTGTTTCGGCCATACCTTTTGATTGGTAAGGAGTTTTGACCTGAAACCACTTCCATTGGATTTAGATGATGGTTTACAATTCCGTAGAGTGATCACATTAGCCAAACGGACTCACCGTTTGGGAGATATGGCTGAAACAAGGTTTAGAAGGTGGAAAACTGCTTAAGTGGGCTGATTAGGGTAATTAGCAAATGGGCCCATAACCCATTTCGGGATTAGGATTATGAGGAGGCAGAAATGAGTTAGGTTTTCATTATATTTCAGTTTTCTAGCCGCCATTTACCTCTTAGAAACCCTAACAATGGCCTCCACCTTCAAATTTCATCCTAAATCGCTCTCTAATCAAGGATTAAGCAAATCAACATCAAATCAAGACAAATCAACACAAAATCAGAGTTGAAGCTGCTGTGTTGCATAAGAAAACGCCCCAAATCAGAGATAGTTTCAGATCTAAGTTTTATTTGTGGCTAAGGTGAGTGATTTGCATTGTTTTTCACTAATTACGGCTAATTAGGGGTGATTAGTGATAATTAGCGAAATTATAACTCAGAAAAATCTGGAAAAATTTGTAAAATTCTAAAATATTATTTTAGGGCTCTGCTATAAATTTGGGCTAATTTGGATCAGTTTTGCTAATTGTATGCTTAAACATGATTAAGGGGGATTAAGGGGAATATATGGGTTTTGGGTATGTTTGATCCATTTTAACATATCATATTGTTCTTTTGGTTTTTGTGGTTGATTATACATGTTGCTACGACTGTATGGTACGCTTTGTGGTTAATTAGAAAAGTTAGAATGGTCGAAAACGCCATCGTATGGCGTAAAACAGTCGCTGGAAGAGTTGCAGGAAATTGTGCAGGAATCGGATCGGATCGCCCCCCCACTCCGAACCGAACCGTTCGTGATTCACGAAGATGATACGAACCGACCTCTAGGAGCTCACAAGCCGATCCACTTACTTCTGAAGTTCTCCGACCCGCTCGCGTCAGAAGTTCCCCGACCCGAACCGTCTGCCTCCGAGCCACTTGCCTCGAACCGGTGGGGACCCGAACCGTTGGAGATGCATCACGAGTTGTCTCCTCCGAACCGAGTCGAGTTGGAGTCACAAACCAGAGTACACTTACGAACTGTATAGGGATCACGGCCCGAACCGGAGCGCGCGACCGAACCAATGCACCACGAGTGGACTGTCACGACCGACCCGATGCTTAGGGAGGAGTATCTGAACCGAGTCAGTTCGGGGAGTTCGATCCGAAGCAAAGTGAATAAAAAGGACCGAACCGATCCGGAGAAGACCAAACCCGAGATATAAAGGTAGTCCAAATGGGAAGTTGAACTCAGGATCCAGATGGGAACCAACGAGTTGACTTCATGATTGGAGTTTGCTGCAGGACATGTGCAAAGGGGTTATCGACGTCCATAGCTTTAATTCACCATTGAGATACAGATATTGGCTACGGATCAGTGCAGTGAAGTCTCATGGATTCATGGGGAAGAGTGATCGTAGCAAGGCTATGAGCCAGTGTAGTGGAGTTGTTGTGACTCCACGGGCAGAGTGGACATAGCAAATGATTAGTGGCTATGGATCAGTGCAGTGAAGTCACTGTGACTCCATGGGGCAGAGTGATCATAACAAAGGATTTGGGTAGTAAAAGTTGTGGATATCATATGCTTTACGCACTGAGTGAGATATGTGAGGATGGTTGCTATGTTTGATTGTTTGACATCACGATGACATACACACCCCCACCCCCATATCTTTACACCATATGTTAGTGCCACCTTAGAGTATTGTACATCTTGTTGTGCTAACTCTTTGGTTGCAGGTCCAGGTTCAGGTATGGCTTAGTATACCTATTATTGTTCTGTTTTGCTGCTTATCGCTCATACCAGACTTTGGTCTGACCCAGAGTTTTATGTCTCTTCTTATTACTCTGGGTGCTCTTAAACGAGCAGACTAGAGATAGGTCAGGTGATTATGCACGAGTAGCTGTACCGGAGACGAGCAGGAGGCTTCCACGTATGATATATATAGATATTCTCCCTGTGTGGTTGTTGGTGACTACTTTGGGTATTGGTAGTGCACCTCTTTCTTTGCTTTAGAGATAGTATGTTGGAATTGTAGTAAGCTGTATTTTGAATTTCCGCTGCTATGATGATTATGGTTTAGTTTTTAGCTTATGCACTGTCTCGCCTGTTTTATGTCAAGTATGTTATTATTATATTTTATTCCATGTGCTGTGAGACATTCTACGGGTTCCTTGTTAGTTCAAATTCCTTTCTTTTCCTTTCTTTGGCGGTCGTCTCGTGCTGTTTGGACATCTGTACAGCGCATTTCAAGTAAATGTCGGTTGGTCCAGGCCGGGCCATCACATTTGGTATCAGAGCTCTAGATTGCGTAGTTAACCTAGGGAAAGACACCAGGGAGAGATAGTATACGTAAATGGGAGCGCATATTTGTGATATTTTGGTTTTCAAAAGTTATATATATATATATACTGTTAGTATATTTAAGTGTAAAGTCGCACTACTCTGGCACCACTCAAGGAATGCTTAATCGTTTTCTCCTTACAGATTGAACGATGAGCCGACATATGAGGGGTACTAGTAGAGGAGCTAATAATGAGAATGCTCCTGATATGAGGACGATGTTCACTGACTTCATGAGAGAGATGCTTAGGGATGTTCAGAGGGAAGCTTCTAATGTTGCAAATGGTGGATGTGCAGTGGTGCAGGCGCCTAGGGCCGATTTCGTCAAGCTTTGTAAGGACTACACTAGTCTTGGTGGGAATCCATTCCACGGAACGGAATCGGCCACATAAGTTCAGGATTGGTTGGATAGCTATGAGCGCATCTTCGAAGACTTGGGTATCGAGGATGCGATGAAAAGGAATGTAGCATCCCGTCAGCTGCAAGGACGGGCTATGAATTGGTGGAATGCTATTAAGGTAGCTACCCCTGAGGATCAAATTATTTGGGATCAGTTTAAGGCCCGATTCAGTGATAAGTTTATCCCAGCTACTTAGAAATCAGAATTGTTTAGGAAATTTCTGGAGCTTAAGCAGAGTGATAGGGCAGTCTCGGCGTACATTGCTGAGTTCGATACTTTATCGAAGTATGGATTATCTCTTATCGACACCCCCGAGAAGAAGAATGAGAAGTTCATAACTGGTTTAGATCAGTATTTGGGAGAAAGGCTTATAAATCATATTGATGAGACTTTTAAATCAATTGTTGGGAAAGCATTGAGGTCAGAGAGCATTTATCCTAAGCCCAAGATTTGCTTCTGCAGAGGGGCCAAAGCCGCAGGCAAGCAGTGGAGGCAAGAATAGTTCTCAGAATAAAAGAAAGCAGAATCAGACCAATAATGGTCAGAAAAAGAAAGACATGAAAGTGGTAGAGTGCTTTAGCTGTGGCAAGAAGGGCCATTATGCTAAAAATGTCGAGCAAAACCAGCATACAGGAAGTGCTTCAACTGCGGCCAAGTGGGACATCACAAGGATATATTTCCACAACCCTCTAAAGAGAAGCAGATTGTGAAAGCATATGCTCTTAACGTTGTTCCTTCTTCGTCGAATGCCCCAACTGCGGCGGAGAAAGGAAAGAATGTCGTCAATCAAGGTATGCTTTCTACTTACGATATTCCTGTTCGAGTATTATTTGATACCGGAGCTTCCTGTTCCTTCATATCTAGTGACCTGGTAGATATGTTGGGATTAGAACCCGAGATAGTCGATAGACCTTTAGGTGTGACGAACCTGATTGGTGGTTCGACTAGCCTTAGTATGATTTGTCATAATGTGGTCTTATCGAGTCATGGATGCATGTTTGTTTATGATTGTTTGTTTTGGTCTTTACTAGGTTTGGCATTATTTTGGGAGTCGATTGGCTCCAAAGGAACGGGGTGGTGGTAGACTGTGAGGGATGTTTGGTGATAGTTAGAGCGGATGATGGGCGGAGGGTAGTGTTTGGTGGTCTACCTAGAGATGGGGTAATGACTTGTTTTCTAAATTCCCTCGACATCCTGCATGACGAGTTGTCAGATGTGCCCGTGGCTGGCCAGTATTCGGACGTCTTCGAGGAAGTGACTAGACTTCTACCACACTGAGAGATTGAATTTTGGATTGATGTAGTGAAAGATGCCAGACCTATAGTGATGCCACTTCGTCGTATGGAACCAAGAGAGCAGCGAGAGCTTGGGGTGCAAGTGAGCGATCTTTTGAAGAAGGGATTTATCAGAAGAAGTGCTTCTAAGTGGGGAGCACCAGTTGTGTTTGCTACCAAGGAAGATGGTTCCCTTCGATTGTGTGTGGACTACCGCGAGTTGAATAAGGTGGCGAGGAAGAATAAGTATTCTCTACCGCGGATAGATGATTTGTTTGATCAGTTGAGTGGCGTGAGAGTGATCTCCCAGTTGGATCTCGCGACAGGTTTTCATCGGCTTAGGGTGGAAGCTGAGGGTATAGCTAAAACGGCCTTTCGGACGCCGTCTAGATTCTATGAGTGGTTGGTCATGCCATTCGGATTGACCAATGCACCAGCATATTTTGTGGATCTTATGAATGGGGTATTCGGAGACCAATTGAATAAGTTTGTTTTTGTGTTCGTGGATGACATCTTGGTCTACTCAAGGACAGAGGAAGAACACAAGGAACATTTGAGGATAGTGATGGAGGTGTTGAGAAAACACCAATTAAAAGCAAAGTTTTCTAAGTGTCACTTCTGGAGGAGGGAAGTAAGATTCTTGGGCCATGTTGTTTCAAAGAATGGTATTGCCGTGGATCCTGTGAAAGTGGCTATAGTACAAGATTGGTCTATGCCCAAGAATGCAACAGACGTAAGAAGCTTCTTGGGATTAGTTGGATATTATGGTAAGTTTATCCAAGATTTCTCCAAGATAGCGGTACCATTAACTTAGATGACCAAGAAGAATCAAGCTTTCGTTTAGGACGAAAGGTGTGAAAATACATTCAAGAGTCTAAAGGAAAAGTTGGCGCGTGCACCAGTGTTAGTCATTCCTAAAGGGAATGAAGAGATGACAGTATACACGGATGCTTGTGGTACCAGACTAGGTGTTGTATTGATGCAAGAAGGTAGGGTTGTAGCTTATGCAAGTCGGCAACTGAAACTGCATGAGAAAAGATATCATACCCATGATTTGGAATTGGCAGCGATCGTGTTCGCATTGAAGATGTGGAGACATTATCTCTCGGGAGAAATATTTGAGTTGTTTACCGATCATAAGTTGTTAAAGTATCTCTTCTCTCAGAAGGATCTAAATCTCGGACAGCAAAGATGGTTGGAATTCTTGGCTTCCTATGATTTCGATATCACATATAGACCAGGAAAGGGCAATGTGATAGCTGATGCATTGAGTAGAAGACATGCCAGTTTAGGGGCTATGTTTTTTGAGTGGAAGCAACTGGAGTGGTATGATTTCAGACCAAGGTGCGAACTTAATCCAGAAATGTTACAAGTTTGACGATCATACCCACTTTGATTGAGCGGATTGGTTCCAGTCAGAGGGACGACCCTAATCTATTGGAAATCATCTCCAAGTTAGAGATGGGAATCGATGAGGAGATGAAAAAGTATGGGCTTGATCGAGAAGGATGGCTTCGAAAGAATAGGAGACTGGTTGTACCCAATGTCAATGGATTGAGAGATGAAGTGCTTAGAGAATATCATCACTCAAACTGACAATACACCCCGGTGGTAACAAGATGTATCGAGACATGAAGCAGACCTACTACTGGGAAGGAATGAAAAGAGACGTTGGGAAGTTTATATCCAAGTGCATGAACTGCCAGCTAGTTAAAGCCGAGTAAAGGAATCCTAGTGAGTTGTTGCAACCATTCGAAATTCCAGAATGGAAATGGGAACGAGTCTCAATGGATTTCGTAGATGGGTTACCAAGGACTAGATCGGGCCATGTAGCATTTGGGTGATTGTGGACCGATTGACCAAGAGTGCAAGGTTTATACCCGTCAAGTCGAATAGAACATCAACTAAGTTAGAAGAACAGTATATGAAGTGGGTTGTGATATTTCATGGAGTACCCAAAGGCATTGTGAGTGACCGAGATCTGTTGTTTACTAGTGGATTTTGGAAGAGCTTACAAGAGGCGTTAGAATCAGAATGACATCTCAGTACCGCGTACCATCCTCAAACCGACTGTCAGACAGAGAGGGTGAATCGAGTACTAGAAGATCTCTTAAGAGCTTGCATATTAGATTTTGGAGGATCATGGGATGACCACTTGCATCTAGTGGAGTTCGCATATAATAATGTTATCAATCCAGTATCGGTATGGCTCCATTTGAAGCTTTGTACGGAAGACCGTGCAACTCACCGTCATATTGGTTAGAAACCGGTGAGAAATTTGTGCTTGGACCAGATGTGATAGGAGAAACCTCAGATAAGATCAAAGTTATCTGACAACGAATGAAGGCTGCCCAAGATAGGCAAAAGAGTTATGCCAATAAGAGGAGAAGAGATTTAAAATTCTCCATTGGTGACTTGGTGTTTGTCAAGGTTTCTCCGTTAAAGAGTGTGATTCGATTTGGTAGGAGAGGCAAGTTAACACCAAGATTTGTTGGTCCATTCCCAGTTCTCGAACAAGTTGGGAATTTGGCATGTAAAGTTGGGTTGCCTGACAAGATGGCGGGAGTTCATAACGTATTTCATGTTTCCCATTTAAGGAAATTCGTGCACGACCCCGATTTGGCTATTTCACCTGATCATTTGGATGATATCAAAGTAGAACCCAAGGCGGTTAGGAACCGCAAACCGATTCGTATTTGTCGAGCAACGATACGAAGATACTTCGAAGGAAAGCGGTGAATCTAGTCAAGGTTCAGTGGGGCGGGGATGAGAATGACTGTACTTAAGAGACAGAGGAGAGCATTAAGGAGACGTACCCAGAACTCTTTGCCTGGTAAGTTTTCATTTCGATTTAGTCTTTCCGCATGCTAGGATAGATTTGTTTTGTTTGCTTTGCATGTTTGATTGTTGTATATGGCTGATAGGCATGCGGTATCCATTGTTTGTTTCTTAGTTGAGGAATTTCGAGGGAGAAATTTCTTAAAGGAGGGAGAGTGTAACGACCCACATTCTACGCATAGAAGGATCGTAGAATATTTATTTCTTTTTATATGAGGTCGTATAGTCATTTAACTTTGGGGAACGACTATTGGGGTCATTTCCCATGTTCATGATTTTTGCCGATTTTTAAATGACCGTTTTGCTCCTAGTTGATCTCGTTTCGGCTATAACTTTTGATTGGTAAGGAGTTTTGAACTGAAACCACTTCCATTGGATCGGATGATGGTTTACAATTTCGTAGAGTGGTCGCATTAGCCAAACGGACCCACCGTTTGGGAGATATGGCTGAAACAAGATTTAGAAGGTGAAAAACTGCTTAAGTGGGCTAATTAGGGTAATTAGCGAATGGGCCCATAGCCCATTTCGGGATAAGGGTTATGGGGAGGCTGAAATGAGTTAGGTTTTCATTATATTTCAGTTTTCTAGCCACCATTTACCTCTTAGAAACCTTAACAATGGCCTCCACCTTCTAATTTCAACCCAAATCACTCTCTAATCAAGGATTAAGCTAATCAATATCAAATCAAGACAAATCAACACCAAATCAGTGTTGGAGCTGCCGTGTTGCATAGGAAAACGTCCCAAATCAGAGATAGTTTCAGATCTAAGTTTTATTTGTGGCTAATGTAACAACCTGTATTTTGATAACGTGTTATAACTATAAATCAAGGAAGAATTAATTTTTAAAATGAGAATCAAGGGAAACGGGTTACGCCATTGTGTTCGTCTTGAAATTCTGCTTGGAAACGAGTCCGAGTTTTCGAAAATCGGAGTCCGTATGACCAAGTTATGACCCTTCGAAGTTTTCAGAAAATTTCAAGTTCAAAACAGCTCATAATTCGAATTCAAATTTCGAATTCAAACCATAGAGCAGAATGGATGGGAAATTTCCCGCCTAGAACCAGGTCGACCTGGGGGTCGACCATAGAGTCGACCTGCCCAAGACCAGGTCGACCATAGTGTCGACCTAGGGGTCGACCTGGTGGTCGAGCCCACTTTTGAAGCTGGATTCACTTTGATGTTTCTGGCCTCGTTTCTGTCTACATTTGTTGCCCTGACCCTATATAAACAGCCCCTAACACTAGTCTCTCTACACAAAATTCTCTCTGACCTTATGCTGCTTTAATTCTGGTTGAAAAGTTAGAAAAAGGGACTACTTCTTCTACGACAAAACTACGTTAAGATAATTGCTGATTTGGGGATTTCTGTTAGGACTCGACTAAGCATATAAAGATTCAACCTCGACTTTCTTTTTCTAATTCTCGAACCACGATCTGTAAGCCCAAGTTACTTTTAGATTTAAACTATAAACGTAATATGAATATGTTATAAATTGAAATTGGATCTATGTATGATGACTGTTTTACATCCATTCTTGTTCATCTTGGATCTTGACTTTTGGGTATATTACTACGACATTGATTTGGGGCCTATTCATGTTGTAAATCAAAAAGAAAACCCCCTCATATTATCATGCCTACAATGTTGAATCTGCTATTAGTCACAAGTTTATGACTATCACCTTATGTCAACCGTTACCATGACTATCACCTTATGTCAACTGTTATCTTGACTAGTACCTTATTTTGCTATATTTGGAATCTTTATGTTTGAGGCCGATATTCCATATGCCAGTAATGTTATAATCATTTATCTCAAGTTATACTATGTTGTGCTAGTAATCACTTTTGCCACCTTATACCCGTCCCTTTTTATGTTACTCCCTAATTAGATTTATTTGTATCGATTCGAGTTTACGTGCGATAGGAATACGGTTTGGGTAGATTAGGTAAAACATGAATTGGCTTTGAACTTGAACATGAACGTTGTTATAACTTGAACCTAGATATGGACATGAACTTGACACGATTTGACATGAAACATGACTTGAAAACTTGACATGAATTTAGACTCGAAACTTGAATCTGGACATGACACTTTAAATGAATTTGAAAATGGCCAACTCGAGGTTGGGTTGAGTTTGCAGTGTAAATCTGCCCGAAACCGCCCGGCAAATCCAGTGACTGCAAACTATAGGATTCAATGTGAGTAGTTGGTCATATCGCATGTAAAACCCGAGGTTAGACTATGTTTTGGTGTAAATCTGCCCGGAACCGCCCGGCAAATCCAGTGACCACAACAATTAGTCTAATGTGATAGGTTGGGGTGCATTAATGAATTAATGCCACATGATAGGGTTAAGTCATGAACCACTTGAATAACTTAACCAATTTGACATGATGATTTGATAGGGTTAAGTCATGAACCGCTTGAACACACTTAACCAACTTGATACATGATTTGGATAGGGTTAAGTCACGAATTTGAATGACAACACTTAACCCATTAGAAACCCTAGTTACGCGGTCCTTTTCAGCAGTAACCCACTTAGATGTATCACGATACCCTGGGACTAGGCAGGGTGGGGCACGATTACTGGGCTGATTGTAAGCGACCAGAACGACGGCTGAGTAGGTGCATCATTGTAGGTTCAGGCGGACTATGGTCATGCACGTAGTCCGGAGTTGAAAAAGCAGGCATTGGGCACCAGTAGGTTTACACTGTGCGTTCTTGATTCGTGTCGGTGGTTGGCACCATAGGGCTTGATACACCCTATGGTGGACCTAGCACAGGTGACTACGTTTCAGGATAGGGCCGTATGACACAGACACATGACGAGCTAGAACCTGTAGGGAGCCGATCGATTAATAGAACATGTTGGTGTTTTATATGTTCTGTCTTGTAATATTTCTGTGTATGTTTACCTAGATAATGCTCCACCAAAGCTAGTGCATTCCCTTTGTGAGTGACCCTAGCGGAGGTGGGGTGTTACATTTGGTATCAGAGAAGAAGGTTACCAGACTGGGCAAAAGCTTTTAAAAACTATCTGAAATTATTTTCGAAATGTTTACAAAGAAGCATTTTTCTAAGAAAAGTTTTGTGTATTTTAAAGGCATATCCCCCAAAGCCATATTCACTATCTTTTGGTTCTCTCCTTGAGTCTCTTCTCTCTTTCTTTTTCATCATAGTTTGTAGGCATACGACACTTGTCGGAGGGCAAAGGAGTGCCCAACCTCCATCAGTAGCCGTGGTAGTTCCATCTGCGACTAATCTTATTTGTAGCTTTGTAGGGTTGCCATGCGATGGAAGTCGGAGATATGGTATTTATAAAAGTTTCTCCGTTACACAATGTAGTTCGTTTTGGAGCGGTTGGAAAGCTAGCACCAAGGTTCGTAGGACCGTTCCCTATCACTGAGAGGGTTGGGTGGATGGCCCATAAGGTAGAATTACCTGAGAGGCTGGCCGGAGTATACAATGTCTTTCATGTCTCGCATCTCCGAAAGTGCTTACATGAATCAGCTGAAGTGGTTGAGCCAAGCATCCTTGAAGGCGTAGAAGTGGAAAAAGAAGCAACATCGAGGCGAGTTCCGATTCGTATCTTAGGAACGGAGATCAAGAAGCTAAGGAATCGAGAAGTCAAGCTAGTTAAAGTTTAGTGGAGTGAAGCCCAAGAAGACGCAACTTGGGAAACCAAAGAGAAGATACGCGCGCTTTACCCATTTCTTTTTTAGGGTACATTCTCGATCTCTTTTTCCTATAAACTTAAAAACCTTTTCGTATCATGCTTCTACTACCTACGTTTGTCTTGTTATCTTCTCGATCTTATCTTGAGAACCTTAGGTAGAACCATATGGATGTAAACATGTGATTGAAACATGTTATGGTTGATGTTTGCAAATGGTTGCAAGTGTTTGCAAGTGATTGCTAGTGGATGCATGACACACATTAGGCACTAGATCGGCTCAGTCACATTTTCATGTTGCATATGCATGAGTGCTTATACTTGTACATGGATGGAACTTGTTATGCTATCACATGGATGTTGCATATGAATGAATGTTTGTGCACTCATGTAGAGATTATAAAGTATGTTAGGAATTTTGCATACATGTTGGATTCATTACACTAACATATTTTGCATTATGGAGGTCTACTGAATCAGTAACCGCCTGATCTTTTGCATTAGATAAGTACATATACACACGCTTTTTGCATATGTTCATACAACACTAGAAACCTTTTAAGGACAATGGTTGCTTGTGGATGATGTTTTGAGTAGATGGATGATGGATGTTAGGACACATCCTCCCTAACTTAGAGATTTCGAGGACGAAATCCTTTAAGGAGGGGAGAATGTAACAACCCGTATTTTGATAACATGTTATAACTATAAATCAAGGCAGAATTAATTTTTAAAATGAGAATCAATGGAAACGGATTACGCCATTGCGTTCGTCTCGAAATTCTGCTTGGAAACGAGTCCGAGTTTTCGAAAATCGAAGTCCGTATGACCAAGTTATGACCCTTCGAAGTTTTCAGAAAATTTCAAGTTCAAAATAGCTCAGAATTCGAATTCAAATTTCGAATTCAAACCACAGAACAGACTGGGTGGGAAATTTCCCACCCAGGACCAGGTCGACCATAGAGTCGACCTGCCCAGGACCAGGTCGACCTGGGTGTCGACCTGGGGGTCGACCTGGTGGCCGAGCCCACTTTTGAAGCTGGATTCACTTTGATGTTTCTGGCCTCGTTTCTGTCTACATTCGTTGACCTGACCCTATATAAACAGCCCCTAACACTAGTCTCTTTACACAAAATTCTCTCTGGCCTTAGGCTGCTCTAATTCTGGTTGAAAAGTTAGAAAAATGGACTACTTCTTCTACGACGAAACTACGTTAAGAGAATTGCTGATTTGGGGATTTCTGTTAGGACTCGACTAAGCATATAAAGATTCAACATCGACTTTCTTTTTCTAATTCTCGAACCACGATCTGTAAGCCCCAGTTACTTTTAGATTTAAACTGTAAATGTAATATGAATATGTTGTAAATGGAAATTGGATCTGTGAATGATGACTGTTTTACATCCATTCTTGTTCATCTTGGATCTTAACTTTTGGGTATATTACTATGACATTGATTTGGGGCCTATTCATGTTGTAAATCAAAAAGAAAAGCCCCTCATATTATCATGCCTGCAATGTTGAATCTGCTATTAGTCACAAGTTTATGACTATCACCTTATGTCAACCGTTACCATGACTATCACCTTATGTCAACTGTTATCTTGACTAGTACCTTATTTTGCTAGATTTGGAATCTTTATGTTTAAGGCCGATATTCCATATGCCAGTAATGTTATAATCATTTATCTCAAGTTATACTATGCTATGCTAGTAATCACTTTTTCCACCTTATACCCATTCCTTTTTATGTTATTCCCTAATTAGATTTATTTGTATCGATTCGAGTTTACATGCGATGGGAATACAGTTTGGGTAGATTAGGTAAAACATGAATTGGCTTTGAACTTAAACATGAACATTGTTATAACTTGAACCTGGATATGGACATGAACTTGACATGATTTGACATGAAACATGACCTGAAAACTTGACATGAGTTTAGACTCGAAACTTGAATCTGGACATGACACTTAGAATGAATTTGAAAATGGCCAACTCGAGATTGGGTTGAGTTTGCAGTGTAAATCTGCCCGGAACCGCCCGACAAATCCAGTGACTGCAAACAATAGGATCCAATGTGGGTAGTTGGTCATATCGCACGTAAAACCCGAGGTTAGACTATGTTGTGGTGTAAATCTGTCCGGAACCGCCCGGAAAATCCAGTGACCACAACAATTAGTCTAATATGAGAGGTTGGGGTGCATTAATGAATTAATGCCACGTGATAGGGTTAAATCATGAACCACTTCAATATACTTAACCAATTTGACACAATGATTTGATAGGGTTAAGTCATGAACCGCTTGAACACACTTAACCAACTTGATACATGATTTGGATAGGGTTAAGTCACGAATTTGAATGGCAACACTTAACCCATTAGAAACCCTAGTTACGCGATCCTTTTCAATAGTTACCCACTTAGATGTATCACGATACCCTGGGACTAGGCAGGGTGGGGCACGATTACTGGGCTGATTGTAAGCGACCAGAACGATGGCTGAGTAGATGCGCCATTATAGGTTCAGGCGGACTATGGTGGTGCACGTAGTTCGGAGTTGAAAAAGCAGGCATTGGGCACCAATAGGTTTACACTGTGCGTGCTTGATTCGTGTCGGTGATTGGCACCATAGGGCTTGATACACCCTATGGTGGACCTAGCACAGGTGACTACATTTCAGGATAGGGCCGTATGACACAGACATATGACGAGCTAGAACTTGTAGGGAGCCGATCGATTAATAGATCGTACCGTAGGACCCCGTAATGGGTCACTTCATGGTATTGGGCCAAGGAATCATCTCATGGTTAATACTTGACATGGGTTAAGATACTAGTACAGTGGGTGCAGCGAATCTTGAATATGCGATGCAAGACTTGACTTATCTTGTTATCTTAATTATCATACCAGTCCTGTTATCATCCTTATGTTTAATTCCAGTTTTCACATGTCATGTTACCTTTACTAGTTTTTATACTGAAAGTCACTAGGGATTACCAGTCTTATGACTGACCCTTTTTCTTTCACCTCTTTTTCTTTCGTTTTCCCTCCAAGGTTCTCAGGGAGGAAACACTAGCTCTTAGCTTGGATTTAGCTTGCTTTTTGTCAGCTCATGTACGGTTTGGTCTTGAGCTATGCTATGGCTGCACTTCTGCTATTTATGGGGAATAATTTACTTTTGTTATCTTAAGTTTATGCTTCTTTATTTGGAACTTGATGTAATGGAATAATTTGTACCTTGGATATATGGGGTTTTGACTCTTTTCTTGAAAGTAATAAAAATTTGGTTTTTAATTTCTACCGCTGCTTTATTTATGTTCTGCCTTATGATATCTCTGTGTATGTTTACCTAGATAATACTCCACCAAAACTAATGCATTCCCTTTGTGAGTGACCCTAGCGGAGGTAGGGTGTTATAGCTAAGGTGAGTGATTTGCATTGTTTTTCACTAATTATGGCTAATTAGAGGTGACTAGTGATAATTAGCGAAATTATAACTCAAAAAAATCTGAAAAAGTTTGTAAAATTGTAAAATATTATTTTAGGGCTCTGCTATAAATTTGGGCTAATTTGGGTAAGTTTTGCTAATTGTATGCTTAAACATGGTTAAGGGGGATTAAGGAGAAAATATGGGTTTTAGGTATGTTTGATCCATTTTAACATATCATATTGTTTTTTTGGTGTTTGTGGTTGATTATATATGTTGCTATGACTGTATGGTATGCTTTGTGATTGATTAGAAAAGTTAGAATGGTCGAAAACGTCGTCGTATGACGTAAAACAGTCGCTAGGAAAGTTGCAGGAAATTGTGCAGGAGCCGGATCGGATCGCCCCACCTCTCTGAACCGTTCGTGATTCGCAAAGATGATACGAACCAACCTCCAGGAGCTCACAAGCTAAACCACTTACATCTGAAGTTCTCCAACCCGCTCGCGTAAGAAGTTCCTCGACCCGAACCGTCTGCCTCCGAACCACTTAACTCAAACCGGTGGGGACCCGAACCGTTGGAGATGCATCACTAGCTGCCTCCGAACCGAGTCGAGTTGGAGTCACAAACCAGAGTACACCCACGAACTGTATGGGAATCACGACCCGAACCTGAGCGCGCGACCGAACCAATGCACCACGAGTGGACTGTCACGACCGACCCGATGCTTAAGGAGGAGTATCTGAACCGAGCCACTTCAGGGAGTCCTATCCGAAGCAAAGTGAAGAAAAAGGACCGAACCAATCCGGAGAAGACCAAACACGAGATGCAAAGGTAGTCCAAATGGGAAGCAGAACTCAGGATCCAGATGGGAACCAACGAGTTGACTTCATTATTGGACTTTGCTGCGGGACGTGCGCAAAGGGGTTATCGACGTCTATAGCTTTGATTCACCATTGAGAGACGGATATTGGCTACGGATCAGTGCAGTAAAGTCATCATGGCTTCATGGGGCAGAGTGATTGTAGCAAGGCTATGAGCCAGTGCAGTGGAGTTGTTATGACTTCATGGGATAGAGTGGACATAACAAAGGATTAGTGGCTATGGATCAGTGCAGTGGAGTCACTCTGACTCCATAGGGCAGAGTGATTATAGCAAAGGATTTGGGTGGCAAAGCTGTGGATATCGTATGCTTTACGCACTGAATGAGAGATGTGAGGATGGTTGTTATGGTTGATTGTTTGACATCACTATGACATGCACACCCCATCCCCTGTATCTTTACACCATATGTTAGTGTCACCTTAGAGTATTGTATATCTTGTTGCGCTAACTCTTTGGTTGCAGGTTCAGGTATGGTTTAGTATATCTGTTATTGTTCTGTTTTGTTGCTTATCGTTCATACCAGACTTTTGTCTGACCCAGAGTTTTATGTCTCTTCTTATTACTCTGGGTGCTCTTAAACGAGCAGACTAGAGACAGGTCAGGTGATTATGCACGAGTAGCTATACCGGAGACGAGCATGAGGCTTCCACGTATGATATATATGTATATATATATTCTCCCTGTGTGGTTGCTGGTCACTACTTTGGGCATTAGTAGTGCACCTCTTTCTTTGCTTTAGAGATAGTATGTTGGAATTGTAATAAGCTGTATTTTGAATTTCCGCTGCTATGATGATTATGGTTTAGTTTTCAGCTTATGCACTGTCTTGCCTGTTTTATGTCAAGTATGTTATTATTATATTTTATTTCATGCGCTGCGAGACATTCTACAGGCTCCTTGTTAGTTCAAATTCCTTTCTTTTCCTTTCTTTAGCGACCGTCCCGTACTGGTTGGACATCTGTACAGTGCATTTCAAGTAAATATCGGCTAGTCCGGGCCGTCACAAGATTTAACTATCACTTGGAGCAAATCTGGTGATACTCCATTCTCGATCATTTCCCACATATGATAATTTATATTATCAATTCACATTTCAATCTAATTAAAGATTCATTAAAACTCCATTTAGTTTTAATCTTCCCAACTTTCAATATTAATGATTATTTAACTTTGGAAACACAAACATGTCGCATCGACCATCTACACCGTACTATTGATTTCTGCCGATTTATAACCTTTAAGCTCGTACGTCTTAGAGAAGGGTGTTAAGAAAGAGAATAAATCCTCCGCCACCAAACAGATTTTTATTTAGCAGAGATCAACCATACAGTTCGAAATACAATGTACATGTAATCCTTGCTTTAACTGGGTTTAAGAACTAATGTCATTTAAAACACAGTTCATGATAAACCCAAATCACATTCCATTAATTATGGAATCTTCACGGAAAACAGATCAATATATATAATCGATATTAATTTTCCTATTCGATTAATAATATAAATGGAATAACAACAAAGCCTTTTAAATTCCATATATATTAGGAGTCTTCCTCCATAGAAGCTCACTTCGATTATTATCAAATCAAATTCCATTCAATTCCAATTAAATATTAATTAATTAGAAAATTTTACTTTGGAAAATCCTATTAAATCTTAATAAAAGATTTATATATTCCAAATTACATTTCACTGTTAATCGGGTTAAAGAACGAATGTCGTTAGAAACACAGTTCACAACAAACCCAATTCACATTCCATTCTAATTCAAATTAAATACTAAATAATTGGTAAAACTTCTCTAAATCTTATTTAAAAGATTTACTCTTTTCTCATCTGGGTTTAAGAAAAGTGTAAATGAAGACACCACTCACGACAATCCCCAAATCCAATTTTATATTAAATACAAGGCACTGAATAGAAAATATATCGGCTTATATTCAATATCAAATTCTGAAACCAACGGATATCGTATTGGGAATAACGATATCTGTATCTTCCAAATTCCTATAACAATATACGTATAATCATGAAATCCAATACCGAAATATTCCGAAGATTATTTCCATTCCAAACCATTCCAATTTATTTGTTGGAAAATTCTGGTTATTTTAAAATCATTTCAAATCCAATTTATTTTATTTAAAATATTGGATTATTATTTCTAGTTAATAACTAGTTCATTTTGATAAAAATATATTTTTATCTTTCCAAATATTGAATTTTTCATACAAATTATTCCCAAATCATTTATTATGATTTTACACAAATTATTGATATTTTTAGTAATCTTATCAAGGCCCGTACAGTCGCCGTACAGTCGGTTTCCAAAAATGGCCACCGAATTGCACTTGCAGCAACCTTTTATAAATTTGATTTGGACGTATCTCCAAATCCAACTGTTAGATTTCAAATCTCTTGTATTCTTTGGACAGTTCTTTTTGATACGAACCCAACGGTTCCGGTTTTAGGAGAATCCGACGATCGGATCTCCCGTAATGTCAATTCGAAGTCAATGGTCGAAATTCGCGAACGGCCACGGCGCGGCGCGTTCTACTCAGGCCATTTAATATATATAATATATATAATATATATTTCATCGATTTCCATTTAAAACGTATTTTATAAATTGTTTTAATTTCATTTTAAAAACGATTTCAACTTCATTTTCAATTTTAAATCAAAATAGAATATTCTTTATCATTAATATATAAATGATAATATTTTCAAAATATCAGATTTTTGAAATAATTTCCTTTTCGATATTCTTTTTAAAAATGAATAAAATCGATATAAATATCGTTCTCGTCCAAATGACGCATATCTAATCAACATGGCTTCATATTTTTCAATATTTTCGTGTCCATCCCAAATCTGACATCGAAATCATATTTTGATCCATTACTGAATATTATTTTAAAATATTATTTATTTTAAAATATTCATTATTCGTCACTTTAAAATACTCGTTAATTTAAAATATCCGTTCTTTCTGAATTGGAATCAGACACAGTCAATTACCATATAATTTTATTTATATGGATTTCATACACACATGGACAAAACGATAATCAAACACAGTCAACCATCATCCAGAGTGCATTACACAACCGCATAAGCGTTAAATATAAATAATTAACGCTTAAAATAGTTTGACAACCCATCGATTGAATACAACTAAACAATTAGGATTAGTGTACGTTAAATATCATCCCAATACTCTTGTGGGGTTTCAATCAATACACACAGATTTTATTTGTGCCGTTGGGCGATGTGTAAAATATATCGTCCCAATCAATAACAGTCAAATGGGTGTACATAAACAAATCGTCCGATTTGTAAATGAATATTTATTTTCAACACATGACCATTTTATACGGTTCATACATTCAATAAAAATTATATTTTTATTGTTCAAATATTTGTATTCCATACAATACAATCAACAATCACAATATAGTCTATTTCCACAACATAGTACAATCAAACAAGCCACCCATGGTTTGTGGACGACGGTGTCAGGAGCAACTAAGCCCCGTCTGCAACCTAGTATATATTTAACTATAAAATAATTAGTGAGAAGGAGTTCTCACATTTTGTTTCCACTTTGGCAGTTTTATTTCTGAATTTCTGAACGGTTTGAATTCTGTTCGCTTCCAGTCGGTTCCATCGCATTCTGTTTTCAAGCGGTTTATATTAAAAATCATTTTTTTAATGCAGTGTTATTTATTTAAAAACCACATTTTTATTCTGCTACTATATAAATAAAAATCACATTTTTATATTGCTAAATATATTTTAAAAATCTCATTTTTAAAACAACTCTATTTAAATTAAAAGTTACATTTTTAAATCATCGCTATTTCATATATTTAAAAAAAAATCATATTTATAAAAATTTAATTTTTTTTATTTCTAAAAAGCATATTTATAAAAATCTGATTTTTATTTCTAAAAATCATATTTATAAAAATCTGATTTTTATTTCTAAAAATAATATTTCTATTTCACTATTACATATATAAAAATCATATTTTTATTTCAATTTTTACTTCTAAAACTAATGCTATTTTTATTTCTAAAACCAAAGATATTTTTATTTTTAAAACCAAAGCTATTTTTATTTTTAAAACCAAAGCTAATTTTATTTTTTAAAAACAAAGTTATTTATTTTCTAAAACAAAGTTATGTATTTGTTTTAAAATAATAGAATTTATTTTCTAAAACAATTTTTTTTTTTAAAACAGTGGAATTTATTTTCTAAAACAAAGTTATTTATTTTAAACAATGGAATTTATTTTCTTAAACAAAGTTATTTATTTTCTTAAAACAATGGAATTTATTTTTCTAAAGACAATGTATTTATATATTTTTAAAACAATGGAATTTATTTTTCTAAAGACAATGTACTTTTATATTTTTAAAACAGTGGAATTTATTTTTCTAAAGACAATATATTTTTATATTTTTAAAACAATGGAATTTATTTTTCTAAAGACAATGTATTTTTATATTTTTTTAAAACATTTTCATTTCTATTTTAACTAATTTCTTAAGCATACTTAATTAATTAATTAACGGTATTACCCTTTTTCCATCATCACCCTCAGGAAACCACTCTAGAAAAGCATCGAACAAAACTCCACCGTCTTCAAAACCTGCGCACGCCACCATACACCACTTGACGACGATCAACTACCACCAGGCGGGGCGCGCCACCACCCTTGACCCACGCCTGGTGCACCATCCGGCTCGCATCCCCATAGTGTATGAAAATAGAACTCAAACGGAAGCCCTTCGAGGCACGAAATCGGCCTCCATGCAGCCTTATTTCAGATCATGACCGTTAAGGAGGATCATCTCGCGATGTTTAACAAATTTGCCATTGGAGACTTTGAAATCCATCGCATGGATTTTGCGATTTTGGATGAAGAAGTTTGGAATGTTTCTTCCATCGATTTTAACCTGGAGGCGCGCTTTGACCAGAGGAAAAAAAGAAAGGAGGATTTTGACTAACCACTTGACTTTATATAGAAAAATGTATTATTATTTTAATCTATTTTAATGTCAAAATCGCAACCGAACGCCAAATCGACCCCGACGACTGTTGCCCCTAGCTAAATACCACCATTCCGAACATAATGGGATATGTCTCGCAAGCAAATTTGGCCGTTACGATCAATTTTTGTTAAATTTAAAATATAAATCATTATATTTTAAATTCAAACGTACATTTAAATTTATCGAGGCCACATACTGGCTCCAAAAATTCTCGAAAAATAAATCTAGCTATGTTTTAATGATACCGTCCTAACAAAACTAATTTCATCGAATTTGGAGATCGTTCGAAAAACGGTCATTTTTCAGTCGATTAAATTTAAATTGAATTGACCAAACACGTTTAAATCTGCCACGCTCACATATTGATTCCAAAAATTTTGAAAATTGGAATCTAGCAATAATTTGACATTCCGGATCCAACAAAAGTGGTCTCGTCGAAAACGGAGGTCGTTTATAAAATCGCCACTTTTAAGGGCTATATTTTATATAAAATTCCATAGCGACTATCCTGAATTTTTAACTGGACATAACTTTTTATTCCTACTATTAAATTTGGATTTTTCATATTTGTTGGAAAGATATTTTCAAAAGATTCAAATATTTCTGGTTTCACTAAAATCCGGTTTATTTTGAATCATGTACATTCATTTGAAATTTGAAATCAAAATTTTAAACTACCGCGCCATTTCCAATTCCTTCTATAATTAAAATAAATATTTATATACTAACTTCGATTTAAATAAATTTATACATTCTAATTCTATTCAAAATAAATTTCTAGCCGTTATTATTTAAAATAAATCATTTTAAATATTCAAAATTCATTAAAATTGCCAAAATAAAAATTTTAAATTGGTTCTGATTTCCCGGGTTGTTACAGTATGGGTAGTCTGTATCCCTACCCGGGTCTCGGCTAGCCTTCTAGTAGGGCATTTAAAGTGGCCTGTGTTCTTAGAGGGTGGTTTTTGGTGTTATTTTTATTTATTTGCGGATGTGGCCTTTTGGTATTCAAGCAGTATACGCTCTTTAAGTTGGCTCTGGGTCGCCTTCGCGTTCTTCTAGTTTAGTACCTTCGATGCTTTCATCTTCAAGTGTATCGGCATTTGGGCAGGTTATTATTGAAGATTCCTTTGGCTTTGTCCATCGGGTTTATTGCTTCTGATTTACTTGGTTTTGGACTAGGTTAGCTTCTTTATTATGGGAACTTCTACCATGTTGGGGTTGTCAGAGAGATGTTGTCGGGTTGACCCTGGCGGATGAATCTCATCGATCACATATTGTAGCTTCTGTGGTCCTTTCCCTTAGGAGGGTTTCGGTTGATGTAGTTTCTCGGGTTATTCAATACCCCTTCACTGCCAGCCTGCTTCGATGTTAATTTTGGTAGTAACATTTGCCCCCCTTTTGATGAACGGGTGTTTTCGACTTTTCAAATCAAACTTCTGGCCTATTTCGAAATTTCATGTTAAAGTCTTTTGGTCTTCCTCAATCAGAAGGGTTGATTGGCTTTCATTTGTGTGGCCCAGATTGATCTTGGAATTTGAATATAAACCTTTCTTCCTCATCGTTCCCATCTTTCATCTGTAAATCAAATCCTTGGGCAAGATTACTGTTCTCATAAAAGAAAACGCTCGAATCCTCCTCTTTCATGAAGACTCGAGCTTGATTATTCGTGAGTATTTTCACTTCTCATATAAATTGCAATCTCAATTATGCATCAAAATTGACACGATGGTTAACTAAGGTTATGCTTGTTTATAAAGATAGGTCCAGTTGCTAATCTTAATGTCACTCCTGAAAGGACTCTAATGTCATCAGGATTGTCTCCTTCGGTAATTATGTCAGTTTTGTTTCGGTCTCTAGGACATTCGTGTTAGGCATAGTCGTATGTTAGTTAAGGTATAAAAGATGTGATTTTCCCCGTATCCCCCATCTGGGTCTGATTTAGGTTTCCGCCTGCTTGACCTCTATTAATAGAGATGTAATGGTATTTAATAATACTTGATAATGCTAGTGATATATGCATTTGTGTAAGAGATACGCGTACTGGTCATATTGTTGTGAAACAATGTTACCTGAGAGAATCATGTCTCATAAAAGTCCTGCTAAGGAGAAGGTCAAGGATTCCAAGGTTCCCCGTCCTAAGAAGGCATATACGCCCAAGCCGTCCTTGATTATATCCCAACAGTCTGTGGACTCCATATTGGATGATTTTGGCATAGTGGGCGTGGATGCCATGATTGCTGCTTCTCCAAACTTCCTCAAAAATCCTCCAAAAGTATTCTTCATGTATTCGGCTATTCATGTTTCGCATGGGGATTTTCTCCCTTTCCCCCTTTTCTACATAAACTTTTGGTGGATTTGGAAGTTTCTCCTATTCAACTTTCGCTAAAAACATTTAAGACTCTTTTATGCGCGGAGGCTATGGCGCTTGCTTCGGTTCAAAATTCTTTTAAGTCCCAACCTTATCGGCCACATTATCCGGTTTTCCAAGACCTCAGAATCGCTGATCTGGAGGGCCAACCCAGTTAAGAGGTTGATCACTGATGTCATCAATAAAACTAGGCCGTGGGAGGACCAATATTTCATTGTCCAATATCCACTCGGTATATCAGGATAATTTATTGATGAAGGTGTGTTTTTTTTTTGAACTTTCTCCCCATTGTAGAACCTCCCTCCAAATATGTGACTTTGACACCAGAGGAAGCTCAAGTGGTTGACGCCATCTTTAATGCACCGGTAAATCATATGTGTAGGTCATTTCTTTTGAATGTTGATAGACTTCATGAGTATGGTTTGCTTCCTCCTGGACAAAAGATATTGGGGCAACCCCCCATTCAATTCCCTAGTCCAAAAGGGATTATTGCCGGGTTCTGATGTGTTTGCCATTCTTTTTCTTGTTTTTTTATTGTTGTATTTTTTGATTCATCCTTCCCTTTGCTTAGGATCCTCAGCTTCTCAGGATACAACTGTCATTGGTGCCTATAGCCGGGACAACGCCCTGGCCGTGAAGAGTCTTGCTCAGCCCGCCGTTGACCCACCATCGAAGAAACCCAGGTGTGATGAGTCGGATAGCTTCTCAATAGATAATGCCGTTACTCCAAAAACAAAGTGAACTTTTGACCCTTCCATTATGGCTGTCGAACATGTGGTAAATATTGATGCTTCCACGGAAGTCTCCCCGAAAGTTAAATCCATGGGTGACCCTACCCCTCTCGATGCTGTTGATAAGGTGGATGAGGGAAGGCTCGATTTTCACGCACCATCTTCCTCTCAGCATGTTTCTCGTCCTACACCTCCTTCGCCTGCCTTGGATTTTGAGAAGCTTGTGGAACTGGCTCTTTTCCCCCTAAAGTAGCGGATATTGCCTCAACTTCTGCTACCTTGAACCCAATAGATCTCTACAGACAACCAATTAGGGATTTCCTCTTGGTATTATATGCATATTCACCCTTCTCTCTCTCTTCTCTCTCTTTTTTTTATCTTTAACTTCTTCTTCTTCTTCTTTAGATGATGAAAACTTGGTATGTTTCCCGAGGACCAGCTTCCACTTCAGCGACTGAGGTCAACACCTTACGGGAAGAGAATAAGGTGCAGGCAGATATAGTGGACGCTTTGCAGCGGGAGCGGAAAGAGGGAGATAATGAACGCAAGGAGTCGGCGACTTCATAAGAGGAAGTGAGGAAGGCCAACGAGGAGTTGGCGAAGGAGGTTGAAGACCTTAAAGCACAGAAAATGGAACTGGAGATCGGCTATGCTACTAAGATGGATAAGATGAACCCCCAGCTTGCCACAGGGAAGAGGATTATTTACGAAGCCACCGATAGAATTTCAAAAAATTTGATAGTCCACCTCAACAATATCGCCACGGAGTATTACGAAGATGCCCTCCTCCTTGCCTTTTCGGAAAACTATGAAAAACTTTCAGAATTTAGCTTTACTTCAATTGACCCCTTCATCAGAGACAGAGTCCTAGAGAAGATCGAGCAGGTGAAACGGGAGTGTAGGGTTCCCTCGACCAGTAAAATAGATCTCGCATCACTGTTGTTTATTGATGAGTTTATTGAAGATTACGAGAAAGATGGGGGGAGTTCAATATAGCAGACGGAGAGGTAGAAAGTCACACGGACCAAACGGGTCCAGAAGAGGTGCTGGAGAACCTACCCTTATATCCCAGGAGCTGCTCCGCGAGGACGAAGGCTCTTTAGGCTTTGGAAAAAGGATGGCTCATGGTCATTCTGATGTTGATATCGCACAAGTATGGCTTTCGGTCTCAAGGTGTCTTTCTCTCCCTTGGGTTTCATTAATAATTAAGCTTCCAATATTACAGCAATCCTATGTTTCTCGGAAGACTTCAATTGCAGTTATGTTTTAGACTCCTCGTTTTAGAATTCTAAAGGGAAAACCTCAAGAAGCTTAGTTCAGCGCAGACGATTTTAACATGGGATTTTGAATGTTGTATTACGCATACATTCTATTGTGGTCTGTTTTGTGAATTGTGTTGATTTTGTGATTCTCGGTAGTGTATGGTGTCGATAATGTGCTAGTGTGAACGTGGTCCCTATAATGTGCATGAACCAATAAGCGTAATGTGATTGTTTTTTCTTTTGGAAGTATGATGTAGTTAACACACACTAGATGTTTGCAGTTTTCGTATTATAATATTTCACCTTGTCTGTGGCTAGGAGGATTCGTTCCAGACCCCTTCTGCATAGTTTAGGTAGGAAAGTATGAACGTCGTTGGTCGTAGAGATATTTTTAGCAACTCTCCTCTGTCGGGATACAAAAAGATGTATTACCTCCTGAAGGTGACAAACACAAACTTCAAGGAACAAGTGTCCTATTTGGAAAATCAATTGAAAGCTAAAGACGAAGCTATTCGCAGTTTACAACATAGGTTAGCAACGAGATCCTCTGAAAGCTCAGATGCGGTGGTTGGTAGATTATATCAACAAATCTATAAGTTAGAGGATGAGTTGAAGAAAGCTAAAAAGGACTGCGCTTCTTTGGAGTTTGCTTTGCAAAACCCCGATTCAGAATAAGAGACTTTTACTGCATGTTTGGGGTGTGGAAATTTTATTTCTTAGATCAACGACTATGTTTGTGTAACGGCTTGCATCACGATTTCCGGTGGAACTGACAGTGTGTCGCACGATTTTTTTTGTATTGCTTTTGTTAGAAACAATATTATTGTGTTCCAATGGCATTGTAATGAATGGAAATCTACCGGTACTACGTGTCGATAAGGAAACTTCGATGCTTTCATCTTCAAGTGTATCAGCATTTGGGCAGGTTATTATCGAAGATTCCTTTGGGTTTTGTCCATCGGGTTTATTGCTTCTGATTTACTTGGTTTCGGACTAGATTAGCTTCTTTATTATAGGAACTTTTACCAGGTTGGGGCTGTCGGAGAGATCATGTCGGGTTGACCCTGGCAGATGAATCTCATTGGTCACATCTTGTAGCTTTCGCGATCCTTTCCCTTAGGAGGGTTTCAGTTGATGTAGTTTCTCGGGTTATTCGATACCCCTTTACTGCCAGCCTACTTCGATGTTAATTTTGGTAGTAATATAACCCAAAAACATATCCTTATATGTTAAAAATTATTATTCTGATTGTGGAAATTAAGAAAAAGCCAATTCGTATATGTCCATATCTTGATTTATTTCCTCTGAATAAATTTCAGAAGAATTGAGTATACTCGTTTTTAGACTACCTTACTGAAAACTTGTAAGTATGATAACCCAAGGGTTTATTGTTAAATTAGGAATGAGGAACCTGTCTTTATGTATCTTCCAGAGTCATCTAATCTTGTATTAAACATATTATAGTTTTCCCTATTAATAATACTCATTATAGATGTTTATTTCAACATCATATATTTCAAATGAGTTGAAAATATAATATTTGTAATTGTCATTTTCTTCTTCTAGTTCCCTTTTTAATATTTTGTAATATTCATTACACACCAGATCTATCATTCTGTATGTTACCTGTGTTTTTGTATTATCCTTTATTAAACAGAAAGTATGATTAATATTTTCAATATCTTATTAGTATTTATTTTTGGATTGTCTGTTAGATTTATAATTTTTTTTTTGTAATTTTCTTTGAATTTTTTGCTATATTATATTGTTGGTTAGTGTTTATGTGAAAACCCGTAACTTCCCCGTAAAGGAAAGTGTCGGATAGTTTGAGAACAAACCACAACAGAACGCATACAGAAGAACATTTCATTGTATATTACAACAATGCACCAGATTACAAGAATATACAGAGTATAAATGAATATTACACAGAAATATCAGAGATTTAAATTACATTTAAATACATCGCAGCGGAAAATAATACAATACACAACTAGAAGAAGATAAACGGATACAAAGCTTTCCGGATATCGTTCCAGCTGTAAACCAGGATCCTGTGAATATAAATCTGCAAAACCAAAACTACTAGCTGCCCGTGTCAAAATAGGGGCACCCAGAGTTTAGGTTAAAACAATAAACTCCAGGTCAGTCATGTGACTGGTGTGAGAACTAAAACAGTTATTATTCTTTATTTTAAAAGTTAGGTAAATCAAGGGACCACGCCGTATAACACGGAACGGGTTTCCTCCCAAGAATACCAGTGCATAAAACAAACAGCGCAATGCTAAATAAAGAAAAATGAAGCTGTTATAAGACCCAGGTCCTATCACACAATGCAACGCAAGCCGGGGGATAGGGTTTTCCCTTATAACAGCCAAAGAATGCTTGATACGTTTAAAACAAATCATTTGATACTATTATAAGTGTATAGTGTATAAAACAACTTCAAATCATAAGTATCAATCATAGGCGGCATGAGCGTCCCATGCCACTATGTCGCCATATATAGGTTTACAAATAAAACCGCAAATGTCACGTATTTGGAAATTGGATTTCCGTCTATGAACCGAGGCAAAAGATAGTCCTCAACCGATTCGAGACTGCCTAGCCCCAGCCTCAGGATCAGAGCTCGAGTGACCCTAGGAGCGACAGGGTCGGTCCACCGATGTGGATTAAAATGCCTGAACACTACGTTTCCCAGCCCTTTGGGGTGTAAATGAGCCACTAAATGACTCCATCGGTTCGAGAACGACCGATCAATCTGAGGCGCCTCGCAACAGCAACAACCACATAAGTCAAACTCGTCAGGGCGTGTAAAACCACTGACGCCACTTCTAACAAGGAAGAAACGCAGGCCCTCCCTGAGGTCCTTTCTCCCGTTTTTGGTTCATACCGGGTGTGAAACTCGCGAAGTAAACGTTACACAAAGCTACGCCACAAAGGCCGTGCTTTGATCATCACCACAAGACTTTGCTTTTCAACAAAAGCCTCGATCCATTGCCGCTTAGGCATGCCACACAGGCAATTCACTCCATGCGTTTGATATCCATCAATATATAACCCCTGAGCTCGTACGTCTCAGAGAAGGGCGTTAAGCAAGAGAATAAATTCTCCGCCGCCAAACAGATATATATTTAATAGAAATCAATCACACAGACTAAAATCCAATGTCAGTCACACAGTCCATTTACAAGTCCGTTTTGGGTCTGAACGAAACCGGAGGCACCTAGTACCCCGCATATCCATCGATCTCCAAGTACGTCTGGACGATCACTAACTGTTTCCATCTTCTTGGGTGTACAGCCCAATCAAGATCATCAGTATCACCCAAACGACGTGAAGACCTCCGGTCTTCGACCATCGTCTTCATCTTCGACTTATCGTCGTATCAGTTATTCAGAATGTGATGAACCCGGTCTTTCTGAATAACTCGCGTATATTTTAAATAAGTGTTACACAAACACAACATACGCCTCATTCCAATTCATTAGTCACTAACCGTAAATTAATCAAGAGAATAATTCCCCAAATATTAACCCCGAAGGCCGAAACCAACATCAGATCAATATCCAGAAAACCATTCTGCTTGGCTAACCGACAGTTAGTTTCTAAATTTCACGTTCAAGCCTAATTAAAGATTTAACTATCGCCTGGAGCAAAACTGGTGATACTCCATTCTCGATCTTTTCAATCTAATTAAAAGATTCATTAAAACTCCACTTAGTTTTAATCATTATCTGGGTTAAAGAATCAGTGTCATTTAAAACACGATTCACGATAAACCCAAAATCACATTCCATTAATTATCGGGTTAAAGAACAAGTGTTATTTAAAACACTGTTCACGATAAACCCAAAAATCAATACCAATTCAATTCCAATTAAATATCATTTAATTGGTACAATTCATTAAATCTAGATAAAAAGATTTAATCTTTTCTCAACTGGGTTCAAGGACAGTGTTAGTGAAGACACCATTCACGACAAACCCAAATCACATTCGATATTCAATACAAGGCTCTGAATAGAAAATATATCGGCTTATATTCAATATCGAATTCTACGACTAACAAATGTCGTATTGGAAATAACGATACAAATATATATCTTTCAAATTTCCATAACAACACCTGTAATATCACGAATTCCAACATCGAAATATTCCGAAGACAATTTCGATTCAAATCCACTCCAATGCAATCATTGGAAATTTTGGTTATTTTCAAAACCATTTCAAATTCAATTTATTTATTTAAAAATAAATAGAATTATAATTCTAGTTCAAAACTAGTTCATTTCGATAAAAATCTATTTTTATCTTTTCAAATATGGAGTTTTTCATCCCAAACTTTCACAAATCATTTCTTATGATTTTACACAAATTATTACTATTTTTAATAATTTTATCAAGGCCCGTACAGTCGATTTCCATTAACGGCCATCGAACTGCACTTACAGCGACCTTTTTCGAATTTGATTTGGACGTATCTCCAAATCCAACCGTTAGATTTCAAATTTCTAACATTCATTAGAAAGCTCTTTTCGATACGAACCCAACGGTTCCGGTTTTAGGAGAATCCGACGGTCGGATCTCCCGCAATGTCCGTTTGAAATAAATGGTCGAAATTCACGAACTGCCGCGGCGCGGCGCGTTCTATTCAGGCCATTATATTATATATATATATATATAATATATATAATATATACTTCGTCGATTTCTATTTAAAACGAATTATATAAGTAGTTTTAAATTCGTTTCAAAAGCAATTTCAACTTCCTTTTCAATTCAAATCAAAATTGAATTCTTCTTTATAAATTCGTTTCAAAATTCATTTCTATTCAATTCAAATTTCAATTCAATTTGAATTCATTTCAATTCGTTTTCAATTCAATTCATTTCGAAATCGTTTTCAATTCAATTCATTTCGAAATCGTTTTCAATTCAATTCATTTCGAAATCGTTTTCAATTCAATTCATTTCGAAATCGTTTTCAATTCAATTCATTTCGAAATCGTTTTCAATTCAAATTGAATTCGTTTTCAATTCATTTCATTTCGAAATCGTTTTCAATTCAATTTGAATTCGTTTTCAATTCATTTCATTTCGAAATCGTTTTCAATTCAATTTGAATTCGTTTTCAATTCATTTCATTTCGAAATCGTTTTCAATTCAATTCATTTCGAAATCGTTTTCAATTCAATTCATTTCGAAATCGTTTTCAATTCAAATTGAATTCGTTTTCAATTCATTTCATTTCGAAATCGTTTTCAATTCAATTTGAATTCGTTTTCAATTCATTTCATTTCGAAATCGTTTTCAATTCAATTTATTTCGGAATCGTTTTTAATTCAATTTGAATTCGTTTTCAATTCAATTCAAAATATTCGATTTCGAAATCACTTTTCAATATTCATTTTTAAGATGAATAAAATCGATATAAATATCGTTCACGTCAAAATGGCGTCAATCTAATCAACACGGCTTCATAAATTTCTATTTTCAAATATTCTATTTCAAATATTTCTTTTTCAAAATAGTTGTTATTATCAAAATATTTCGTTCAACACATGACCAATCTCAATGAATGAGTACTGTCAACACATGAACTTTTATTTTATATCGATAAAGATGTAAATTTTATTACTAAAATATTTCGTTCAACACATGACCAATCTCAATGAATGAGTACTGTCAACACATGAACTTTTATTTTATAATATTCTTTATTTTTCAAATTGGAATGAGGCCCAATCAATTACCATATAAAGTTAATTATATGGATTTTCATACAACACATGTATACAATTACATTGAAAAATAATCAACCATCAACCAAAGTGCACTACACTGTATAAGCATCAAATATAGATATTCAACGCTTATAACAGCCTGTCAATCAATCGATCGACATATTTAATCAATCAGGATGAGTGACATTCATATTTCATCCCAACACCCGTGTAGGGTTTTCAAACCATCAAACAAATATTTTATTTGTGCAATTGGGCGATGTGTAAAATTTATCGTCCCAATCAATGTCATTCAAATAGGTGTACATAAACAAACCGTCTGGTTTGTAAATGAATATTCTATTTTATTCACTTCACGTTAAAAATTATATTTTTAACGATAAAACATTTTATTCCAACATATGAATTTCTATTCAGTTCATTCTTTAAATAAAATGATATTTTTATTTTTCTAACACATTTTAGAAAATTTCGGCGGCATAACGGCACGATACTAGAAACGGGACGAGGCCTAGCCTTATCCCCGGTCTAGTGAAGGCCCACGCCATTAACACATCAATCAAATCAATTCGTTATGCAAACCACAAAATTTGGAGTAAGAGTCTAACCTAGCCTTACTCCTTCGCCTTATAACGGCGCACGTCTAATCCTAACCAATTTATCGATTCGATTTTTCACACCACAAACCACATTCAAACCAATATCGCAATCAATCACCAAACAGTCAAACAAACAAGTCCATGGTCTGTGGACGATTGTGTCGGGTGCTACTAAACACCGTCTGCATCCTAGTATATATATATAACTAGAAAATAAATTGAAGAGTGAGAAATTCTCACCGATAGCTATCCTAACTCCACGGCACTTCTAATGCAGGAAATCTTCACTGTTCTCCTCTCTAATTAGTTTCTTCGCCCATAGCCACTACATATATAAAAATCAAATTTTTACTTCGCTATTCAATATATAAAAGTCATATTTTTTCTTTCGAAGTTTAACATATAAAAATCACATTTTTCTTTCAAAGTTTAACATATAAAAATCACATTTTTAATTCGTTATTCAATATACAAAAATCATATTTTTCTTTCGAAGTTTAACATATAAAAATCACATTTTTAATTCGAAGTTCAATATATAAAAATCATATTTTTCTTTCGAAGTTTAACATATAAAAATCACATTTTTAATTCGAAGTTCAATATATAAAAATCATATTTTTCTTTCGAAGTTTAACATATAAAAATCACATTTTTAATTCGAAGTTCAATATATAAAAATCATATTTTTCCTTCGAAGTTTAACATATAAAAATCACATTTTTAATTCAAAGTTCAATATATAAAAATCATATTTTTAAGTTTTCAAAACTCGAATCTTTTACTACAATAAAAATCCCGCCTTTTCTATTTTTAAAAATATGATCTTTATTTTTTCAAGTTCAAATCTTTTTCTATTAAAAGATTAAACCTTTAAAATAAAATCAGCTTTTATTTATTTCTTTAAAAATCAGTTTTTGCCTTTTATAAAATCTGTTTTTATCTTTTTTAAAAATTCAGTTTTTTGCCTTTTATAAAATCTGTTTTTATCTTTTTTAAAAATTCAGTTTTTTGCCTTTTATAAAATCTGTTTTTATCTTTTTTAAAAATTCAGTTTTTTGCCTTTTATAAAATCTGTTTTTATCCTTTTTTAAAAATTCAGTTTTTGCCTTTTATAAAATCTGAATTAAAATAAAAATAAAATAAATAAATAAAATAAAATAAAAATAAAAAAACTTACAGAAAAAGGAGGGGGTGTGGGTGCTGCGTCGACGCAAGATGGAGGGGATGGGTGGCTCGCTAGGGGTTCGAAGGGGCAAGGGAGGGCGAAGCTACGGGCGCTGGAGGGTGGTGCTGGCGTCGGGGCGTCGGCCTTGGTCTTCGTGCTAGGAGGGGGAGCGACGGGAGGGAAGGTGGAGGGGAAGGGGAGGTCGCGCCCTATGGGATTGGGGGGGGGGGGAATCCGCCGGCGGTGGCGCCACCTTGGGGGGGGCGACCGACAGTTTTCTAGGGTTTTTTTTTCTTTATTTCTGATCGATTTGGGAATGAGAGAAGGGGGGGCCAGAGCGGTTAAAAGGGGGGGGGGGGGAAGAAAATTAAACTAATTTTTAATTAATTTAATTAATTAAATTGCAAAAAGTTGACTTTTTCATACGACCTTTAAACGAGGTCCACCGCCTGTCGTCCATAGTGTTTTACCCCTATTCTGAACCCAATGGGATATGTATCACAAGCTGATTTGATCGTTTCGATCAGTTTCCTTTGAATTTACATTTAAATCACTATATTGAATTTTAAACGTACATTTCAAATTACCGGGGCCACATACGAACACGAAAAATCCCAAAAAAATATTTTCTAGCTTCGTATTGACGATACGGTCCTAACAAAACTAGTTTCGTCGAATTCTGCGACCGTTTGAGAAATGGCCAATTTCCAGTCGATTAAAATCAACTGAAACTGGTCAAACGCGTTTTCCTTTACCACGCTCACATATTGATTCGAAAAATTATGAAATTTGAAACCTAGCAATAACTTTACATCCCGGACCCAACAAAACTGGTTTCGTCGAAATCCGAGGTCATCTGCAAAATGTCCATTTTTAAGGGCCTGAATTCCATAGCGACTATTCAGAATTTTCAACTGGACATATCTTTTGATTCCCGCTACGAACTTTTGATTTTTCGGATTCGTTGGAAAGATATTCACTATTAGATTCCATTATTTTTGGTTTCACTAAAATCCGGATTGTTTTGCACCCGGTACATTCAATTGAAGTTTGAAATCGAATTATCGAACTACCGCGCCATTTTCAATTCTATTTATAATTATATATAATTATTTATATTCTTACGACGACGTATATAAATATATACGTCGAATTATATTCA
Source organism: Allium sativum (assembly GCA_030737875.1). Taxonomy (NCBI): domain Eukaryota; kingdom Viridiplantae; phylum Streptophyta; class Magnoliopsida; order Asparagales; family Amaryllidaceae; genus Allium; species Allium sativum. Next base: position 517,073,527 of record CM060922.1, read on the forward strand.
AAATAAATTTCTCGTCGATATTATTTAAAATAATCTATTTTAAATAATCAAAATTCGCTAAAATTGCCAAAATAAAAATTTCAAACTGGCTCGCATTTTACGGGTTGTTACAATCTCCCCCAGTTAAAACTTTTCGTCCCCGAAAAGGAACAAAGTCGAAAGTGGTTTGATTAATCAACTCTACGTTCGATCAGACTTCCATTCTCCAACTTTTCAGTTTCTGAGAATTTTCAAAAATTTCAAAAATTTGGCTAACACCCTAAATTTTTGAAAAATTTCGCCATAACCTCCCCTGCACCGGGAGCATCGGGGAATTTCAAATAGCTTCCCCGGTCCTTCAGATCTCAAAAAGAAAAAGAAAAAGAAAAAGCCAAGCGGCTAGCCAATAGGCTCACAAAATCATCATCACCTAAACAAAACAGGAAATTATGTAGTAAACATGTACCTATTTGTCGGGCAAACAAATTTTATTCTCTGGCTCTAGCCTCCTTGCTATGACCTGTTTAATGTAAATATATGTATATGCATGCAAATGCGACCAATTTTCAATATAACTCAATATTTGATACAATTAGGCGAAATGGCTAAAAATTAGCAAACAAATAAACAAACAACACAAACATCAATCAATTAGTGAATTAGAGTTTCAAATTCATAATTTGATATATATACAGAAAATCTTGTTTTTGATGCCAATTCACAACAATGTATTGTAGCTATATATAAGTTTTGGTTCTCACACCAGCCTAATGGAAATATATAGAAAATCACACCTTCGAAACTCGAACATAAATGTTGATGATGCGATCGCTATCATCAATACCATCTCCGGGCGACTACAGTGTAATCCTATATCTATCCAGTATATTAAAACTTCGAATATACGTTCATGACGCGTATATACAAAACCTTTATATATTGGATTGTCCATATAAATATAAATAAATAATCAACTACGAATAATTGATTTAAATTTTCAAAACAAAATTTTGTTTTCAATTTAAAAATATACTCTTCACACTCGTTCTAGGATACTATTGATCCCATCTCTAACGAGTCATTCTAATTGGATATTACTAACCCAATATCTGATGAATTCTTTCGTATGGTTCTAATGTGCCTTGTTCTCCAAGCTTTGTAAACCAAAGCTCTAATACCAACTGTGAAAACCCGTAACTTCCCCGTAAAGGAAAGTGTCGGATAGTTCGAGAATAAACCACAACAGAACGCATACAGAAGAACATTTCATTGTATATTACAACAATGCACCAGATTACAAGAATATACAGAGTATAAATGAATATTACACAGAAATATCAGAGATTTAAATTACATTTAAATACATCGCAGCGGAAAATAATACAATACACAACTAGAAGAAGATATACGGATACAAAGCTTTCCGGATATCGTTCCAGCTGTAAACCAGGATCCTATGAATATAAATCTGCAAAACCAAAACTACTAGCTGCCCGTGTCAAAATAGGGGCACCCAGAGTTTAGGTTAAAACAATAAACTCCAGGTCAGTCATGTGACTGGTGTGAGAACTAAAACAGTTATTATTCTTTATTTTAAAAGTTAGGTAAATCAAGGGACCACGCCGTATAACACGGAACGGGTTTCCTCCCAAGAATACCAGTGCATAAAACAAACAGCGCAATGCTAAATAAAGAAAAATGAAGCTGTTATAAGACCCAGGTCCTATCACACAATGCAACGCAAGCCGGGGGATAGTGTTTTCCCTTATAACAGCCAAAGAATGCTTGATACGTTTAAAACAAATCATTTGATACTATTATAAGTGTATAGTGTATAAAACAACTTCAAATCATAAGTATCAATCATAGGCGGCATGAGCGTCCCATGCCACTATGTCGCCATATATAGGTTTACAAATAAAACCGCAAATATCACGTATTTGGAAATTGGATTTCCGTCTATGAACCGAGGCAAAAGATAGTCCTCAACCGATTCGAGACTGCCTAGCCCCAGCCTCAGGATCAGAGCTCGAGTGACCCTAGGAGCGACAGGGTCGGTCCACCGATGTGGATTAAAATGCCTGAACACTACGTTTCCCCGCCCTTTGGGGCGTAAATGAGCCACTAAATGGCTCCATCGGTTCGAGAACGATCGATCAATCCGAGGCGCCTCGCAACAGCAACAACCACAGAAGTCAAACTCGTCAGGGCGTGTAAAACCACTGACGCCACTTCTAACAAGGAAGAAACGCAGGCCCTCCCTGAGGTCCTTTCTCCCGTTTTTGGTTCATACCGGGTGTGAAACTCGCGAAGTAAACGTTACACAAAGCTACGCCACAAAGGCCGTGCTTTGATCATCACCACAAGACTTTGCTTTTCAACAAAAGCCTCGATCCATTGCCGCTTAGGCATGCCACACAGGCAATTCACTCCATGCGTTTGATATCCATCAATATATAACCCCTGAGCTCGTACGTCTCAGAGAAGGGCGTTAAGCAAGAGAATAAATTCTCCGCCGCCAAACAGATATATATTTAATAGAAATCAATCACACAGACTAAAATCCAATGTCAGACACACAGTCCATTTACAAGTCCGTTCTGGGTCTGAACGAAACCGGAGGCACCTAGTACCCCGCATATCCATCGATCTCCAAGTACGTCTGGACGATCACTAACTGTTTCCATCTTCTTGGGTGTACAGCCCAATCAAGATCATCAGTTATCACCCAAACGACGTGAAGACCTCCGGTCTTCGACCATCGTCTTCATCTTCGACTTATCGTCGTATCAGTTATTCAGAATGGGATGAACCCGGTCTTTCTGAATAACTCGCGTATATTTTAAATAAGTGTTACACAAACACAACATACGCCTCATTCCAATTCATTAGTCACTAACCGTAAATTAATCAAGAGAATAATTCCCCAAATATTAACCCCGAAGGCCGAAACCAACATCAGATCAATATCCAGAAAACCATTCTGCTTGGCTAACCGACAGTTAGTTTCTAAATTTCACGTTCAAGTCTAATTAAAGATTTAACGATCGCCTGGAGCAAAACTAGTGATACTCCATTCTCGATCTTTTCAATCTAATTAAAAGATTCATTAAAACTCCACTTAGTTTTAATCATTATCTGGGTTAAAGAATCAGTGTCATTTAAAACATTCACGATAAACCCAAAATCACATTCCATTAATTATCGGGTTAAAGAACAAGTGTTATTTAAAACACTGTTCACGATAAACCCAAAAATCAATACCAATTCAATTCCAATTAAATATCATTTAATTGGTACAATTCATTAAATCTAGATAAAAAGATTTAATCTTTTCTCAACTGGGTTCAAGGACAGTGTTAGTGAAGACACCATTCACGACAAACCCAAATCACATTCGATATTCAATACAAGGCTCTGAATAGAAAATATATCGGCTTATATTCAATATCGAATTCTACGACTAACAAATGTCGTATTGGAAATAATGATACAAATATATATCTTTCAAATTTCCATAACAACACCTGTAATATCACGAATTCCAACATCGAAATATTCCGAAGACAATTTCGATTCAAATCCACTCCAATGCAATCATTGGAAATTTTGGTTATTTTCAAAACCATTTCAAATTCAATTTATTTATTTAAAAATAAATAGAATTATAATTCTAGTTCAAAACTAGTTCATTTCGATAAAAATCTATTTTTATCTTTTCAAATATGGAGTTTTTCATCCCAAACTTTCACAAATCATTTCTTATGATTTTACACAAATTATTACTATTTTTAATAATTTTATCAAGGCCCGTACAGTCGATTTCCATTAACGGCCATCGAACTGCACTTACAGCGACCTTTTTCGAATTTGATTTGGACGTATCTCCAAATCCAACCGTTAGATTTCAAATTTCTAACATTCATTAGAAAGCTCTTTTCGATACGAACCCAACGGTTCCGGTTTTAGGAGAATCCGACGGTCGGATCTCCCGCAATGTCCGTTTGAAATAAATGGTCGAAATTCACGAACTGCCGCGGCGCGGCGCGTTCTATTCAGGCCATTATATTATATATATATATAATATATATAATATATACTTCGTCGATTTCTATTTAAAACGAATTATATAAGTAGTTTTAAATTCGTTTCAAAAGCAATTTCAACTTCCATTTCAATTCAAATCAAAATTGAATTCTTCTTTATAAATTCGTTTCAAAATTCATTTCTATTCAATTCAAATTTCAATTCAATTTGAATTCATTTCAATTCGTTTTCAATTCAATTCATTTCGAAATCGTTTTCAATTCAATTCATTTCGAAATCGTTTTCAATTCAATTCATTTCGAAATCGTTTTCAATTCAATTCATTTCGAAATCGTTTTCAATTCAAATTGAATTCGTTTTCAATTCATTTCATTTCGAAATCGTTTTCAATTCAATTTGAATTCGTTTTCAATTCATTTCATTTCGAAATCGTTTTCAATTCAATTTGAATTCGTTTTCAATTCATTTCATTTCGAAATCGTTTTCAATTCAATTCATTTCGAAATCGTTTTTAATTCAATTCATTTCGAAATCGTTTTCAATTCAAATTGAATTCGTTTTCAATTCATTTCATTTCGAAATCGTTTTCAATTCATTTCATTTCGAAATCGTTTTCAATTCAATTTATTTCGAAATCTTTTTTAATTCAATTTGAATTCGTTTTCAATTCAATTCAAAATATTCGATTTCGAAATCACTTTTCAATATTCATTTTTAAGATGAATAAAATCAATATAAATATCGTTCACGTCAAAATGGCGTCAATCTAATCAACACGGCTTCATAAATTTCTATTTTCAAATATTCTATTTCAAATATTTCTTTTTCAAAATAGTTGTTATTATCAAAATATTTCGTTCAACACATGACCAATCTCAATGAATGAGTACTGTCAACACATGAACTTTTATTTTATATCGATAAAGATGTAAATTTTATTACTAAAATATTTCGTTCAACACATGACCAATCTCAATGAATGAGTACTGTCAACACATGAACTTTTATTTTATAATATTCTTTATTTTTCAAATTGGAATGAGGCCCAATCAATTACCATATAAAGTTAATTATATGGATTTTCATACAACACATGTATACAATTACATTGAAAAATAATCAACCATCAACCAAAGTGCACTACACTGTATAAGCATCAAATATAGATATTCAACGCTTATAACAGCCTGTCAATCAATCGATCGACATATTTAATCAATCAGGATGAGTGACATTCATATTTCATCCCAACACCCGTGTGGGGTTTTCAAACCATCAAACAAATATTTTATTTGTGCAATTGGGCGATGTGTAAAATTTATCGTCCCAATCAATGTCATTCAAATAGGTGTACATAAACAAACCGTCTGGTTTGTAAATGAATATTCTATTTTATTCACTTCACGTTAAAAATTATATTTTTAACGATAAAACATTTTATTCCAACATATGAATTTCTATTCAGTTCATTCTTTAAATAAAATGATATTTTTATTTTTCTAACACATTTTAGAAAATTTCGGCGGCATAACGGCACGATACTAGAAACGGGACGAGGCCTAGCCTTATCCCCGGTCTAGTGAAGGCCCACGCCATTCACACATCAATCAAATCAATTCGTTATGCAAACCACAAAATTTGGAGTAAGAGTCTAACCTAGCCTTACTCCTTCGCCTTATAACGGCGCACGTCTAATCCTAACCAATTTATCGATTCGATTTTTCACACCACAAACCACATTCAAACCAATATCGCAATCAATCACCAAACAGTCAAACAAACAAGTCCATGGTCTGTGGACGATTGTGTCGGGTGCTACTAAACACCGTCTGCATCCTAGTATATATATATAACTAGAAAATAAATTGAAGAGTGAGAAATTCTCACCGATAGCTATCCTAAATCCACGGCACTTCTAATGCAGGAAATCTTCACTGTTCTCCTCTCTAATTAGTTTCTTCGCCCATAGCCACTACATATATAAAAATCAAATTTTTACTTCGCTATTCAATATATAAAAGTCATATTTTTTCTTTTGAAGTTTAACATATAAAAATCACATTTTTCTTTCAAAGTTTAACATATAAAAATCACATTTTTAATTCGTTATTCAATATACAAAAATCATATTTTTCTTTCGAAGTTTAACATATAAAAATCACATTTTTAATTCGAAGTTCAATATATAAAAATCATATTTTTCTTTCGAAGTTTAACATATAAAAATCACATTTTTAATTCGAAGTTCAATATATAAAAATCATATTTTTCTTTCGAAGTTTAACATATAAAAATCACATTTTTAATTCGAAGTTCAATATATAAAAATCATATTTTTCCTTCGAAGTTTAACATATAAAAATCACATTTTTAATTCGAAGTTCAATATATAAAAATCATATTTTTAAGTTTTCAAAACTCAAATCTTTTACTACAATAAAAATCCCGCCTTTTCTATTTTTAAAAATATGATCTTTATTTTTGCAAGTTCAAATCTTTTTCTATTAAAAGATTAAACCTTTAAAATAAAATCAGCTTTTATTTATTTCTTTAAAAATCAGTTTTTGCCTTTTATAAAATCTGTTTTTATCTTTTTTAAAAATTTAGTTTTTTGCCTTTTATAAAATCTGTTTTTATCTTTTTTAAAAATTCAGTTTTTTGCCTTTTATAAAATCTGTTTTTATCTTTTTTAAAAATTCAGTTTTTTGCCTTTTATAAAATCTGTTTTTATCCTTTTTTAAAAATTCAGTTTTTGCCTTTTATAAAATCTGAATTAAAATAAAAATAAAATAAATAAATAAAATAAAATAAAAATAAAAAAACTTACAGAAAAAGGAGGGGGTGTGGGTGCTGCGTCGACGCAAGATGGAGGGGATGGGTGGCTCGCTAGGGGTTCGAAGGGGGAAGGGAGGGCGAAGCTACGGGCGCTGGAGGGTGGTGCTGGCGTCGGGGCGTCGGCCTTGGTCTTCGTGCTAGGAGGGGGAGCGACGGGAGGGAAGGTGGAGGGGAAGGGGAGGTCGCGCCCTAGGGGATTGGGGGGGGGGGGGGGGGGAATCCGCCGGCGGTGGCGCCACCTTGGGGGGGGGCGACCGACAGTTTTCTAGGGTTTTTTTTTTCTTTATTTCTGATCGATTTGGGAATGAGAGAAGGGGGGGCCAGAGCGGTTAAAAGGGGGGGGAAGAAAATTAAACTAATTTTTAATTAATTTAATTAATTAAATTGCAAAAAGTTGACTTTTTCATATGACCTTTAAACGAGGTCCACCGCCTGTCGTCCATAGTGTTTTACCCCTATTCTGAACCCAATGGGATATGTATCACAAGCTGATTTGATCGTTTCGATCAGTTTCCTTTGAATTTACATTTAAATCACTATATTGAATTTTAAACGTACATTTCAAATTACCGGGGCCACATACGAACACGAAAAATCCCAGAAAAATATTTTCTAGCTTCGTATTGACGATACGGTCCTAACAAAACTAGTTTCGTCGAATTCTGCGACCGTTTGAGAAATGGCCAATTTCCAGTCGATTAAAATCAACTGAAACTGGTCAAACGCGTTTTCCTTTACCACGCTCACATATTGATTCAAAAAATTATGAAATTTGAAACCTAGCAATAACTTTACATCCCGGACCCAACAAAACTGGTTTCGTCGAAATCCGAGGTCATCTGCAAAATGTCCATTTTTAAGGGCCTGAATTCCATAGCGACTATTCAGAATTTTCAACTGGACATATCTTTTGATTCCCGCTACGAACTTTTGATTTTTCGGATTCGTTGGAAAGATATTCACTATTAGATTCCATTATTTTTGGTTTCACTAAAATCCGGATTGTTTTGCACCCGGTACATTCAATTGAAGTTTGAAATCGAATTATCGAACTACCGCGCCATTTTCAATTCTATTTATAATTATATATAATTATTTATATTCTGACGACGACGTATATAAATATATACGTCGAATTATATTCAAAATAAATTTCTCGTCGATATTATTTAAAATAATCTATTTTAAATAATCAAAATTCGCTAAAATTGCCAAAATAAAAATTTCAAACTGGCTCGCATTTTACGGGTTGTTACAGTTTAATTCTGTATGTTTTAGAACAAAAAGAATTTTTGTCATAAACTTCGTTTCTAGGTGATTTTGTAAAGATTCTATATTTTCAATTTTTAGAATATTGTTCATTTTAATTTTGCAAATTAATTGTTTGTGTTACCTTATAATCTATCTCATTTTTGTTTTTAGGTAATTATTCCATTCTCTGTGGAATTCTTTAAAAAATCTGGGTGTGAATACAATATTACAAGGATCTCTCCATATGTTAAAGTTATTGTATATTTACGTCAAATTTGTTTCACATTCAAGGATATTTATCAAGTCTGTTGTATATTTTTGTTTAAAAATATTTATACTTTCATATTTTTGGTTTTTTGTAATATTTTTATCATTATCTAAGATTCTTATAATATTTGTCATGAATTTATTTTCTAAGTATTGTTGTAGTTTTTCCATAGAAAATTCTTTATGATTTTAGATAAGGTTGGTTAATCTACATAGTCAAATCTTTTGGAAATACTAAGATACAATTTTTGCTTTCACAATAATCCTTTATTATTATTATTCTTTTTTAAAATAACCTTGTTCTTAATAATTTTACCAGAACCCTACTTCTTAAATCGTTATTCCTCACCTTGTCATCCTCATTGTCTATTTTTTCCCTTACACGGTACTTCCGTTCGACTTAGCGGATTTATATCTGTTGGATTTACTCATTAAGCATGTAGTTACTGGTGTTTAACAACATAAGTATGGTTATCTAAACATAGATTAAGTATAATATTTACAGGAATTAAAATAAAGAAGTAAGAGAACTTACATGGCTCTAAGCAGTTCTTGTATCCTTTCTTTCCTTGACTCTGACTTAATATATAGCAACTCATGATTTTTGAAGAAAAAGCAAGTATGAAGAAGGTAGACATTAAAAACATCAAGCTTATATTTCTTATATTGGTTGTAAAATACTCAACATTAGAGTTTTTTTACAATGCATATATGCTCAATATATAGGCTGAGCAATTATAATACATGGACATGCAGTTGTCCTTAGCTATATACGTGTTGAAGTAATTTGTCATATCCTTATAAAGTTTCAACTAAGTGGAATGAAGCTCCCTTCTATCAAAATGCCATATCAACTTTATTTATAAAGTTTCCACCAGGTGGAATAAGCTCCTTTTTTGTCCATTCTTTATGTCTTCTTTGTTTATGTGATTTCCACTAAGTAGGATAGTCTTCTCTTTTGTCAATTCTTTATTTCTTCTTTAGTGAGATTCCCACCAAGTAGGATAAGCTTTATTTTTTCAAATCTTCATTATTTTTGTCCTAGTACTTTCATTCATCTGTAGATATTGTAGTAGAATCCACCTCATCTTTGTTATTTTTATTGTCGGCGTTGTTTTTTGTAGTTCTTCCTTTTTTGTAACTTTTTATTATGAAAGGTTTTGGATGATAAATATCAAAACTTTTGTGTCCTAAATCACGTTCTTCCAATGAATCTATAATATATAACTTGTTTACTGGAGTTTCTGCATATAGATGTAATTTGTTATCCCAATCTTCACTATCTGCAATCATGGCTGCTCTATATCTTTCATATGTTTGTTCGTTTATTTTGACGCTCTCTTTTTGTTTGGAACAAAATCTTCATTCCAATCTTCAAAATCTAAATCAATGAATTTTTATTATTTAGACTATGTGTTTTGTAGGTTCAAATACTGTTTTTCCAAAATGAGGGGGAACTGATATAAAATCCATGTATATATCTGTGGCTAAAATATTTGTCAGGTATTATGTTATATTGTTATACTTTCAATGGGTTCCGGTAAGTCATCTTGGGCCCATTCATCAAAATAGATTCTTTTTATTATACCATAGTTTATGAGAGTATTTGGGTTATATGTAATGCCTTCATGGATCAGGTATTTGTAATTTAAAAGGTTAAGTCTAATTTGTGGTACTACACAAATTATTGTACAAGGGCAATCTGTGGATGTGTTGAGGCATCCTTCATACTATTTTGTGCAAGGAATGTTGATATTATTTAAGATTTCCCATTCAGTTTGTTATCCTTCTATCTTCATTTCTGAAATGCTAGAAAAGAATTTGCAAGTTTTGTTGAAGATACCTGGGGAGAGTTCCGTTGGATGTTGTAAGAAATATAGATCCCTTGTTAGTTGTTCTGGAAAATTGGGCAGGTTTATAGGCTTTTGGTTTGGATTTGGACTATTTTGGTTACTATGGACATTTTGAGTTTTCCAAGGCTTGTGAATTTGTTGGGTTCTGTGATTTTTATCATATTGACAAACCGGAGATTTCGTGGTCTGAGGCTTATGGCTGAAGAGGATTCGGGAAGCTCATCTTTAGTGTGTTTGCCTAAGGATATTTGTGAGATACTTTGTATGCCTTCAGAAACAACATAGCCTTTTTTGAACCTTTCTTGGAGCTCAATTGTAACTTCTTCAAATGTATTGTATCCATTGTATAGTGGTCTCCCATATCTGGGATTTTTTTCCAAATTTTTTATTGTTGTACTCATTTGTTCCCATGTGGTATATATATCAGCATCAGGACCTGTAAATAATCCATAGTAGAGAAACTTTGTTTTTGCATTTGTGAATATATCTATCAGGGTGTATATTACACTTAGCTTCTATTTGTTTTGCTCTTTGGGAGTCTTCATGTTCTATATATTGTCAAGGACTATATGTTGTTGTTCTGTAATTTTTGCCTTTGTGATAAAATGATTTGTCTTTTATGTTATCAAATGCTTTGTAGGATCTAATTTTTCGTTTATCCACAAAATCAATCATTAGTATTGGATAATTATCTTAACAATCTTGACAATTGGTCTGGTAAGAAATTATCATTTCCTTTGATATGTTCCCAACAAATATTAGCCCCATAATTAGTATGTTTAAATTTTAGTAATCTATTATTAATGGTTCCTCTTTCTTTTTTATTTTCTATGTATTGGACAATAGATTCACAGTCTATTCTTACTGTGATTTCCTTTTGTGATATTATAAAAACTTTGAAAGATTCTAAAATATATATTATTGCCAAAATTTCATAATCTAGAGATATCATATATCCTTTTTCTTTATATGTTCCTGAGGTATATCTCATATTTTTTTCAGTAGATTTATTATCATATTTGCTATTTTTACTTAATAAAATTTCTCCCCATCCTACAGAAGATCCATCTGTTTATATTATTAAGTAATCAGTATGTAATGGTAAGCTTAGATGTTTTAATCCTTAGGCTAATTTTTTATTTCTTGGATTTGTTTTATATCTTCTATGTTAAAATCTCTATTTCCTTTTGGACTAGTTTTATTGTACAAATGACCAATATATTTTGAAAGATGTTTTATATATGGTGTAGCATAGTTTATTAGTCCTAAAAAGGCTTGCAATTGTTTTAGATTATCTAATTTTTTAGGAAATTCTAATATTTTTCTTGTTATATATGGTTGTATTTCTGTACTTCCTTTGCCAATTTTGGCTCCTAGGAATTCTATATTATTTTTCAATAATTCTATCTTCTTTTTTGATATTATTAAACCATGTGCTTCTATTAATTTTAACATGGTACATAGATGTGCAATGTGTTCTTGTTTTGTTTTGGAAAAATACAAGTATATCATCTATATATAAGCAAGTATAGTTGTTACAATTTTGGAAAACATTATCCATTTTTCGTTGGAATATTTATGGTGCATTCTTTAATCCAAATGGCACGACTAACCATTCGCAATGTCCTTCACTACAGGTAAATGCAGTCCAAGGTATAGAGTCATGATGCATTTTAACTTGCCAAAGTCCTGATTTTAAATCAAATTTTTAGAACTAGTTTGCTTCTTGTATTTTATTTATTAGGACTTCTTTGTTTGGTATGCAATATCCATCTTCATGGGTATTGTCATGTAATCTAGTGTAAATCATTACCATTCTGGATTGGCTATGTTTACTTTCAGATTCCTTTTGTACAATAAAAGTTTTTGTTCTATGTCTAGAATATGCTTTTCTTATGATATTTAGAATTGTCAATATTTTTAAGTGCATTTTAAATTCTTCCATGATCCATGTGTCATATTTTGGGTATCCTTTTTTATAGTTAAATCTGGATTGATTATATTTAGTTTGCATTGTATAGGATCTTTATTCCAATATTTTAACGGTTTATCTCCTATTATTTCTAATTTTTCAAATTTAGAAATAATGTGGCTTATGTCATCGTTTGTTAATAATAATTTACTTACTTCTTTTGGATTTGTAAGTTGTATATCTTTGGTAAGTCACTTTCTTTTGTATTCATATTTTTTTACAAATTCTGTCTCTTCGTTTTCTGCATTAGTATTTGTTAGTTCATTTTTCTTTATTTAATATTTTGCATTGTCCTGGTATTGGGCAATTGCAATTTTCTTGTTTGTTATCTTTATCTCCGCCACGCTTCTTAAGTGCATATTCTGATAGTATTGGGGTTAATGTAGTTTTTTTTGAAATTTATAAGTAATCTTTTTTAAATGAAAAAGATCCATTATCACTTGATAAAAAATCTAATCCTAAAATTAGTTTTATTCCTCTAAGTTAAGTTCTATAACCCATAATTGTTTTAGATTATATTGTGGTGACCATTCATCATAAGTATTTGTAAAACTTATATTTATGGTTTTTCACTATATTTGTACATATCTTTGTAGTTCCGTCAAATTTCATACTTTGTTTTGGTCTTTCTGCTTTTGTGACATACTCTAAATGTATTACACTAGAATTGATAGTTGAACTAGTAGCTACTGTATCTATAATTGCTAGAACTTGTATTTCAATTCCTTTTATATTTACTTTTGCTAGAACTCTTAATTCTTTCAAATTTCCAGTATTGCATGTCAACGGAATATTGATTGGTTTATCAATATTATTTAGATTATTATCTGTATATGTGATTAATTCTTCTTCAATAGATATTATAGTTTTCCCTTTATCAATATTTTGTATTTTTATTTCTTCAATTTCTAAATAAAAATTATTTTTCCTTTCTTCTAGGATTTTTATTCCTTCTTCGTTTATCTTATTCCTATTTGTATATATTATTTTATTTTCTCTTGGTGGTTCTATGTTAAATTTATGTTTTGCACAAATTTTGCATATTTCCATGGTGCATTATGTACACTTGTATTTTTTATCAAAGGTAGGATACCAAGGACAAAATTTATATTTTGTTGTATATGTACCCATTTTAAATTTGAAATTATGGGTACATAAATCTTTATTAACCATATTAAACATGTATTCATTTTGTGTGTTATCTTCAAAATTTGTTAATTCATTGATCAATGTATAATTTAATGAACTTATTTGTTGTCCTTCTTCCAATCCTTCTAGGGATATTATTGAATATATTGTTGATGTTTCTGAGACATCAAAAGAAATTTCAGGTAAGTCTTCTTTAACTGAATCAACCTTTAACTGAATCAACAAGGTTTGATTCACGTGTAAAGGAATACGTTTTCTGGGACATGAAGAGGATAAATGTCCTTTCTCATTACAAGCAAAACGTGTAATGGTACTTGCATATGTTTTTCTGGGGTTCTATTTTCTAACATGTTTTTCTTTGTCAAGATAGGATTTTTTAGCATTTGATTTTCTTAGATAATATTTTTTAGCATATCTTTTCTTAAAATTTGGCTTATTATCTATTTTATAATTTTTTTGTTCCATACTGTTGTGGAGTATAAATTTGTCCACAAAATCCGTAGTTTTTCTGTTTTAATTCTCTTTGGATTTGTATATATATGCATTTCTTTTTTAGTTCTGAAATCATATGTGTTATTCTTATTCCTATATTATCATATCCTTTAGGGAGATTTTCTGGTTTGTCTTGGTAACATTCTATCCAAGATCTATGTATTTCTTTTTCTAAATCAACTGGTAGTTTAGAAAATAGTCTATTTCCTATTTCAGTACTGTAATAATTTCCAGAAATAGTTGCATAATGAAAAATTCTTATAAGCATTTTATTATGTATTTCCAATCTAGAAATTAGATTTGTTTGAGATCACGCATGGCTTGTTGTTGTCTAATTATTGTTCCTGTATTTACATCTCTTCCTATTGTTATTCTATGTATTGAGTAGGCAAAATTATATATGTTGCTTCCTTGTGCTACTAGTGTGTTTATTTCTTCTGAAAAGTTTTTTTTATATGCATCCCATATAGCTTTAGCTATGTCTCCTAAGTAGTTTTCTGCTATTTTGATCATTTCTTCTCCAGAATTAATATTTGTATGTCTTGTTGTATAGTCTCTTGCTATAGCAGCAGTCCATTGTTTTAGATAAGTGTCTAATAGTTGTGGATGACACTTTGATACATTTAAAATAACTGAATTGTTTTTGAAAAACGATGTTTCATTAGGTATTCTTTTTCCAGCTGTTCTTATATTTTTATTTTCATTTGTATATGGATCAACTTGTTGTCTAGGAGGTTGTCCTACATCATAAGGCATTGGTTGATCTTGATTTTATTTGGATATGTTATTCCTGAACTAGCAGTTTGTTCATGGTCAGCTAGTTCCATTTGTTCAATAAATTCTAATATTATATCTTCAGGAATACTATGTTCTGTGGTTTCCTTGTCTGTTTCTCTGGAATCTTCTAAAAATTCATCAAGGTTATGTATTTCTCTTGTTCTTATATTATTTTCATAACCTATGTAAACAAATGTATTTTCATTTATTTGGTTTATTGATCTTAGAGTTTGTTCTAATTCATATATTTCAGATGGTTCAAGAACCATCCGTAATTCTTTTGGGTATATTATTTTATCCATTTATTCTTTTATTTAATTCGTCTATTTCTTCATCAGATTCAATTTCTTGTTGGTTTGATGGTGCATAGTCTCTAAACCTTATGGACATGGATTTATCTAGATTATTATATGTTACGACATCATTTGGTTTTAATGTTGTTGTTGTGGTATTGGGATTTTCTATTTTCCATTCATGACTAGCAAGAATAGAAGAATCAATTTCCAATGGTATTATGAAACTTATTCCTGTGGAATTTATCTATTACCTTATCTAATTTTATTTTTATTTTTAGTGTATATTTAGATATACATTTTTCCAAAAATGTTATATCTAATAATATATTTTTTTCAATGAAATTTTCAAATCCTTTAGATTGTGTTATTATTTTTATATGTTTGTGAAAATCATTTAATGTCATAGTAAAATTTGGATCTATATAAACAATGCATATATTATTGTTCATATCAACTTCCATCATTCCAAATATGGCTTTGTTCATATCTTAGTGTCTATCATCAATTAATATTAATAATAGTTTTATTCCAATTTTTTGTCCAACTAATCCTCTTATGCCTATGACTATTAGTCCTAATTGGATTAATTTATATTTCTGGATTTTTAGTTGTTTTATGGTTTCCTGTGACATTAAACTTATTATCTGTTGTGTTCCATCTAGGATGGAAAGTATTTCTTCCCTGTGGTGTCTATATAGTCCTGTTACTGCTGTAAATAGTCATGTTCTATATATTTCTCTAGGATTTAGTAAATTTAGTTGATTATTAGAAAATATTTCTATGTCTATGTCCAAGTCAATTATTTCTTCTAATTGAGCTTGTGTATTATTAGTTCTTCTTAACATGTTACCAATCCAACCTGTAGATGATAAACTATTTGGTTATGTTGGTCTATCTGTTATAGTTCTAGATGGACCTGTAAAGGATAATCTTCTGTTGTTCATATTTGGTCAAGTTTTTTATACATAAGAAAATTGATTTTAATTTTTGTAGTTGTAATATGTATTGTAGGATCATTCGGTCATAAATTCGTAATTTTACGTTGGTTTTCTGTAAGTTTGGCCAAAAAATATGCAAAGTTTGTCCTTCTCCCTAAAATCCTCAATAGTATATTAGTTTTTCCAGACTATTGCTTTCCATTAAAGGTTCCCCTTTCGTCAAATTTTCAAATCCTTTCCTTTTATTGAAGCTTTAAGTCTATCGATATAAATGGTATTAAATGCATTTATTTGGTTTAAGGCTTTATTACAACTTTTTAAGCTTTAACTTCTCATCTTTAAACATATGAACTTCATGTTTCTATATTTTTCTGATTCCATAAAAATTGTTTGTTTCGTGCACTTTCAATTTTTTATTTTTCAATTTCACGTCGGGTGATACATAAAATATTTTCATTGATTAAAAGTTACACCATGATATCTCATATTCATAATTTTATTACAAATACATGAAAAGAAAAATGAACACATTTTCAAGAAACAGTCTGTCTTTAACCTCAATATCACCAATGATGAAAATAATACATTAATTAAAGCCATCAAATTAGATTTGAAAACTCAAAATTAGAGCTGAAAATGATGAAAGGATAAAACTAAAAGCGTATTCGTGGTTAACAACAAAAATAAAAAATGTAGATCGATCAAATACCAAATTCAAATCTAAAAAAATGGGAAACAAATCTAGAGGTATGAATTAAGAATTTTCAAATAAAAAATAATTATAAAACAGATCTAGAGATTCATGAATCAAAATAATTACTGAACAGATCCACAAACGTAGATTCAGAAGGTATCAAATATGTTTATAAAGAATTAAAATAACTCCGATGGAATCTCGTGCCGATAACGTGTTGTAAACTAAAAGGAAATTAAAAGTCACTAGAGGAAGGAAGAGAAATTTTATTCACATCAAATTGGAAAACAAACGTCACAATGGAGACTATTAATAGGCATGCTACAAAAAACGAAATTTGCAATAATGCACTTGTAACACTAGCATATTCACCCTTTAAATTTACATAAATTGTAACATTTTTTGCCCCTTTGTCCTTATGGAACATTATTTTGTTCATTTTGTCCTTCAAGATATTTTCCTGCTTATACTTAGGGATAAATTGTAACACTGCCGTATGATGTCAAGCGTTCAAAAAAAGAGAGAAAGGCCTGGTAGATGAGTGCAAACACATGAGAAGCTTTAAATGCTTATCAAAAAGGTCCAAAAGTGATTGTAAGTTTAATAATCTTGTATATCTATTAAAAAATTAGTGGAAATTAGTATAATAATTATATTAATTTACAAATGTGAGCATATTGTTCATGTTAAATTTACAAACAAAATTTGATCCAAATTCTGCAAATAGAAATGCAAACATTATCGCACATCACGAAGTTCAAAGTCATTACAACATTACCATCAAAAATGGGTAAACTTATAAATTGTGATTATAAATGCTTATAACATTTGCTAACCTTATATGTTATGCACGTAATAATAATCCATAATAATTACTTCAAGAAAGAAAGCGTGCTCGTCTCGTTTCCTTTTAAGAAATTTTAACTCATACTCACGCTTCCAAGCATGTCAATGAAGAAGACCTAAAAACATACGCATAATAAGATAAAAAATAACAACAAGCCTGATAAGATATTTTAAATCATAAGTTATTTGTAATCATTCTAAATCATTAGTTATAAATAACTAAAATAACGTAATACGAATGTCAATTGTAATTTAAAATAGGATTAATTCATGAACGAACAAGAAAATTGCTCGAGGGAATGTGTCGACATGAGTTGACCACTAATGAGGAAGATATGACTTTTGACGCTAGCATGAAACCGCCAACATAAAATAGGCATCACGGTTTTAAAAACCAATAAGTTATGTTTATGTATAATGCATAAATAATATATAACATATTGATTTTATTAATCACACTATATGAAACTTGTAAACTTTAATAAATAATATCGTAGACTAGATGAAAGAAAACCAACTATAAAAGATCTTAGGATGATCATAAGATTACAGACTTGAAAGCTCAGATAGTTAACCTTAAAGATCGAGACAAGCGTCGGACTGCGAAGATGTACCAAATATTGTACAAGCGCATTGTTGCGTATATGCAACGTCATAGTAAATTTTCTACAGCATAGGAATCTGGAGGCAACGAGGAATATGTATGTATGTATGTATGTATGTATGTATACATACACACACACACACACACACACATATATATATATATATATATACACACACATATATATATACACACACATATATAAGGTTCTAGAACACCCTTAAATTGCATTAACCCATTTGGATCGTAATACAAATCACAAGTTTATATTTAAACAAGTTAGAAGGAAGAAAGAGAGTTTGTTGAAGGAGGGAGAAACGGGAATGTGTGATGGAAATGATGAAGCTATAAAAATGCTACACTATTTGGAATGCTACTCATCCTTCCACTTTTTTTTGGAAACTTGACACACTACAAGGAGCGCTTCATTTAGCGACGGCATAGAGCCGTCGGTGGCCGACGCTAGCCGTCGCTATATGCCGTCGCTATAACTGTCGTCGCCAACAGGAATTGCAACAGCGAGAGCGACGGCTCCGTCGCTTGTTCACCAACGGCTAGTGACGGCCAATGGACACGTGTCATCTGACGTGTCAGTTGGTTAGTTTAACCGGGGAGCCATTGCTAGCCGTTGTTATTCGTTACAAAATAGACGTTGCTAGCCGTTGCTAGCCGTCGCTTATTTATGACCAAAAGGCCGTCGCTAGCCGTTGTTATATCTGAAACCAAAAAACTGCAGTACACAGCGATTCCTTTTCTACAATCCAATCCACAACCATTCAATCCAAAAACCAATACCACACCACTATTATCTCACTATTTCATTGATACTCATTAACAACCAAACCATCATAACCATACAATCATCAAATACATAAAAAAAACCATCATAACATAAAACCGTTCAAACCTATCATATAAGTCATGCACATGTCCAAACACTTCATATCACTGTCCACAAACCGTCATACACATGTCCAAACACATCATATAACATCGTACGTGCATTTAACATAGAAAAAACCGAGTATATGAACATACCAGAGTCAAGTCAAAATAAGCATCTACACTACGAACTAATCCTCGTCTCCCTGATCCTCGTTATCGTCTTCTTCTGATTCCTCGTTCTCGTCTTCCTCTCGATATATAGCGGAATCACCTCCCTCTCCTCCCTCCCCAGGAGTAAAGCCATGCTCCTAAAAGTAAATCGCGATGTGCTCGTCGATTTCCTGTTGCATCTGGCCTTTTCGCCAGTCCATCATCTCGTTCATCTGCTCTTGCATCTGCGCTATAGTCGCCTCATCCATGGGGGTAAGTTATAAGGAGTAACAATGATAGGCCATGATGAATATTTACTACCAAATTGAGAAAATGGCGAAAATCCATCCATGCATAAACTGAGTCTAACATTACGGCTCTCGACAGCAAATTCAGGATAAGTCCTATCAAAGTGTTTCCATGCTTCACCATCAGACGGATGTATCATAGTTCCTTCTTCTGATGTTCTCACGCTATGCCATCGCATATGACACGCTGTAGCGGAAGATGCATATAGTCGTTGAAGTCTGGGGGTTATGGGTAGATAATGCATTCTTTTATATGGAACTTCTTTTCCTTTCTTTTTCCTTGGTTTGTATCTATCTTCGTTGCAAAATTTGCATTTTCTACGGTGAGCGTCTTCTTTCCAATACAACATGCAACCTTTAACACATGTATCTATCTTATGATATGGTAATCCAAAAGAGGACATAAGTTTTTTCACTTTATAATGACTATCGCACATCAAATTATTGGGCGGCATATGTCGTTTTGCAGTTTGTACAACTGCTGTAAATGCAGCTTCTGTAAGATTGAATTTTAATTTCAAAGTGATAAATTCGGTGGTTACAGACAACTCGGTTCCGCTTGTACACCCTTCCCACAATGGCCTCTTAGCAGAATTCAATAACTCATAAAAAAAAATTGCTTCCGTCGTTGGCTCTTCAACATTTCCAGTCTCATCGTCGCTTTGCTCAATGTTAGGAAACATTGATCGTGCAGCATCTTGCACCATATTTTCTATTGGATTCGTCATTGTATTATCGTTCATCATTGTACTATCGTCATCTACCGCTACAGGGTTAGACGTAGGTTGAACAAGTTCTCGATGACGATCCCATAAGTGATAATTCGACACAAAACCAAATTTATACAGATGTACTTCTACTACATCTGGCTTCCAATGCTTCAGATGTCTGCACTTACTACACGGACAACGAATGTCTACGTTACTCCGATTGTTAGATTTAGTGAATTTAATAAATTCTTGGACTCCATTACAAAAATGTTCCTTTATCGACCCTTTCTTACCGGTTCGAAGTTAATACATCCAACTGCGATCACGAAAATAATCGAACATTTTCCTGATTTGCAACAAATATGTTAGAAAGTTCTATCGAACGTAACACTTTATACTATTTTAAATCTTGTAAAATTTTATCTATAACTATTGCATGTTTTCCAATTTTTTGTTTATTTCTTTTTTACTTTGATGGCCGGTCTACCTACTTCCCATTACAAATATAATAACGTAAGCATATTTTATAAATCATTTCAGTTTAAACGGTTCAACAAAATTTCGGCAGCACTTCCCTTTGGTCCCTGTATCGTACACAGATGTGTGTACACAGGGAACAAATAGGAAGTTCCATCGAAACTTTGTTAACCGTTTAAACTGAAATGACTTATAAAATATGCTTACGTTATTATATTTGTAACTTGTCCAATACTAGGACAAATCCAACGAATATTGTATCAGATGAATATATATTTCCGTTTTGTGTAAAAACGAATACCCATATAACGATCATATACAACACTTGTCGGACGGAGCCAAATTTATCTAAGGGGTTCACATAAGTAGTCAAAAAACATTCAATCTAAGTTTAAACAAAAAAACAACACAAATGAAAAAAGTGCGTTTTTTGCGCTTCACTAATAGGTGCGTCTTAAACTTCAAAAAAGCTCCTTAGTTGCGCCTTGCGCCTTTTTCCGTCTACATGTACTTTCATTTTGAGTTACTTTCAATTTATAAAATAACATGATAATGAAAATTATGAAGTATAAATTAGTTTAATTTACTTTTGGTTAATTTTAGTTTAAAGTTGTAAATTATGAAGTTAATTAGTTTCAATTTTTGAACGATAAACTAAGATTTCAATTTTGTTATTATCATAGCAACAAATTTGTCAATTTTAGTTTGTTAATATTATAGCAACAAACTAAACTTTTAAGTTTGTCAATTTTAGTTAATATTACAACAAGAATTATCTTTTTTTGAATATTGCAAATGAATTCTTCAAATTTGTTTGGACCGACTATTATACCATTCGTTGGTGACATAATTAACCGTGCATGCATAGAGGGTCATCATTACACCGTTTCACAAGTCTTAATCAAGTTACTACCGCTAAACAATCACATTTACTTCATTTTTTCTCAAATGATACTACAACACAATCAACCTAAACACACAATCAACGTAAACCTAATTATATACATGATAATCGTCGTTGTCATGCTCCTAAATCAAGCACATATGTGATTAATCAACGATTTCAACCACCTAATCAATTCCACTTATTCCCAAATCAATGTATAACATTATCGATATCATATGCATCTCACAACACAACAAATTTCATATCCATAAACAATCAATTTCAAACCCCATATAAACAAACAAAACAACCCTAAATAACCCTAATTAAACATATAATAGGGATTAGAAGACATACCGGAGCAATTTCAAGTGTTTGGATGGAGTTTTGGATGAAGAAATCAAGAGAATAAGAGGGGCGATGGCTGCAGGGTTTAAACCCTTTTTCTTTTTTTCTTTTTTTTGTCGTGAAAATGAATTGGGGAAGAAAGCCACGGTGGCTGATATGATTATATCGAGCGACGGCTTGCAACGGCCGCTTTTTTAGCCGTCGCCCATGCTCGTCGCAAAATGAGGCCTCTCTTGTAGTGTTATTAACTTTGGTATATCAGTACATAAGCATGTAACTTACCTGTAGAGTAATAGAGCAAACAAACAGAAATCGAAAAAATAACATGAAATACGTAAACCAAAACAAACAGAAATAAATAAGAGAACATATACAACAAGCCCTATGATGAGAGCTGTTGCGATCCATTCCCACTATTGCATGCATGAAACTTGCACCTCTCCACTACTCCACATCTTCCACATTTTATGCAGAAATATTAGCTATATTTTCCATTATCGTCATGTATAGAACAGCTAGTTAGAACAGACTTAGTCCACACTTTAAGCACAAATACTACCACGTTCTAACTTCTCTAGCTTATTTCCAGATAATCTCACAACTTCCTAACGAAATATTGATCTGTGCCATCACCATCACTATCCATATTCATATCCGTTTGCTGATAGCCGGTAATATATAAACCATCAAATTGCATCCGTACTTTGATGATAAAATCAAAATGGTCCACCACCTTCCAATTGTGCATGTGTAGTAACTGCATACTTCTCTTTTATGCATAGGTAAACCCAATACTCTATTGTAAATGAAAAGCAAGTCGATCCTCTTCTCACTAGTAAAGCCCATGAATCCACGATCTCACTGATTCAAAAGTTGATTTTCTTAACCCAGGATTTTAGGGGGTGTTTGGTTTTCGCTTTTTAGTTTTTATTTTTCTCCCAAAGTGAAATGCAAACGATGCATGTATAACATTAAAAATAGTCGTTTTAGGAAACAAAGTTAACACACAAAATAGAAAACAACTTTTATTAATTTTCCTTATTTTGGGAATTAACACAAAAGGAGAGAATATATCATTCTGTCATCTCTCTCTCCTTTACATGGTCCCCTTTATCACCCATTCACTCCTATTGTCCCTTAACTTTTTTTATGTTTTGTCATCAATGTTGAAAATTAAAAACTCAAAATATATCTTTAATCAAACACTACCTTAATTTCCCAAATACAACTTGAATAGAACTTAAAAATTCGACAAACAAACCATATCTAACTGTCAAACACCAATCATTCGTCGTAATTAGATTATGAACCATAATAACAATCTCGAATGTTATTATAGGTTCTGCATTACAGACTATGTTATATTAAGAGCTAAGCGAGGTGATGAAGGGATCACTTCGCTTAATGGTGCTTAAGTGCTAGATCCATGCATAGTTAAACTATAACTAAAGGTGCTTGAGCGCCGCTTAAGTGGTGTTTAACTACTATACAGATAAGTCATCGCTTAATACTGCTATACAAGTGCTTAAATTTAAACGAGGCGCTATTAAGCGCTAAAAAGATGCACTTAAGAGCTAATCATTTAATGCCTTCCGCTTTTCAGAAAATTAAGCAATGTAGTTGCAAATATCTCTTAAGCGTGCTTTACATAACATAGATTTCGGAATCATTAATTTTTGAACACATGAAACTGAGCTACAGTTAAGAAATATTGAAAGATGTATAATAGTTTCTGCGGGAGTCCAAATAATATCATTAAAATCATATTTCAATTTCCACTACAAGAAAAATACCCTATCGCAACTAGCTATTTGCAACTAGCATCAAGCAATAATTGTAGTAAATGATATTTAGCAACAGACCTTTCGTAGTAGTTGCAATAGATGAGATTTAGCAACAGAACTTTTCCTGTTGCGAAAAACAGGTTTTTTGCAACAGGACTTCACTGCCAGTTGCAAAAACATACTTTTAGCAACTGTGCTTCCATAATAGTTGCAAGAAATATATTATTTGCAATTACACTTCCAAACTTGTTGCAAAAAATATATCTTTAGCAACTGTTTTTGCCAATTGCAATAACTGTATTTTTTTTACAACTGGTAAAGCCAGTTGCGAAAAACATACTTTTGAAAAAAAAAATCTCCCACCTTTAGTAAATATAATTACTATTAAATACAAAATCACATAGTAATAAGTAATATTTAGCTATAACATAAGAAGTATTAAGTAATAATAATAATTAATATGAATTAATACTTTAATAATTAATAAATACGAAGTAATTATTTAATGACTGATATGACTTTTAATAATTAATACTGAATATGTAATAACTAATAACTCTTAATGTCACTTAAAATATGATCTAATAAATAAACATTGTTTACAACTTTGTTTTTTATTGGTCAGTAACATAGATAAATAATTGAAGTAATAAAATTAGATCACTACAAGAAAAATACTATATTGGAACTAGTTATTTGCAACAAGCGACATATGACAATTGCGATAAATGATCTTAAGCAACTATCATTTATTAATAACATTTACTAATTATAAATTTAACTAATAATTTAAAAATAATATTAAATAATTAGTAGTTACTATCAAATAATAAATAAATAAATTTTAATAATTAATATTCATGTTCGATATTGAATTAATATCTAATATTAATAACTAAAAAGTAATATTTAATGATTAATAATTAATTTTTAACAATTATTACTGATAATCACAATCAAATAATTATATATTATTAACTATGTAATAATTAACACTAATAATGAATAATGAAATTTAATAACTACGAAGTGACTTTTAGCATTTTACATTTTATAATCATAATGTATTTATTATTATTTTTAAACGAAAATTTTGAAATTTTACATAATAAATCAAAATATAATTAGTAATAATTTTTTTATTATAATTAGTTATGGACAACTAAACTATAGTCCATAATTTTGAATAATAATGTACAAACAAAAATATATAAATAATAATATATACTCAATATTTAATAATCTATTATAATGTTTGTTAATTTTTCTTTAACAAAATTTCAGTTTCAAATTTTCTTTGCGCGACAGCCATTTGCGCAAATATATTTTGTTTTGATGGTCAGATAGTTCGATGCGCGCCTAACATTTCGTTTCCCTCCTAGTCCCTTTGCTTTTTACAAAACCCTAATACTCCTTTCAGCCGCCTCAAACTTTAGCAGAAACAAAATCAACGTCACTAATCCGATCCTTTTCTCTACTTCTCCTCCAAATATCCTTTTTATACCATGGCCACACCTTGGCATCGTCAGCGTCTTTGAGGCTTCATATCTGGTTTCGAGAGCTTCGCAAAGAATTTCAATTTCGATCTAAGATTCTGCTTTGATGTTGAATAATGGCCTTCGATACTAGAAGATTTCATATCTAAAGTATGTTTTCGGCCCCAAATTTAGTTTCGATTCTAAAAATTGGCTTCGTTTCTAGACATTGTCTTCTTGCTAGTACCGGTCTCAAAGTGAAATTGTCCCTTCGAAGCGAGTCTCAAGCTTCGAACCAGATGGGTGCTTCGTGTGGGTCTTTCCTTTGAAATCGGGAAAGTTATGGCGAATCTAAAAGGCGAAAGAGTGCTCCACAGTTTATTCTTACTTTGAATCCGATAGGTAAACAAGATGGATGCGACCACGTATAAAACAAGTAACTTCTTGAATCATGTGAATAGTCCCTTTTTTACAAACACATAAACCAAGTATTGGAAAATCGTTTGCAAAAATTAGAATTCAAATATAACCCTTAAGGTTTTAATTTTGAAAGTTAACAGGTTAGTTTTCAGCATGCTACCTTTACTGGTTTACAGTTTATTATTCGATTTATTTAGGGAGCTAGGAGATTATGCGTTCAAACAAAGTTTGTCGGATCATACTTGAGTGTGTTCCAGGGAAGAGTCTATTTCTTTTGTAAATTTCTTTTATGTTATGATTCAATGTTTCATTGGCTACTGATTTTAAACAAATACCTCCTATATTTGCTGAAGTAGCAAATTGTTGGGCTAAAGTTTTACTTCATTGGGAGAAATTTATTCAGAATAAGTTCGCTCCCTTTGGTGTAAAATTTATGAAAGGTAATTTCATAATTGATTGTGATGTGATGAGGCGAACTTCTATCGTAGGATGCTAATGTTTGAACATTTGTAATGGGAACATTGTGCATAGTATTAGGGAGAACATGTAGGCTAGTGTCCTTCAACATTTTTCATTCTGTGTATCATCATTTGGAGCAGATTGTACATCACATCGAGACTTTTCTGTTTCAACATCACTACACATAATTCCATCAATGTAACCTTTGCCTTTTGAAATATAATCGTCACCTCCAGTTTGCACGTAGGGAAAGCCAGTAAAACTAGCATCTCTGCTATTATTCTTTGTCATCACAGTAAACGGATAAACTAATTCACCCTTATTATTCACATGTTCCGCATTTACACGATTTAAAATAGCATTATCATTCTCGTTGAAGGTTAAGGCACTGAAAATATTGCTAGTCATCACTGAATTCTCAGAACTTTTCCCTGATACAAGTCCTTTTACATGTGATTTTAAGCTTCTATAAACTCGTTGTTTGGATAAAATTTCCTCAGGATTGTTTCCCTGGTGTGAAACATTTATCTTTATGAGCTAATGACTTAACTGTCCCTTTCCTTCGTCATTTGTATTTTTATAAGGCTAGAAATGGGGACATTGAGGAGTGAAATCTGTTGGTGGAGATTTGGAATAGAAAAAACAGTTTCATTTCCTTACAGAATCATCGTCAGTTTGGTATCAAATCTTTGTTTATAGTACCTTCAAGCAATCAGATATTGCATTCTGCAAATATCATTCACAACCACATAAATGGTACAAGATACTTTTAGGATCTAACATGTAGTTCCTGCTACAGAAAGCGCTCCAGGTATGATTTGTTTTGCTTTGACAAAACATTTCTTAGTTTCATGCCTTGTTTACTAACTGTTATGTCAGTATTGCATCAAGTGCTTAATTTCAAAAGTTATTTTGTTCTATAATGCTAAGTTCGTGTGGTGGCAAAACAATGCTTGGAAAAACATTTCAAATAACAAGTATCATTGGTTACTTAATTAGTACACTGTAAATCAACTCATTTATCATGTGTAACACATATGTGCATAGTTCATTTTCCGATATATTTCATTCAATTTATTTTTCTCTTTGTTTACAAAATTAAAGCCTCAGAGTTGATACAATTTATTAAATAACCATTTTGTAAGCGTTTGTCCCTAGATTGGGCAGACCAGGTAAGAAAATGAGAACTATGCATAAGCATCATCGGATGAGCAAATGGATATCACTTTACAAAAGCGTATGCAAATAATCTGAATAACACTATAACCTGCATGTTGCAGGAGAGGATACATATCTAAAAACTATTGTAGAAAGAAACTGCATTAATTCATTTCAAATGAATGACGCTACTTATGTTTCACATGTTGCAGGGAAAAAATGTCAGGAGATTACTCAAAAAGCAGCCTAAACACTAGTATGGACCTAGCCAGTACGGTGAAGCAAGCTGAGAGCCTTTTGCTGATGTCCCAGATATACACTAGGATGATAGAGTAGAAATATGATCAGAAAATATTCTATTCGAAAAAATGTGATGCGTGAAAGAAGAAATTGTTATACATGAGTGGTGTATGAAAATTGTAAAAAAATTTGTTGTAATTGTTTGTTGTATTAAAACTTTGTTAAAATAAAAAATTTAGTTGTTTATTTTATTTTGTGATATGCACTATTACTAAAATGAATACATTTAATATGTAATATCTATAAGCTATAATTTTTTTTTTACATATTTATGGATCTATTGCAACAACAAAAGCCTGTTGCAAAAAAGGATACCGCAACATCCTATTGCAATAGGCAAAAAATATTGCGGCCTTTTTGCAACTTCGGCTGTACCAACAAGCGCAGGCCTGTTGCAATAGGTCTATTGCAATAGATATCGCCTGTTGCGAAAAGTGTTTTTTGTTGTAATATTCAGTGGATTCCAAAATATGAAACATAATCATGCATCTTCCCCAAGAGCATTTCGTTTCATTTATATCCAATCAACTAAAGTTGTAGATTGGTTTAACAAGAATTATTTTCCAGTAATCGACATAAGAACTATATAGTGAAGTCAAAACTCAACAGTAAAAACGGACAAGCCCCAAAAAATAGGTATCGAAATACTATGAGCAAGATGCTAATAAACTCCTGGTGGACAAATCACTTCAAGCTAGAGAATTGTATATGTAGCGTTAAAGATCATCTTCTTTGATCCTACATTAAGCCTTTCAAATTTAAGCTCATTTGCGTGCAGCTTATTTGTTATAATTCCATGTATCAAGTGCACGTAATCTGCAACAAAATGACTAGAACGCTTTCACCGAGTACTCCGAAGCAGCAAAGGTGAATAATTTAAATGAAAAAAAAGTTGCAAAAATGACTTATGTTTTGCTTTAACAAAATTAGTCTAACTTTTAGAAACGTTGCATAATCATATTCAACTAACATTTAACTTCAGATCCAACTAAGAAATTACATCTGCTTCCCTAGAAACAGGCTTGTCAAATTACATTAATGCAATAAACTCCGCACTAAAATAAGATAAAGGGACACTTTGACAAATATGCCTGTTAAGTTTCAAAATACGCTAAAATTCTCTGTTGTATATTATAACAATTCTATGATTTGGTTTGATGATAATAAACATAGATATTATTATAAATGTGTTTGTAATTATACAATTCTACTACATCACAGACAGAAATAAATATTTATATTTAAATAAAGTACTACTACACAAAAATTCAAATATTCAAACAGTATTTTATTAAAATATAATATTTTATTTCTACATTTGACTAGTACAGATTTATGACACCACTATTTGTACCTCACCGTAATACAATACATTCCATTTCATATTTAATTTCATATACACATATGTTCCTCACTGCAACTCTCAGTTCACTCTATTACACTTCACTCAGTTGTACAAATTCAAATATACACACATTTTCACTCATCGACACTCAATACTTGTCCTCACTGCTTCACTGTCAGTCCAGTCTTCTGCTCACTTCTCACAAGAAACACACACAGTAATCTAAAACAAAATATTTTTAAATTCTAAGCAGATTTAATTTTATTTTTAAATTTATTGCCTCAGAATGTTGGTGTGTTTCTCATCATTTTTCATGACTTGATCAGATATGCATGTTTACTCATTTGTGTCTAGACTGCTTGTGATATTAACAGTGATTCACCATAAATACCACAAGGTAGAAAGTATTTATAGTGCTCACAAATATAATCTGCATATGCACGATACATGTATACACATACATGTGTATGTATATACACATATATTTTCTATGTAGGGGCAATATGGTCGTTCATTGAAACAGCAGGGACAAATATACCAAGGTTGATATGCTAAGCAATTTCACACACATATATATGCATATATAAGTTTGTATATACATATATATATACATGGTTGAGTAGGGGTGAGCGTTCGGTCGGTTTGGTTGGTTTGGAGCTAAAAAACCCAAACCAAATTGAAACTGAAAATTTTCCAAACCGAATCGAACCGAACTAAATTAATTTCGGTTAATTTGATCCGTAACCGATTTAACCAAACTTGAAGGATGTATTATTATTCGAATGATGAATTCACTTAAAGTAAAACATAAATTCATTTGGAGAGATCTTATATAGTAAATTTTAAGTTTATGATAAGATTTGATATATTTGTAACAAATGACTTTGTATTATATAGCTATACTAATATTTAAAGTACTACAATGTCGTAAAATTAAATAACAAATTAAAAGTTCAGTTAATTCGGTTAAACCGATAACAAAAAAAACATAGTTTACAAACCGAATTCAAACCGATTTAGTCTTAAAACCGAACCGATCGAAATGAACTGATTTAGTCAATTAATTCAGTTTGAACCGAATATTGCTCACCTCTATGGTTGAGCATGCATATACGGAGCTGTATGGAGAGGCGCATTCATGGTTTTGGAAGATCAAACCATTTACAAGTGTACATCTAAAATCTAGTGCCAAATGAAGCAACATACATAGACAAGAAGTCATCAAATATACAAGTATATATTTAGCCCAACAATGATGCAATATACAAGTGGCAATTTCAAATGCCAAGAGCCAAACACACACACATGTACATACATACGTATATATATATATATACACACACACACAGATGTGTGTGTGTGTATATATATATATATGCATGTATATATGGCATATCAAAAGCAACAGTATTGTCATGGCACAAGTGAAATTGTGCAGCTATGAAATAGCAAGCCAGACAATGATCAAGGTCGAATAAACTCAAACAAGTCCATACGCAACACGATCGAGGTAGCAAGTTTACACAACAATGTGGACAAGTTTTTGGGCAAATTCAAGTCAGAGGTTAATATACAATGGCAATGTACAATGCATATTTATGCATATATACATATATGTATACATGGTGGACATGGCAACGTGCAAATACATGGACAAATTCTCAAACACCCAAACATTAAAGCAAGCATGCAGATACACATAGTTCAAGCCAAAGGACATAGTACAGTCCCAAGAATATGGTGCAAACATGGTGTAACAACATGGGACAGTTTGAACTTTCACAAAGACAAGAAGCTCAAACTTGGCAGATTACATGCATGAACAAACAACTACACAAATCAGCCCAAGTTTTGTGCAAGACAAGTCAAGACATGTGTGCACAGTTACATGCACGAGTAAAGCCCAACAGCTAAAACAAATGGAGGCAGTCAGATGCACGTTCATGAATCAGATGACAAATAGTTCAGGGTTCAAAAATGGCGGCATTCATATACACACAGAAATATACATATGCGTCAATGTGTATACAAACATAGCAGCATAGAAGACAAGGCAAAAATGGGGAACTCAGTGAACTCATGTAAACTGTTTCAGGTTGTTGTTTCAAATCCAAGAGTTCAAGTGTTAGTTTGCAAGAAAATAGAAATGGTGCAAAACTCATTTTCATGCAGTAGTACTGCCAAATGTCGAGCCAGTTTTTAAAACATATAGGCAAACAAAATTGGCTCAACCCAAATGCAAATGGCTTGTGGTAAAATCAAACTTGAGTGAACATAGTCAAGGAAAAATCACACTGGACATAATGCTGTGAACAACAAACACACATGCAGTGGAAAGAGCACATCTGGAATGTGATTTCAGGCAAGCTTGTATTTGCATATATACCTTGAGCTAATGCATAGGAATTTAATTCCATATTGGTCAAGCAGTATAAAGATTCTTTTTGGATGCAAGAAAAAAAGTAAGTTTTTTTTTCTGGTGATTTGCAAATTTATCACTAGTGCCAATACAATATGCATGTAAGTGGTTCCTAAAGTAGACCGGGTTCAAATATAATTCATGGAAGATTTTAATTCATTAAATTCGATGAAATTGGTTCTGGAAACAAATCACACATTCAAAACTTTCCAGAAATGCTCAACACGTTTTCAACAGGCAGAAAATCATATGATTTAACTCCAGATATACACAATCTTTTTTAGTGAAAGAAATTAATTTATTTGTTTCCCGTTATAATGTTCTACTTCACATGTACAAATTATTTGGTTTTCAGAATTAAATTAGAGAATTCATGAAATCCAATTCAAGGCAACAAATTAAATATCACGCAAGCTTTCAAAGTCGTTTTAGTTCAAATCAAGGCAACAAAATCATGCAACAATCAGAATCAAATCATCCGTGAAATCAGAGATGTTATAGGGTTTTATTATCCTATAAATAACCATTCATTATCGGCAAGAAAGATCGATCGAAACCACAATAAATTCAAGATCAAACAATTTAATCAGAATTACCCACAAAAGATTTCGAATGCAAGCACCCTAATTCAATCGAACAAGAACAATCATTCTCGAAGGACATCAGACCAAATTTCCAGAAGACAAGTTTGAAATAGCGTCGTGACTTGGGGAAAAGGGAAAACCCTAATCTTTTAGTTCGGCCAACATTTTTTGAAGCAAGACCTTTGCAAAGAAACAAACAAAGGGAGGTCGGTTTGTTTTTAATTTAAAGGGGTTTTTTATTTTATTCTTTGGTTGTATTGTTTTATATTTCTTTTGTAACCGTTTCATAACTAGGAGTTGTCTAGTTTATCTGTAAGAGTAGGAGTTTTCTAGTTTGTTTGTAAAACTAGGGAGTTACTAGCTATAGAATTTACAGTTAGGGTTTACGGATTACGGGTTTGTAATTCGGGAAAATCTGATCTTGGGTGTAAAGATCAGTCAAGGGTTTTGATCGTAGGATTGGAACAGGAGCAGGGCTTGCAGGTTTACAGGGTTTAGTAAGAGCGATCTGGTTTAATACCTAGTAGAAATCTTGGGGATGCAGTAGTAGGCAGGGTTTACCGAAGCTGGGTACAATCTGTGTTATTTATTTCCTGCATTTATTTTCTCTACTACAAACTGTGCTGTGATAATTTTAGTACATCGTAAAAATCCAATAAACCCTATTCACCCCCTTTAGGGTTAATATAGATCCAATAAGTGGTATCAGAGAAGGTATTTCATTAACTCTAGAGTTATGGTGTTTCCTACTTTTCAATCTAGTGAGGATCAGTCCAGTCGTATTCCAATTATTTTTAATGGTACAGTTTTTTTAAATTGGAAATTAGAAATGGAATCCTATTTAAAATCTGTTAATATTAAATGTTAGGATATTGTTATTAAAGGGTATGATATGATCGAAAGAAATGTCAATAGATTTAATTTTCGTGCTACTCATATTTCATATTCTTATATTGATGATGACCAATATAACCATATTTCCCATTGTTTGACTGCATAAGAAATCTGGAATACTCTCGATACGAAGTATGGAAGAATTAACAATAGCAGCTCAAAACATCGTAAGGTCAACTCAAATTTAGATCTATGCTTGAAAGAGAAACACATGAAAATTCAGGAAGATCAAACGATGGAGACTCAACAGACGATGAGATAGGAAATTTCTCATATGAAGATTTAGTTTATATGTGTACTGATTTAACTAAATCTTTGAGAAAATCCAATGGAAAAATAAACCTTTGAAATATAAAAATCTTGAGTTGACCAGCAAAAATCATGGTTTGGAATTAAAGCTTGAAAACATTAGGAAATTTGAAAACTCTGATTGTAAAAATTGAAAACCGATCTCGTTCATCTCAATAAAAACATTCAAAAACTTAAAGAGGAAATTCTGATTGTAAAAGATAACGAGAATGAGCTAAAAAGTACAAACAAATTTTTGTAGAAAGAAATTAAAATTTTTAAGGCTGTCAAAAATTCCTAACATGAAATTGCTGAAAAAGAAAGCTTGTTGAAAACTGTATCAATCTTAAATGAGCTTCAAAAATAGATTAAAAATTTCGAGAGTTCTGAGAAACTTCAATTTGAAAAGAAAGTACAATTCGAACTAAAATCAAAATGCTTGAAGAAGAAAACTCATTTTTGAAGCAAAGAGATTCTAAGAGAAGAGATTTTGAGATCAATCGTTGTCCAAAATTCATAATCGAGAATGATTTTTTAAAATCCAAAATAAATGATCTTGAGCTGAGTTTGAATCGTTTTTCAACTAGAGAAAAATATTTGAATATGCTGTTGAAAAACCATTTTCTCCTGGAAATAAGAATGGTCTTGGTTTTGGTAAAACTAATGATTTTGAAAATCAGAATTCTTATGGTTTTAAAAATCCCTCAAGTTGCTTTAGAAAGGATAGTTTTGGAAATTTGAACACTGAAAATTTCAAAGGATTTTTAAGTCACAGTCGAGATGAGAATTTGTTTTATAAAAAACCATTTAAACATCTTTGGATCCCAAAAGAAAATAAACTAAATTCAAGAAAATTCAAACAGATTTAGGTCCCTAAAGGTACAATGGTAAATTCTGATGGGTTGCTATACAAACAAGTTTGGGTACCTAAAGTCGTGAACTCATTTCAAAGTGGTTTTATGAATTTTGTTAGACTACTCGATCCCTAAACTGTTAGGTACCGGAGGAGGCTGAGGAACTGCTTTGGAAAAGAGAAATTGAATTCAAGCTATTCCACATCTTTGTGTTATTCAGAGTTCCTTAGCGAAGTTTGTTGTGTTAGAGATTCATTGGTTTACATCGATTTCAGGTTTGATTTCTAACTTCAATTTTCTTGTCTATTAATATTCTCTATTTCTATTCTTCTTTGTTTATTCTTTCTTCTGCCCCTTCTATTTCTTCCTTTTGATTATGGTTATTTTGATCTGTCATTGCCACATTTTTCTTGTTGAGCTTCTTAACTTCAAATTGCATAATTTTTTTTCCTTCTGGAAATTCGCTTCATTTGTATAAAACTCTCATATTTTAATGTTTTCAAGATCGTGAATTCAAAATTGTAAATTTCTGCAATTATTTTGAAGTTTATTTTTTTGAATTCCTAACAGTGCTGAAGCATCTTATCATATCTTCAACACTGTTATTTTGAATCCTAAATTTTTGATGATCTGGAAAATTATTGAAATTTCACACAATGATGTTTTGAATTTCTTCTAATTCATTTTGGAAAGGCTTAAAAAATTACACTTATTACAACTCACTACTATTTTTTAGTTATGATAACTCTGTTATTTTTTGGATTGGCTTAGTTATTTCGAATTGAAAAACAGTTGGCTTAAGTAATTTTGTTACACCTTGAAAATCATTTTTAATTGATAATCTTTTGGCTTGAATATCGAATTGTTTGAAATCATTTGATTTTTTTTAATTTCTTGAAACTCACACACATATTGGATTTGAAATTAATAATCATGTGTGATTGATTCATTGAATCTCAAAATTTACACATTTCTTCAAGTGATTTCAAATGAACTGCTGTTAATATTGGATCATAAACCATCTCTTGTGCCTGTTACAATTGTTTTGGAAATTCTCATGAAAATCTTGTTTTGAATCTCATTGTCTATTGCTCTGGTAAAAAGGAACTAATTTGTAAATATTTTTAGATGACTACTTGATTTGGTATTAAATGTTTACTGCTGCTCTGATAAAAGTAACTGGATTGTTAAATTGTCTGCTTGGGCTTGGTGATTGGATATTGTTGTTTGAAATACCTTTGTTTGCCACCAGGATGGCATTAAAATCCTCATTAATGGAGATAACAAGTGGTATCAGTACTAGAAGTGTTTGAATTTTTTTTCGAATTCATCTGTTTTTGATTGATCTGATTTAAACATTTTTTCAAATTGTATAGATCTTTCAATTCCCTCTTTTGATTGATTTTCAATTTTGAATCATTTATTGATTATTTATTTAGAAATTGAAATCAATAGCCAAATTGAACTGTATTTAGAGCTCATCAAAATTATTTTCAGATTATTGGAATTGTGATGAATTATGACTACTGTATACTTCACAACAAGAGGAAATTTTATTTAAATTCTCATGATGTTTTTGAACAGTTTTTATAATATCTTTGAATTGGGCCTTATTTCACGAGCATCTTCTCTACTTATCATCCTTCTGTCATTCATCATGATTTTGTATTATTGTGAAGAGTTTTTTTTGAATCATCCTAAACATACAGTTTCAGAATTTGTAACGGAAATGTGACTATATTATTTTTTGAGAAAAAGAGATAACTGAAAATATTCAAAGATCCCCGTACAGTTGAGCATATTTCATAATATGATTAATTTAGAAATTTATTTCACGATCGTTTCTAAACCTTCCATATTTCTATCATCCATATTTGTTTTATATGCTGAGGAGCCTTTTTTAAAAGGAAAACGATAAATATATAATATTCATAAGTGTTTCTCTAACCTCATTTAAAAATCCAAGATCTAATCATGCATGGTTATGAGATTACTTATAATTTAAGATGTAACTAACCTCATTTAAAAATCCAAGATCTGGTTATGCATGGTTGATGTGCTCTTAATATAAAAAGAAAGGAAAAAGGAAAATAAATAGATAAAAATTTATATGAAATTCTCCTTGGTGTGTAAAAACTAGCCTATCAATCCATTTTCTAATATGTGAAATGTGTTAATATTTTATGATATATTATGATTTGTTGATTGATGGTCATTGGGATTTGAGATTATTTGATTTTGTCACTTGAGTTGAATTTATAACAGTAGTCCAAATCCATCACTGTTTTGTGCTCATTTTTTAATAAAAAATTTATTTGAAAATAATTGGAACTCATTGTTTTAAAACTCTCCATTTTTATAAAATTCATCGTAAATCCATCATTCTACAATGCGAAATTTGCTTCTAGTTCTTAGAATATTATGAATTTTGTTTGATTTATTGAGATTTATGAGGAACATTCTCTCTCTTAAGCTGATTTTATATTTTTAGTCAATTTTTCATCACTATTTTAATTTTTGTATCCTTTTGTTGATAACAAAAGGGGGCGATTGAGTTAAGATTTTGATTTATGAGTGAATATTTTAAAAATATTTTTATATTGAAATTTCATTTGATTTATTCTTTTCACTCATGGTATCAGAACTAGGGGGAGTTCTGTTGTTGGGGGAGCATACATATAGGAGAGTTCCACAATTCACAGTCAAACACATTTATTATATTCAAAATCTTATTATTTGTTTGTCATCATCAAAAACGGAAGATTGTTGTATATAACAATTCTATGATTTTTGTTTGATAATAGCAAATATATATATATATATATATGTATGTATGTATGTATATGTTATTATAAATGTGTTTGTAATTGTACTATTCAACTATATCACAGATAGAATTAAATATTTATATTTGAATAAAGTACTACTACGCAAGAATTCAAATATTCAAACAGCATGTAACAACCCGAAAATCTGAGCCAGTTTAAAATTTTTATTTTGGCAATTTTAGCGAATTTTGATTATTTAAAATGAATTATTTTAAATAATATCGGCGAGAAAATTTCTTTTGAATAAAATTCAATCGTATATAGTTATATAGATTGACAATAGAAAATAATTATATATAATTATAAATAGAATTGAAAATGGCGCGGTAGTTCGATAATTCGATTTCAAACTTCAATTGAATGTACCGGGTGCAAAACAATCCGGATTTTAGTGAAACCAAAAATAATGGGATCTAATTGATAATATCTTTCCAACGAATCCGAATAATCAAATTTTCATAGCGGGAATCAAAAGATATGTCCGGTTGAAAATTCTGAATAGTCGCTATAGAATTGAGGCCCTTAAAAATGGACATTTTGCAAATGACCTCGGATCTCGACGAAACAAGTTTTGTTGGGTCCGTGATGTCGAATTATTGCTAGATTCCAAATTTCATAATTTTTCGAATCAATATGTGAGCGTGGCAAAGGAAAACGCGTTTGACCAGTTTCAGTTGAATTTAATCGACTGGAAATTGGCCATTTTTCAAACGGTCTCAGAATTCGACGAAACTAGTTTTGTTAGGACCGTATCGTCAATACGAAGCTAGAAAATATTTTTCTGTAATTTTTCGAATTCGTATGCGACCCCGGTAATTTGAAATGTACGTTTTAAATTCAATATAGTGATTTAAATGGAAACGGATCGAAACGATCGAATCAGCTTACGATACATATCCCATTGTGTTCGGAATGGGGGTAATACGCTATGGACGACAGGCGGTGGGCCTCGTTTAGAGGTCGTATGTAAAAGTCAACTTTTTGAAAAAAAAAAAAAACTCTCTCCTCCCCATACCTTCTCTCAGCCCCCCCCCCCCCCCCCCGTTTACTTTTTCAAAATCAAAAGAAAAAAAAATGTCGAGACAAAACCCGCCACCGCCCTCCTCCGTTCAACCCACCGTCGACGCACCTCCCCTGTCGCAGCCGCCGAGCTCGCAACCCCCTGGACCCAGTTCGATGACCTCATCCAACCCCCCCCCCCCCCCCCCCCGCCTGAAGACCACGGCGCAATCGAGTTCACCGAGTTTCACGCTGGAGGAAGGCGACGTCAAGGTGCTTCAAGGGGCGACCGCCGATCATCTTCCGGTAGGACGTACGGGTAGCAATTCGAAACCCTAGCGGTGGAGCACGCTTGGAAATCGCAGCCAGTAAAGAAAATGAACGTGGAAGATGAAGATGAGAAGGGTAAGACCCTTAATTAATTAATTAATTATGCTTGGAAATTATTTAATTAAATATGTGGTAATGTTTTAAAAAATTTAAATTTGCTGAATTTTAAAAATACAAAAGAGGTTATTTGAAAAATATATCGCATTTGTTTTGAAAAATATATCGCATTAGTTTTGAAAAAATATCGCATTAGATTTGAAAATAAATTATACTTTGGTTAGAAAAGAAAAATAAAATAAAATAGCGACATAAAAATGTGATTTTTATATATTGAACATCGAAGTAAAAATGTGATTTTTATATATTGATCATCGAAGTAAAAATTTAATTTTTATATATTGATCATCGAAGTAAAAATTTAATTTTTATATATTGAACATCGAAGTAAAAATGTGATTTTTATATATTGAATAGCAAAGTAAAAATTTGGTTTTTATATATGTAGAGAATACGGGCGAAGAAAGTGATAAGAGACGAGAGCAGTGAAGATTTCCTGCATTAGAAGTGCCGTGGAGTTAGGATAGCTATTGGTGAGAATCTCTCTCTCTTCAATTTATTTTCTAGTTATATATATATACTAGGATGCAGACGGTGTTTAGTAGCACCCGACACAATCGTCCACAGACCATGGACTTGTTTGTTTGATTGCAAAAAATAGTTAGATTATTTGATTGAAATTGAATTGTTTGGTGAGATGAATGGATTTGATTGATGTGTGAATGGCGTGGGCCTTCACTAGACCGGGGATAAGGCTAGGCCTTGTCCCGTTTCTAGTATCGTGCCGTTATGCCGCCAAAATTTTCTAAAATGAGTTAGAAAAATAAAAATATCATTTTATTGTGTAAATGAATAATAGAAATTCATGTGTTGGAATAAAATGTTTTATCGTTAAAAAAATAATTTTTAACGCGAATATGAATAAATGAATATTTATAAACAAATCAGCTGATTTGTTTATATACACTAATTTGAATGACATTGATTGGGTTGATAAAATTTTACACATCGCCCAACTGCACAAATAAAATCTGTGTTTGTTGATTTGAAACCCCACACAGGTGTTGGGATGAAATTTGAAGTTCACTCATCCTGATTGATTAAATATGTCGATCGATGAATTGACAGGCTGTTATAAGCGTTAGATATCTATATTTGATGCTTATACAGTGTAGTGCACTTTGGTTGATGGTTGATTATTTTTCAATGCTATTATATACATGTGTTGTATGGAATCCATATAATTAACTTTATATGGTGATTGATTGGGCCTCATTCCAATTTAGAAAATAAAGAACAATATAAAATAAATGTACATGTGTTGACTGTACTCATCCGTTGAGATTAGTCATGTGTTGAACGAAATATTTGAAATAGAAATATTTTGATAATAAGAAATATTTGAAATAGAATATTTGAAAATAGAAATACATTAAGCCGTGTTGATTAGATTGACGCCATTTTAACGTGAACGATATTTATATCGATTTTATTCATTTTAAAATGCATATTGAAAAGTGATTTCGAAAACGCATATTTTGAAACGATTTCGAAATGAATTGAATATATAACGATTTCGAAATGAATTGAATAGATAACGATTTCGAAATGAATTGAATAGATAACGATTTCGAAATGAATTGAATAGATAACGAATTTGAATTGAATTGAATATAAAACGAATTCGAATTGAATTGAAAACGAATTCGAATTGAATTGGAAACAAATTGAAATGAATTCAAATTGAATTGAAATTTGAATTGAATAGAAAAGAATTTTAAAACGAATTTATAAAGAAGAATTCAATTTTGATTTGAATTGAAATGGAAGTTGAAATTGCCTTTGAAACGAATTTAAAACTATTTATATAATTCGTTTTAAATAGAAATCGACAAAATATATATTATATATATTATATATATAATATAATGGCCTGAATAGAACGGGTCGCGCCGCGGTAGTTCGCGAATTTCGACCATTTATTTCAAACGGACATTACGGGAGATCCGACCGTCGGATTCTCCTAAAACCGGAACCATTGGGTTCGTATCGAAAAGAGCTTTCTAACGAATGTTAGAAATTTGAAATCTAACGGTTGGATTTGGAGATACGTCCAAATCAAATTCGAAAAGGGTCGCTGTAAGTGCAGTTCGATGGCCGTTGATGGAAATCGACTGTACGGGCCTTGATAAAATTATTAAAAATAGTAATAATTTGTGTAAAATCATAAGAAATGATTTAGAAAGAATTGGGATGAACAACTCCATATTTGAACAGATAAAAATAGATTTTTATCGAAATGAACTAATTTTGAACTAGAATTATAATTCTATTTATTTTTAATAAATAAATGTAATTTGAAAAGGGTTTTAAAAAT
Source organism: Allium sativum (assembly GCA_030737875.1). Taxonomy (NCBI): domain Eukaryota; kingdom Viridiplantae; phylum Streptophyta; class Magnoliopsida; order Asparagales; family Amaryllidaceae; genus Allium; species Allium sativum. Next base: position 517,113,862 of record CM060922.1, read on the forward strand.
AACCAGAATTTCCAATGATTGCGTTGGAGTGGATTTGAATCGAAATTGTCTTCGGAATGTTTCGATGTTGGAATCCGTGATTATACAGATGTTGTTGCGGAAATTTGAAAGATATATATTTATATCATTATTTCCAATACGACATTTGTTAGTCGTAGAATTTGATATTGAATATAAGCCGATATATTTTCTATTCAGAGCCTTGTATTGAATATCAAATGTGATTTGGGTTTGTCGTGAATGGTGTCTTCATTAACACTGTTCTTGAACCCAGTTGAGAAAAGATTAAATCTTTTTATTTAGAATTAATGAAGTGTACCAATTAAATAATATTTAATTGGAATTGAATTGATATTGATTTTTGGGTATATCGTGGACAGTGTTTTAAATAACACTCGTTCTTTAACCCGATAATTAATGGAATGTGATTTATTCGGGAATGAGGCGTATGTTGTGTTGGTGTAACACTTTTATAAAATATACGCGAGTTATTCGGGAAGACCGGGTTTATCCCATTCTGAATAACTGATACGACGATAAGTCGAAGATGAAGACGATGGTCAAAGACCGGAGGTCTTCACGTCGTTTGGGTAATTACTGATGATCTTGATTGGGCTGTACACCCAAGAAGATGGAAACAGTTGGTGATCGTCCAGACTACTTGGAGATCGATGGATATGCGGGGTACTAGGTGCCTCCGGTTTCGTTCAGACCCAGAACGGACTTGTAAATGGACTGTGTGTCTGACATCGGATTTCATTCTGTGTGACTGATATCGGTTGCATAGGATGGTTTGCCTGTGTGGCATGCTAAGATGCAAATGATCAAGGCTTCTGTTGAAAAGCAAAGTCTTGTGGTTGGTGATCAAAGCACGGCCTTTGTGGCGTAGCTTTGTGTAGCGTTGATTCGCGAGCCTCGCACCCCGGTATGAACCAGAAACGGGAGAAAGGACCTCAGGGAGGGCCTACGTTTCCTCCTAGCTAGGGTGGTGTCAGTGACCTACCAGCCCTGACATTTATATACTTTTCACCTATGTGGTTGTTGCTGTTGCGAGGCGCCTCGGTTAGATCGGATGATCCGGGTCTGATGGAGTCACTTGTTGGCTCGCTTACGCCCCAAAGGGCGGCGAAACGTAGTGCTCAGGCATTTTAATCCACATCGGTGGACCGGCCCTGTCGCTCCAAGGGTCGATGCGTTCTGATCCTGAGACTCGGGCTAGGCAGTCTTGAATTCGGTAAGGACTATCTTTTGCCTTGGTTCATGACGGAAATCCAATTTCCAAATACGTGACATTTGCGGTTTTATTTGTAAACCTATATATGGCGACATAGTGGTATGGGGCATTCATGCCGCCTATGATTGATACTTATGATTTGAAGTTGTTTTATACACTATACACTTGTAATAGTATCAAATGATTTCTTTTAAACGTATCAAGCATTCTTGGCTATTATAAGGTAAAAACCCTATCCCCCGGCTTGCGTTGCATTGTGTGATAGGACCTGGGTCTTATAATAGCTTCATTTTTCTTTATTTAGCATTGCGCTGTTCGTTTTATGCACTGGTGTTCTTGGGAGGAAACCCGTTCCGTGTTATATGGCGTGGTCCCTTGATTTACCAAACTTTAAAAATAAAGATTAAAAACTGTTTTAGTTCTCACACCAGTCACATGACTGACCTGGAGTTTATTGTTTTAACCTAAACTCTGGGTGCCCTTATTTTGACACGGGCAGCTAGTAGTTTTGGTCTTGCAGATTTATATTCACAGGATCCTGGTTTACAGCTGGAACGATATCCGGAAAGCTTTGTATCCGTATATCTCTTCTATTTGTATATTGTATTATTTTCCGCTGCTATGTATTTAAATGTAATTTAAATCTCTGTTATTTCTGTGTAATATTCATTTTTACTCTGTATATTCTCGTAATCTGATGCATTGTTGTGATATACTGTGAAATGTTCTTTTGTACGCGTTCTATTTTGTCATGTTCTCAAACGATAGGGCGTTTCGAACGGTCTGGGTCGGTTTAGCGACTGGTTCGGACCGAGCGAAATTCCTTCTCGTCACACAGTATTTTATTAAAATATAATATTTTATTTCTGCATTTAAATAGTACAGATTTATGACTACACTATTTGTACCTCATTGTAATACAATACATTACATTTCATATACACATTTGTTCCTCGCTACAACTCTCAGTTCACTTTGTTACACTTCACTCAGTTGTACAAATTTATATATACATACATTGTCACTCACTGACAGTCAATATTAGCCTTCACTGCTTCATTGTCAGTCCAGTCTTCAGCTCACTTGTCACAAGAAACACATAGAGTAAACTGGAACAAAATATTTTTAAATTATAAGCTGATTTTATTTTATTTTTAAAACTTATTTGCCTCAGAATTTTGGTGTGTTTCACATCATTTTTCATGACTTGATCTGATATGCATGTTTACTCATCTGTGTCTAGACTGCTTGTGATATTCACAGTGATTCACTGTAAATACCAAAAGGTAGACATTATTTCTAGTACTCACATATATAAACTGCACGTGCACGATACATGCATACACATACATGTGTATGTATATACACATATATTTTATGTGCAGGGGCAATATGGTCATTCATTGAAACAGTAGGGACAAATATATGAAGATTGATATGCTCAGCAAATTCACACACACACACACACACACACACACATATATATATATATATATAAGTTTGTGTGTGTATATATATATATATAGATATATATACATGGTTGAGCATGCATATAATTATACGCAGCCGCATGTAGAGGCACATTCATGGTTCTAGAAGATCAAACCATATACAAGTGTACAACTAAATTCAAATGCCAAACGAAGCAACATATATGGACAAGAAGTCGGAAAATATACAAGTGTATACTTAGCCCAGCAATGATGCAATATACAAGTGGCAAGTTCAAATGCCAAGAGCCAAACACACACACATACATACATACATATAAACACACACACACAAATGTATGTATGTATGTATGTATGTATATATGCATGTGTGTGTATGTGTGTGTGTATATATATATATATGTGTGTGTGTGTGTGTGTGTGTGTGTGTGAGTGTGTGTGTGTGTGTATGTGTGTATGTATATATATCACTACACCATAATGGCCAATTGGCAACTCATATTTTTTTCAACTGCCAACACTTATATGTGTTGTAGACTAGTGACACTAATATGTGTTGCAGTAGGAAAAATGTGTTACCAAAAATGTGCCAACACTTTTATGTGTTGTTATGCTTGGTCAACTCTTATTTTCTAAGGGCAAAAGGGTAAGTTCTCAGCCATAACCTAGTTGTTGCCTCAATTCTTTTTCCACCAACGCTTATTCCTCTGAAGGCCGCGTCTTTAGCAATTAAAAAGAAAAATGGACTAACCCTAGAAAATTAAAATGGAGGAAAAGCAAACTACGGTGTCTCGATTCAAAGATAAAGCTGGAATCAGAGAGGGAGATGGAGTCGAGAGGAGCGACAACATAATCTGAGAGCTCGAGAGTCTAAATTAAATCTAAGAGGACGAGATCGAGGATCAAAAGCGTGGTGAGTGTCATGTTGATAAGCTTTTTTCGTTTGAGATATATACCATCGGTAATATAGTAACTCATGCATGTCATGTTGATGTCTGACAGTCTCCTAATTACAATGTGCTGCAAATCCACTGCAAGATTGATTTAACGTAGTTAAACAAAAACGCCTATTTCATGAGAATTTCTCTCTAATCTGAATTAACACGTTTCAGCTTGCTTTTCAGTGTATTGTTTGGTTGTCAAGAACTCAGCTTATAGTTTCAATGTTATTTGTTAATTTCCTTGCAGCATAACTTTGATTTTGATCTTGCCATTTTATAGGGAAACAGAAGATACTTGCCGCTGATACAGAAAATAACAAATCTAGAATTTGCATCTTGAAATTTGAGCTTCCATCACTCAGCATCAGTCTATTATTCAGGTAAGGAACTTGAAATAATTTTTTTTACCATTAAAGTTGTTTTTCTTAGTCATATAGTTATTATATTAAAGTTTTATTCAAGAATGTGTTTCATTTATCCGTGTAAGCATGAGATATGAGTACCTAATGTAGCTTAACAGTCAAGATACCATAAATTTGTGTATGTTATGGTGGCACATAACATGTTTGTCGAATTGTCCAGTAAGCTTTTTGTGCATTAGTTTACAGCAGTAAATATATTTCTATATAGTTAAGAAGTAAATATAATAATTAATGAAGGGTGAGAAATGCATTAATAACGACTTGATAATAGTCTTGGAATTTAAAAATGAAAGAAACAAAGGTTCCTGTTTATTGGAATAAGACTTGGAATGGAGTCATATTTTAGTCTTGGAAGCAAGATATTTTGAGAAAACAAATCCAAACTTGTTTTTTTTTAATATATGTACTCAAACTAGAATGAATCCATACAATCCATTTTTTGTTATCCAACTTATTAACAAAATATTTTGTACGTAGAAATATATCTACAAACGATGAATTAGTGGTTTGCAAGTATTTTTTTCGAAAAGTGATATCATGGTTGGAGAATTAATATGGATATAGAGAACATGCGAGCTATGACTAGTTATGATTAGTTGTTAAAAAAGGAATTCATTTGCGTAATTAGTTGTTCTTGTACCAACTGTTATCATACAAAATATTTCTTTATGACTGGTTGTAATTTGTTTTTTGTTTTTTGTAGTTATTTGAAATCTTTTCAGAATAAACTTGTAACACAAGTAGGATGGCAATTATCATTCACCAACATGAAGCTCTAAGAAAATTTAAATGCACATAGTTATAGACTTGAATGGTCACGAACATGCATATGAATTTTGGTTGCACAATAAGTTTATCATGTTTCTAATCTGTTTTTATTTATTTATTTAACAAGACTGCATTGTGCCAACTTATTTCCGAAACACTCTCTTTGTTTTATATTTTAGTGTATCTTAATAAAAGTTCGCTAACAATACTTGAGTTATTATGCAGATTCATCAATCGAGAAGGTATTGACTTTTTGGATGCTTGAAACATGCAGCCTGTTCAGGTAACATTATAACATCAACACATTGGATTTAAAACTATTGGTACATTTAAAATACTAAATGTTTGATTGTCTACGTTAAGGAGTGGGAATTGGCAGAGAATTTGCAAGGGTATTGGAGTATCAGACCAGGTAAAACATCTTCAGATTTTTCTTTAGCTGAAATAACCAAATAATTTTTTGATCAACGTTACCTGAGTCCTGACATGATTATCAAGACCAGCACCCTTCTCCGCTTCTTCATCGGCGTCTCTCGCCTGAACCCTCCTCCTCATCAACGCTCCTCTGCTCCGCTTCAAGCAATGTCGTCACCCTGAAGCGGTTGCCACGACATCTAGGAGCCGTCAATGCTACCCGGTTCACCCTGAGGGACACAAGCATCCACCAAACCGTCGCCTGCGTAGACAGGCTCCAACCAACGATAGCACTGGAGCTGCTGCTCCTTCTTCAAAGCCGCGTCCTTTCATTCAGACCGTTGCCTGCGAATCGAACGTCGCGCCGAATACCATAGCCTAACGCCATCACCCAGTCACCTCTTCTCGTTGCCATTATCGACCGAGTACAAGTGAGTTTTGCTCACGATTCACCTTTAATTCAAGTTTTCCAATCTCAATACTTGCAGATTAAAATGGGGTATGTTTCTTCTTTTTTTGTTAGTTTGTGTTGAATTTGATATGTTGAGTTTGGTAATGTACAGTTTATTCCTAAGCAAAAAACTCATAATCAACATGCAAAATAAAATCTAAAAGTGGAGTCCTGTCATCACATTCTACTCTTGAAATATCAGCTCTTTCCTGTTTAACTCGAGCCCAACTAAATATATACAAAGCGGCATCATCGAAACCAAATGATACATCACTTAGGATTATTTCTCTAATCGAGTATATATTGTTCTTCTTAGGATCATTTCGCCAAAAGTACTATGTAGTGCATGTTCCCTTTGTTTTCCAGTAGGCTGTTAACATTAATATCGTGGTAGTGTCTGTATCATTCACAACAAAACAGTCTCGTTTTAATATGCCATTTTATTTTTGGACTCGATCAAAATGAATTTGAATTCTATTTATGGAGACTAGACTGGCTATTGCTTAAGCACATTTTCATTAACATAAATATAATGAATGCAAATATTTGTATTTTTATGTCGAAGTTTCAACCTTTTAACTTGGCCTTGTAGCTAAAGATGTCAATGGAGATGATAAGGAAGCAGGCTGTGATTCTATGAAACAAAGAAGATAAGTAAAAGGGAAAATTGTTTTATCGCTTTGTTTTGTAAAAGAAAAAAGCAAGTAGTTTTCAATTATATTCTAAACATGAGCTAAAACAGTAAAAACCTGTGGCGTTGCTTATATTTTCTCTTTGATGGTTTTTGTGGTTGATTAAGTGCTTCAATTCAAAGTGGTAAAGTGAAAATGCACGATTATGGGAAATAGTCTAAAAACATTAAACAAAAATGTGACTACCAATATGGCAAATTGGGAAAAATAATATCATTGTATGATGGGATTCACTTTTTTAATTTTTTTTGATGGTCTGCAGCTATGAAATAACTAGTATAAAAGAGGAGGATGTAGTGTCTAGACTTGTTTGATTTTTCTATGGGTGGTTTCACTTCCAGGCCAAGCATTTTATCTAGGATTGTCAGCTTAAACATCCTCTATTATTTAGAGATAAGAAGAAACAAACACAATAAGCCTTGGTTGTCAGTCTAAGTTATCTCCAATCTTTAGAGCCGAGGTTGATTGCCTCTGAGTAAAACTATCATTTACTAAGATATTAGCACTCAACATGCAGGTTAAGGTAAATTACAGGGAGAATCTGATGTATTTATAGGATAAATTGAAAGAGGTCAATTAGAAATAGGAAGCATTTGCAGTTGAGTCCACTAATTCCTGTCCATCTTGAATGTGCCTAATTTCTTTTATGTGCTTAATTTTCGTTCTTTTGGTTATTATGTAGAATGACAAAAGTTCACCCTAAAAGTATATTTTTAAATTTCATTTTCTTATTATTATTTTTAGAATTTGTCTGATTTTAGAAATTGGTACAGTAAGTGAGTGACATGCACAAAATAAATCATTCACCCAATAATGTGCCTAATATTCTAATCTTGTTGTATATTTTGTAGCTTCTCCACCTACAGATTGGAATCTAAAGCTTAGTGCAGTAAGAAGAAGCCATTGTAGGCGGTATACAAGGTGACTTCAAAACCTAAAACTATTTTTTTTTCATATATCAATGTGTGACTTCACATTGTTTGAATGATCTTTATTATAACTCAATGGAATAAGGACCGTTTTGTTTTGTGTAGTTCAGTACAAATGTATAGGAGTTCAATAAATTTTATTAGTAAAATATCCAAGATTGTCCATTTATTAATCTTATTAGTGCTGCATAGTTACTTAAATTAAATATGCTAGGAACTTTGAAGGTTAATTTTAATTGCATTCATTTCGTTGATGTTTGGCTTTATCAAAATTAGCCCAAGTACACCATTATATGTTACACCGTAAATTGTGGCACTTTCTGCACAAGAAAGGGTATTTAGTTATTGTGGTCAGTAAAAGGGTTTAGTTTTGTTGTCTCTCATGTTTTGATTTATGATCGACAGATTATTAATTTGCTTTTTAGTTTTATATATAACTTGCTATGTCATGTTATAAGCTCTATGAAACCATCAGCTGAAATAAAATAAAATTATGTAGAATGGAAAAGAGCACAGTTATTACCTGAAACCAAAGTAATGGATGAAGCACTTGCCATATATAGAGAAACTCATGCTGGCCAAGGAGTTTGATCTTGACAATGATTGGTGAACAGCAAGCCGGAGCTTGCAGTTCGGAACATCAAGCTTCGGCTTGCTGTTCGGAACAGCAAGTGTGCTTGCTGTTCCGAACTGCAAGCTCTTAGGCTTGCTGTTTCGGAACAGCAAGCCGAAGGGCTTGCTGTTCGAAACAGCAAGCTCTGGCTTGTTGTTCGGAACAACACGCGCAGGCTTGTTGTTCCGAACAGCAATGGCTTGAACAACAAGCCTAAGAGCTTGCAGTTCGGAACAACAAGCTCTGGCTTGTTGTTCGGAACAACACGCGCAGGCTTGCTGCTCCGAACAACAATGGCTTGCAAGCCTAAGATGGCCATCATTCCCCTTTGGTCAAATTTATATTTTTCATCGGCCAAATTATGCTGTTTCCAAGGATAATAATGTAAACTGAATAAATAAAATTATTTTCTACTATTTAGCGTTGCTTGTTTTATAGATCTTTATAGGTATATTACAATTTTGTACATTATCAGTTAACTAATTTCAGTGAGTCATTTACAAGATTTTGGTTTGCATGATTGGTTTACCTTGTATTTATTTATTTAATTCGATATATTCTTATCGGTATTCTGTATTTGTTTCTCAGGGTCTATGGAAACAAAGTTGTTGAGTTACCTCTTATAGGCACACGTGTGAATTATAAACACCAAGGAATGTGCCGCCTTCTTGTGAATGAAGTTGAAAAGGTAATTCACACATGTTAATTATATTGTAAAATTAATTTATAGAAGTTTAATGTGGGAAATGGTAGCAAATATATTTGAGGAAATATTTATAGCGTGTTTCTATACACACATATATACATATACACACATATATACATATACATACATATACATTTATATATATATACATATACAAACATACATATATATATATATAGACATATATACATACATTCATACATACGCCCAAACTGAGCCTCGGCTCAGTTTTGCAATTCACTTGTTATTTGCCAGTTTTGGAATGGTAACTTGTTGTTTTTCAATTTTGCAAATACACTTGTTATTTATCAGTTTTGCAATTTGTTATTTCTGTAAAAATGAGTGTATTTATATTTTGTAGGCACTTGTGGAGGAGGAGGGAAAAAAACCGAATTTGGAATGTAAGGGCAACGGGAAATCAAATATGTGTGATCTTGACAATGATCTTATCTTTAGAAAAACTTTGTATTGTTTTTTGTAATTTGAACTTGATATTATGGTATTTTGAAATTGAAAGCATTATGCAAAAGTGACATTATTGAATTTGAAATATGGAAGTCTACCAAATACTTTTATTTGAATTGATATGTTGAATTATATATGTGATTGATAATCATAAAAACATGTTATATATATAAGTGTTGGCAATTTATGTATGCTAACATTTATAAGAGTTAGCAGGATTATGATACTGACATTTATAAGTGTTACCATATCTTATGGTTCCAACATTTATAAGTGTCAGCAATGAATATGTCTGTAACTCTTATAAGTGTTACCATATATTATAGTTCCAACATTTGTAAGTGTTAGCAGTAAATATGTTTGTAACACTGGTAAGTGTTAGCAGTTACTCTGTTTGTAACACTTATAAGTGTTAGCAGTTGGTCTTCTTGTAACACTTATAAGTGTTAGCTTATAAGTGTTAGCAGTTACTCTGCTTGTAACACTTATAAGTGTTACAGGAAATTCCTCACAGGCTGTTAGTGACACATAAAAGTGTTACGGAAATTATTTGTAACACCTATACTTGTTGGGAATCCACTGTTTTGGTGTAGTGTATGGCATATCAAAAGCAACAGTATTGTCATGGCACAAGTGAAAATGTGCAGTCATGAAATAGCAAGTCAAACAATGATCAAGGTCGAATAAACTCAAACAAGTCGATACACAACATGAACGAGGCAGCAAGTTTACGCAGCAATGTGGAAAAGTTTTTGTGCAAATTCAAGTCAAAGGTGAATACACAATGACAATGTACAATGCATATTTATGCATATATACATATATGTATACATGGTGGACAAGGCAACTTGCAAATACATGGACAAATTCTCAAACACCCAGACATTAAAGCAAGGATGCAAATACACACAGTTCAAGCCAAAAAAACAGTACAGTCGCAAGGTGTAACAACAAGGGACAGTTTGAACTTGCACAAAGGCAAGAAGCTCAAACATGGCATACTACATGCATGAACAAACAACTACACGAATCAGCCCAAGTTTTGTGCAAGACAAGTCAAGACATGTGTGCACAGATACATGCACGAGTAAAGCCCAACAGCTGAAACAAATGGAGGCAGTCAGATGCACGTTCATGAATCAGATGAAAAATAGTTCAAGGTTCAGAAATGGCAGCATTCATATACACACAAAAATATACATATGCGTCAATGTGTATATAAACATAGCAGCATAGAAGACAAGGCAAAATGGGAAACTCGGTGAACTCATGTAAACTGTTTCAGGTTGATGTTTCAAATCCAAGAGTTCAAGTCTCAGTTTGCAAGAAAATAGAAGTGGTGCAAAACTCATTTACATGTAGCAGTACTGCCAAATGTCGAGCCAGTTTTTAGAACATACAAACAAAAAAATGGCTCAACCCAAATGCAAATGGCTAGTGGCAAAAGCAAACTTGAGTGAACATGCTTAAGGCAAAATCATACTAGACACAATACTGTGAACAACAAACACACACGCAGTGGGAAGAGCACATTTGGAATGTGATTTTGGGCAAGCTTGCATTTGCATATATACCTCGAGCTAATGCATAGGAATTTTATTCCAAATTGGTCAAGCAGTATAAAGATTCTTTTTGAATGCAAGAAAAACAAGAAGTTTTTCCTTTTTCCTTTTTTTTGATTTGCAAATTTATCACAAGTGCCAATACAGTATGCATGTAAGTGGTTTGTAAAGTAGACCAGGTTCATCAAATAATTCAAGGAAGATTTTAATTCAACAAATTCGATGAAATTGGTTCTGGAAACAAATCACACATTCAAAACTTTCCAAAAATGCTCAACACGTTTTCAACAGGCAGAAAATCATATGATTTAATTCTAGATATACACAATCTTTTTTGGTCAAGGAAATCCATTTATTTGTTTCCTGAAATCATGTTCTAGTTCGCATGTACAAATTATTTTGTTTCCAGAATTAAATCAGAGAATTCACGCATCCAGTCCAAGACAACAAATCAAGAGTATTACGCAAGCTTTCAAAGTCGTTTCAATCCAAATCAAGGCAACAAAATCACGCAATAATCAGAATCAAATCATTCGTGAAATCAAAGATGTTATAGGGTTTTATTATCCTATAAATAACCATTCATCATCGGCAAGAAAGATCGATCGAAACCACAACAAATTCAAGAGCAAACAATTTCAAAGCTTTCAAAGCCGTTTCAATCCAAATCAAGGCAGCAAAATCACGCAATAATCAGAATCAAATCATTCGTGAAATTAGAGATGTTATAGGGTTTTATTATCCTATAAATAACCATTCATCATCGGCAAGAAAGATCGATTGAAACCACAACAAATTCAAGAGCAAACAATTTAAATCAGAATTACTCACTGAAGATTTCGATCGTAAGCACCCCAATTCAATCGAACAAGAACAATCATTCTCGAAGAATCAAATCAAATTTCCAGAAGACAAGTTTGAAATCGCGTCGTGACTTGAGACAAAGGGAAAACCCTAATCTTTTAGTTCAGCCGACATTTTTTGAAGCAAGAGATTTGCAAAGAAATAAACAAAGAGTGGCTAACTTGTTTTTAATTTAAAGGCGGTTTTTTTAATTTTGTTCTTTACTTGTATTGTTTTATATATTTTTTTTGTAACTGTTTCATTAGTTTTTTAGTTTATCTGTAAAACTAGGAGATCTCTAGTTTATCTGTAAAACTAGGGTTTTCTAGTTTGTTTGTAAAACTAAGGATTTACTAGCCATAGGATTTATAGTTAGGATTCACGGCTTACGGGTTTGTAATTCGGAAAAATCTAATCTTGGGTATAAAGATCAGTCTGGGGTTTTGAGCGTAGGATTAGAATAGGAGCAAGGTTTGCGAGTTTACAGGGTTTTGCAAGCGGAATCTGTTTTAATACCTAGTAGAAATCTTAGGTATGCAGCAGCAGAGGGTTTGCCGAAGCTAGGTAAAATCTGAGTTATTTATTTCCTGCATTTAACTTCTCTGCTACAAACTGTGTTGTGATAATTTTAATATATCGTAAAAATCCAATAAACCCTATTCACCCCCCACTCTAAGGTTAATCTAGATCCAACATTCTTATCTTCAAACTTTGTAAATTAGATTTCTGTTTTATCAAAAATCATAAAAAAAAAAAAATAAAAAAAAAAAACAGAAATCAACCTAAGAACTGTCAAACTTCAGAACTTAATTCAATATACAATCATCTTCTAATTCATATAAGAAAAGTACAAAAAACAAAAAAAATTAAGCTTCAACGAAAATGCAAAAAAAAAAAAAAAAACCTATAATTTTTCAAAAAATTACAGCATCACGACAACTATATCAAAATATTGCATTTTTTGCTAATTTCTTCAAACTTTCGAATTCATTGCCCACACTATTCGAACATTATATTGTAGAAAAATCATCAAAGAAATGAGAAATATATCACTTTCAGTAAAATTGCACAAAAGGAAACAACTATACAGAAAATTTGCAGATATGTTTGCCGTTTTTCTATAAACTGAAACATGTCTGCAATATATTGTACAATAGTTGCAGATATGTCTACACTTAATCATAATGTGTAAACATTTTAGCAACTTATTTTACTTTTCGCAACACAATATGATATAGTTGCTGATATGTTTGCACTTTTTCACAATAAATGTAAATATTTTAGCAACTTATTTTCTTTTTTCAATACCAGTAACACACTATGGTATGGTTATTGATATGTGTACATTTTTTCACAACAAGTGCAGATAGTTCAACAACTTTTTTTTCGTCTAGTCTTCTGTTAATATCTGCAGTATTTTGGTTTTTTTTTTTCCCTAAGGCAATAACACAAAAATTCACGAATATACGTTGCTATAGTAAAATAGGAATTCGCTTTACATTAAAACTTAGAGACTCATCCCTAATATTCATAAACATAAAACCCAATGAAATGTCTTATTAGTCAACAACGATTTTTAAGTGCTACATGTTATTTGTTGATTGGAATCCATATAAAAATCCATAAATCTAGCAAGTTAAACTAACTATTTGGGAGACTTCGTGGGATATTAATAGACTTCAAACACATTATATACAAAAAAAAAGTCTAGTTTCGGCATTCAAACTCTTTACAAAATAAAATCAGAAACAATCAATCCATGACACAACGAAAAACGATGTCCAGGTCTGGTAGTAGATCCATGTTCAAATCTTAGCACCTGAGGTTTATAGAAGTTATGAGTTCGAATATCGTGAAGAGTTCACCAGTTTGTTGTGTTTTCCAGAGTATATCCAAATGATAATAATATTCAATCCGCATTCACATTCACGTAATGACAACTAAAATCTTCTCGAAATTCAGTAATAAAACCTAACTGAATTGAATATCACCCGTGAGTTTCAAGCTTGTAGTCATCTGTTACTATAAAATGACCAGTACTTATAAAACAGCAACAAAAGCACGGAGTTTCAGCTCAATAGTCGTGCCACCTAAGTTTATACAAAAGCACAAGAGGTGCTCCACTGGAACTGAAATGACAGAGCAACATAACTTCATAACATAGATGATGGTAAATACAATGACATCCTGCATACTTTAGACAGGATTTTATACTGTGATCTCGTCCATGATAAGGTATTTTTAGTGTTTCCCATCAATTATAATAAAGCTTTTGCAGACTGTTTTACTTAAACCGACATTAACAACTAGCAGAAGTTCATAACAATTCCTGATGCATGATAAGGAGAGCACTGTACATACTATACACACACTTCGGACTTTCAGTCCAGACTACGATATCACCATACTTCTAAGCTCTCGCTGTTAACCAAAGTCCCTGCTTTCAAACTCCAGAACTCCAATTTTTCCACTTCCTCTTCATCATCACCAAACTCCTCCCAGTCTTCATCAACCCCTGCTTCAAACAAGTCATCGAACCCATCATCGTAATCATCTTTGAATCTGTCTTCCTCTTCTTCCTTACCGTTGACCTCAACTTTATCATCATAAAACCCTATACCTTTCTTCCTATGTCGCCTAATCCTCTTTCCTTCCCTAACCAACTCAACCAAACCCTTCTTCACAAACAGCATCTCGTCCTCCACAAGTAACTTCCCTTTGTCGTCATATGCCTCCACTAAAAATACTGAATCTCTATCGCCCTTTACGCTCACGTAGAACATCTCTGGATGTCTTACCTAAAATTTGATAGTCATCAAATTACTTGCTTAAATTATCATTAAAATTAAGGACATGGTAATTACGTATAACAAGGTAGGTCAGGCTTTAAGTCAAAGGAGGTTTAAAGATTTAGTCACCTCGGTAATTGATTCCTAGGTTCCAACATAAACTCATTTCTTTCAATTGCACAAATCAATGGTCCAAACCACATTTAAAAGCACGGCATTTCCCACTGATATAGGGTCTTTGTTACCGGAATAAGGAAAGATCAAAGATGTGATTTTTCAATGAAGTGAATAAAAAAAGTGCGACGCTAAGAATACTGCAAGAAGCGTTTACGAATACCACAAAAAACACAACAAAATTTGCATGCTTTCCTATATCAAAGTCTTTTCACACGGCAATAACTACCGTCCAAGCTCATTTTGCACGGCGAACAACCTCCGACAAACACTGTTTTTTTACGCCCATTAATCATCGAGCTACTATAGTTCAGAGGTTTTAATAAAATGGAGTTCGTCAACGTTTGTTCGTCTTGCAAAATGAATCAAATTTGATGTTTTTGATAGCCACTTAAAAGGTTTAGCATTATAAAAGGTATAAAGTAAAATTGTATGGTATTTTTTTAGCAATGTTATCCATAAGCATTTTTTTTCAAATGCCATTTGCATCACACTAAAAAAAACCCGCATGCAACACAATAAATAATTTGGTATCCTTCTTTTTACATTTTATCTAACTCAACAATCAAACTTCTAGTGATAAAACGAAGAGTGTAACATTTATGGCTTTGTACATGCATTTCCAAGATTATATGACAATGTATACTTATTTATATTCACGTAAACTAGACCCTCTTCATAAACTCTTTAAACCAATATGCACTAATTTCACATCACATACCTAAAGCAATTCTAAGAGAAACCATGTATCGACAAAATATGACCGTTGTGGGCCTAATTGGACATCTCAATACTTTATTTAGGTATCATCGAGATTTTGACTGTTGTGTATATCTCATTTTACGGGCTTCACACACATTTTTCCAAGATTTCATGACAGTGTATGCTTTTTCATATTCAGATAAGCTAGACACTCTTCGTAAATTTCTAAAACGATATGCTCTAGTTTCACATCACATACTTCAAACTAGTCAGAAAGAATCATGTATCAACGAAATTTGACCATCGTGTGTCTAAATGGGCATTTCTCAATGCCTTATTTATGTGTATCATCAAGATTTGACTGTTGTATATCTCAATGTTTTGGCCAGATTGGTAAACTGCGAAGTTGGACGAATGTTTGGTTTGTATAAAGGAGGCGACTATTTGAACACAAAATTAGACACAAACTTAGAGACGCAACGCCTCAACTGTTGGATCTTTTTGTCTTTATGTGGTGAGGTGTAATTCATAGGGTGATCCAATGGTGGAGATTGGTTGTGTCACCGATTGTGTCTAAATTTTGTGTCTTAATAGATTGGGCACTGCTAGTTGAACCGAAAGATATTCGGTCTAATTCTGCGAACAGTTGAAATCATGCAATGCAATGGGGTATTTTTGTAAATTACGTTGGATCTCCTCTGCTTTTTTCTTCCTTTCGCAGAATTTGACATACATACTTTCGGTCTGTTCAGCATTTTCGTAATAGATTTTCCCTTGTATAAATATCAAAAGAACATGCAATTAGGTAATTTTGGGTAGGTGAACATTACCAACATGGCTCTCAACCTATTGGGCAACCCAAATTCCTTCCTAAAATGCGTCAAATGGTCCACCAAACTCCTCTTCTCCACCGTCATCCCCAGTACCTCCCTCACCACCGAACATGCCCTCCTCTCCTTCATGTCCACCCCATCCATCTCTTCCTCCTTCTCAACGTAAGGATTTACCTCCCTCATTTCATTGAACCTCACCAACCTCTCCATCTCCTTCCTCTTCACATTCAGTCCTCTCCTCAGCTTCACCTTCTTAAACTTATCCGGCCTCTCTATTATCGGCTTCTTCATCGCATCCTCCTCCACGTCAACCACCATCACATCCATCCTCTCACATTCACCCACAAGCTCAACCGCCCTCCCATAAGAAGTATCCACAACCCGAAACAGGTCTGGGTGGGCACTGCATAACCTCGACCCGAAATTGGGAGGAAACCCCAGATCTGGAGCGATGTGAACGATCTTGGACAACAGAAGCCTGCGATGGGAAGAAAGAAGCAGAAGCTTCTGAAGCTTCTTTCCTAGATTGGAGAGGTATTCGGATCGGATCGAGAATAAGGAGGCGGCTTCGGGGGTGAGGGTGACGGAAAGGGAGGGTTCTTGGAGGAGGGAGAAGATGGTTGGGTAACGAAGGATTAATGGGAGAATCGGGCGCGGAGGAGGGACGGTGAGGTAAGGGCGGCAGTGATCAGAGAGGATTTTGATGGGGAGGAAGCGTTTGGGTTTGGAGAGAAGAAGGGTGGAGAGCTTTCTGACGAAACGGAGGTGGTGGTGGGAAGACGCGTGGCGGTCAAGGGTTGGGTATTTGATTGGGTTTTTAGAACTACGGATTTTGAATGTGACTTTTGTGGGGTTTCGTTGTTGGGGTTTTTGGAGGGGAAGGATAGGGGGGAAGAAGGGTGGTGCAAGGTTTATCGTCATTTTTTATTGTAGAAATTTTTTGTTAATAGATTTATGGAAACAACGGGGAAAAACAGTTTGATTGCCCGGTCGGTGCTTAGAGCAACGCACTTGATTTGCGCTCCTCGCACGGGGCAACGTTGATAGCAGCATGAAAAAACGAGTTTAAGTAGAGACTGTTTCCACTTTATTTTATTGTCAATTGTTAAACGGCAATCTGACTGTCGTTTAACGCAAAAAAAATCTGATTAATATATATATATATATATATATATATATATATATATATATATAGTAATAACCGCACAACCATGAAAAAACCGATCGTTCAGTTTTATCGTTTAATCAGAAGAATTTTTTTTTTATTTATCATTAATTTGAACTACATGTACCATTGATGATGGTATGTTTAATAAAAAAAAAAAGTTGTATTATTGAGATTGTCAAAATAAAATATGAAGTTGAGAACCATTAAACGCCAGAAGTAATAACCTTAGCAATTTGCATGAATACCATTATTTTTTAAGATACGTTAAATGCTAGAAGCAACAACATATATATGCATAAAGACTCCCATAGTTTTATGCACAATAATTTGCGTGAATACCGTTATTTTCTAAGACAAAACAAGTGAGCTACCATGATAATGCATGATCAGACGCATCAATCTCAGCTAGCACATTGACTACTCCTCTTCTTTCTGCGTACATGAGGATTACATTTTTTTCATGTATAACTTCCATAAAGCTTGAAAATAGAAGGCGGGTAATGATGAAAAGAAAGATTTACTGCACAACGACAGTAGACATAGTGTATCTTTCTCTAAAGGAGAGTAAGCACCATTCCACAGGTTTAGATATGATTGTGTATCTTGGATGTACCAGTGTAAAACATTCTGTGTTTATGTATTGGAATTTAAAACATAATTAAGTGGTGATAAAAATCTAATTTTATGATCAAAATTAAGATGGTATTCGAAAAATCTGGTAGATACTAATTTGCGTAGGTAATGGATTCAATCACACTATATTATTGAAGTCTATAGTTATTATTTTTCTTTGTAATTTCATTAGCAGATTTTGAGTATCATTTTTTATATTCTGTAGGTATCATTCTGAAGAAAAAAAATTGTATTTTATTTTCAATTGTTAAGTTCAGTATAAATCGATGCTATATATCTTTTTTGTACTATTGCAGTGCCATTTTCTCTATTGGAATTTTTTTACGTTTTTACTGAAAAATATAATAGTTGATATTGCACTCTTCTTGGCAACATCTTCATCGTCAAATTGATTATGAGCGATATTATCAGAGAATTTAGAAATCCGACGTTTTGATAAAGCAAAAAATTCTGAATGGAATAATTATGAATATAGATTTATTACTAAAAAGCTTTCACCCAATTTTGAATAGTCGAAACAAGAACTTTATGTGAGAGTAGAAGCCCCAAAAGGAGAATTAGGAATTTGTATAGCCCCTTCGTTCGACGATTCTTAATACATTAAGACTTTAGTCTTATCCATTTGTAGATGGAACTCCTACAGCAGCCAGGTCTAGAGGGAAGTTATGAGCATCTCGGTTCAAATCCGATATTCTTTTTCATGAAACTCGAGTCTTTGTCTTCGTTTTTCATCAAAAATACGGATGTACTCGTGAAGGAAATGATCTCTACATGGAAATGAAAGAATCTGGGGTAGTTAATGAAAAAAATATTGCAGAATCAAAGCTCTAGTTTATCAAATTTATAATAAAATAAGTAAATTATGAGTAAATGGGATTTTCGAATATCTCAATTGGATAAATCCGAACAAATTTGTTCCTTTTGATAAAAATTCAAAAAACTTCAATTGGTACGTGCAGGAAATAGGCCAATTCGACAACTTTTTGTTCAATTTCTCGTCGCTATTCAAACAACTATTCAAGGATCCTATAGCCCCCTGTAAGGCTTGTTGGAAAACTTGTTGTCGGACCTGATTAATTGTTCTCTGGTACTTTTATCCTCTATCTCTATTTTTTTCTCGGGTACCCGAGAAAAAAATAGAGACTTGAATCAACTTCTTTTCGTTGATTCTATTGGGGCAACTGAAGGCGCTATTTGAACTTAGATTTCGAAAAGATGTGCTTTAACCTAAAGGGTACTTTGCTAGAAAATTAACTTCTAAAAGAAATGGAATGACGCATTCCACTAAAAAATCTTTTTTTTTCCACGAGGTATAACTAGCAATTCCTATTTAGTTGTTACGGAATTGACCAAGATGAAATGTAGGGAACGGAAATTGTTGAAACTAGCATATTGGAAGATCAATCAGCCAAAATAACCATAAGCAGCAATGATGGCATCGCCACTCCCTTTGGCAGCATCTACTAATTCAGAACTTAATTTGAAAGCCATTTTTCGTATTAATTTACGTAAAACTGGACGTAGAATACCAAAATGAGTTATTCATGTTCCCTTCCTTTTTTTTGTCTGAGTATTCAGTTCAAACCATTCTATATCATATGTGTCTACTATTTAGGCAGAATGTCATCGCCTATTCGTACTAAGAAACTGAAAGAAACCTCAGAAATGGAAGAAAGCGCGAGTTTTCGATATTTCTTTTTATTTTTTATCAAACGAATGATATCTTCTTTTGGAAATCCTAGCTATTCTTAGCATGATATTGGGGAATTTTCTATATGGTTGAGACCAAAAGTTAAAATAATATTGTCAAAAATTGACAAAATGATATTTCCATTTCTTCAAATCCTAAGGCAAACGGTCGAGAAACTCAACGCTTGGTTCACAAGTACAACTTTTGGAACTTCATAATCGAATGACCAGCATATTAATTGGGAGGTCCAAGTATACTAATCCAACACTTCGATCCGACTCTACCCAAACTTTGTTGATTCACCCGACTAAAACTCCGAAAATTACAAACGCCAAAATAGGAATAGTTTTTTCTTACTTCGCTTAGCTTCGCTTATTATTGCCACCAAAAACGTATTCACCATGATACAGACTCCAAGTTCTTATGGCAGAGCAGCAGTAATGAGGTAGCTCAATAAACCTAGCAAACACCGGGAATAATTTGGAAAATCGATAGGGATTTGCAACAACAAACTGTTTTTATTGGAAATATTCCTATAATGAATTCATTCGCTAAACAATCAGAATCTTGCACAATAGTAATCACTTGTTGCTCGCTAATTGAAGGTGGTTGGAAGTTGGCCTTCTCTCTCTTTCAGTCCGGGCTTGTCTTGTTGATTGAGCTGATCCCACTCAATCAAACGAATAGATATGAAAGCTATAATTGTACACCACAATCGAATCTATGGAAGCCTTTTTATCGGATAACTACGTTCTCGAGCTAGACAAGTGTAGTCAGCCAGCTTCGGAGTTGAAGAGAAATATCAAAAAACATGTCTTATTTTTTCAATAATACATATTTGTAGCAATGAAATATTATTGTTCAAAAACTAAATGTTCCAAATGTTCCTGTAAATTCTTGCTCCCATTGGACCATTTGGTACTTCTTTTCCCCACAAGGATATTGAAAAGAAAGAACTATTTTATCGATTTTTTTAATGAATAGATCCAATCGCAACTTCGAATATGGAACTCAAAAGGATCAAATAGGAAATGATACTCTGAATCATATAACTAACTTCATGGTATACTCATGGATTGGCCAGTTCCTATTTGGAAGGTTGTAATTTCTTAACTGCTACGGTTTCTACCCCTGCAAATAGTTTTTATTCTTCGTCGCCGTAAATAGGAATATTGAAAATAGAATTTTTTTGAATTTGAAATTGTAAAAAAAAACATTTCTTTACAACTATAGTATTGGCGCAAATATTTTACGATTAAGAAGCAACTGCTGAAATTTTAATAAATTTGAAAGAAACTGTATTGAGAAGTAATCTTTTTGTCCAAGTCACTTCCTTTTTTGTCCAAATCACTTCCCTTTTTTTGTGAGTATCGGGAGGGCTCATTTCACGTATATCTATTTCCTCCCGTTGGTCGCCTCGCAGACCTTGTAAGCTACTTTTTCAAGTGTCAGTAGCAAAGAAATGATATTTTTTTGTACTAAATTCAGATAATGCAAATCAGAAAGATTAAGAAATAGAACCATCTGATTTGAAACACAAATTTTCGTTTTTTTATTATAATTATTTCCAATTCACCACATCCTGCAATTTGTATATGAATTCCTTTTGTATCTGTTTGCTCAGTTAATTCAATCATAAGATTCCCGTTCTTGAAAATCGGCACTTCTCCAAATCCAGAAAACATACGGGATGGCTTTGGCATAGACTGACTTATGGCCTGCTACTTAAATTTCGAGTCACGAAGCATAATAAAAAAAATTGGATCAAATCTTCCAATTAATATTAATAAATATAAGTAAAGGATTCTTTGTTTCAAGCATATATATTTTACAAATTCTCGCAAAATTCATCATCTTCTACCGAAGAGACAAAAGTTTGTATCAGCATGAAATACGATAATGGGAGAGTTTAAGTTGACTAAGTAAGGTGAATGATAGAAGAAAATGAAAAGCGCACCGGAGATCGAAGATGTACAATACAAGTTGAGGAGCATACATCAATCTAAGAAAGAGAAAAATACCCCAAAATTAGAACGATGGAAAGTTTGTATAAATGATTGTAACGACCCGCATTCTACGCATCGGAATATCGTAGAATATTTATTTCTCTTTGATACGAAGTCATATGGTCATGTAACTTTGGGAAACGACTAGTAGGGTCATTTCCCATGTTCATGATTTATGCCGATTTTTAAATGACCGTTTTGCCCCTAGTTGATCTTGTTTCGTCCATAACTTTTGATTGGTTAGGAATTTTGACCTAAAACAATTTCCATTAGCTCCAAATGATGGTTTCTCTTTCCGTAGAGTGGTCATATTAGTCAAACGGACTTACCGTTTGGGAGATATGGCTGAATTAAGGTTTAAAGGGTTATTTTCAGCTAATTGGGCTTAACCGGGTAGTTAGTAATTAGGCCCATTGGGGGATTTCGGGATTAGTGGTATTTAAGGGCTGCTAGGGTTAGGATTTCGGTTTTTACTTCATTTTTCCAGCCGCCACTTATTTTCTTCAACCCTAGTCATGGCCTCCAACATCTAGAATCATTCCAAATCACCTCTAATCACTTTCTAATCAAAGATTAAGCAAAACTACATCAAACCAAAGGGGATTAGCATCAAATCAGAGAGAGTTGCTGAAACACATAGAGATTGGATCTATATCAGAGGAGTTTCAGTTTTGGAAGTTTAATTGTGCCAAAGGTGAGTGATTTGCATTGTTTTTCACTAATTACGGCTAGTTAGGGTAATTAGCGAAGATTAGCGAAATTATGGCTCAGAAAAATCTAGAAAAAATCCTAAAATTATAAATCAACATTTTATGCCTCTGATATGAATTTGGGTTAATTTCGACTAATTTTGCAAATCCCGGAATTTGGGGGATTAATGGGTGATTAGTGATAATTAGCGAATTTATGCAAGATTAAAATCTGGAAAAATATTCAGAAATTCCTAAATAATGTTTTAGACCTCTGATATGAAATTTGGCTAATTTGGATAGGTTTTTCTAATTATATGCTTAGACATGATTAAGAGGGATTAAGGGAAAATATGAGGTTTTGGCTATGTTTGGCCCATATTGTTATGATTAAATTGTTGTTTTGGTGTTTGTGGTTGATTCCCTATGTTCCTATGATTGCATGGTATGCTTTGTGATTGATTAGAAGTATTAGATTGGTCGAAAACGCCGTCGAGAGGCGAAAATAGCTTGCTGGAATGATGCAGGTTTTGGGATCGGTATAAACGACCAGGAGGAAAAACCGACCAGGCTCCGACCGACCGTGGGGAACAGAACGACCGACCAGGGTTGACGAGTTTCGACCTATCAGGTTTTGGACCGACCAGAGGAGCTTCGACCGATCAGGTTTTGGACCGGCCATAGGGGTTTCGACCGACCAGCTTTTCGACCGACCAGGGGAGTTTCGAACGACCAGATTTTGGACTGACCAGGAGGGGCTTCTGACCGACCGACCCCGTATGAACTTCAGACCGACCAGGGATGGTGAAAACCGACCGACCAAAGGAGGAACGAAGTGCGACCGACCAGAGGAGGAACGAAGTGCGACCGACCGGGGGGGAAACGAAACCGACCGAGTTCCTGGACCGATCAGAGATGAAGATGACCGAACCGATCCAGAAGATGATGGCCAAAAACCCGAGATGCAAAGGTAGTTCAAATGCAAAGTTGAGCTCAGGATCCTGATGAGAATGAGTTAACTTCGTGATTGGACTTTGCTGCGGGACGTGTGCGAAGGGGTTATCGATATCCATAACTTTAGTTTACCACTTATGGACAGATTAGTGGCTATGGATCAGTGCAATGGTGTCATGGTGACTCCATGGAGCAAAGTGATCGTAGCCAAGGATTGGGTGATCGAGTAGTGGATATCGTATGCTTTACGCACTGAGTGAGAGACGTGAGGATGATTGCCATGTTTGATTGTTTGCCATCCCTATGACATGCACACCCCCACCCCCGTATTTCTTACACACTTTATGCTAGTGTCACCTTAGAGTATTGTACAGTATGTAGTGCTAACTCTTTGGTTGCAGGTCCAGGTTCAGGTATGATTTCTTAGAGTATTATACCTGTTATTGTTCATCTTAGAGATGTATGCTTTGTTGTTTATCGCTCATACCAGACTTTTGTCTGACTCAGAGTTTTATGTCTCTTCTTATTACTCTGGGTGCTCACACGAGCAGACTAGAGACAGGTTAGGTGGATGCACGAGTAGCTGTACTGGAGACGAGCAGGAGGCTTCCACGTATGATATTTATGTATTATCTCCCTGTGTTATCGATGGTCACTACTTGGGCATTAGTAGTGTACCTTTCCTTTCTTTTGCTTAGAGACAGTATTTTTGAAGTTGTAATAATGGTTTTGATCATAAGCTGTATTTTGAATTTCCGCTGCCATGTTAGACATGATTTAGTTTTCAGCTTATACACTGTCTCGCCTGTTTTATGTCAAGTATATTATTATTATATTTTATTCCATGCGCTGTGAGACATTCTACAGGTTCCTTTGTTAGTTCATTCTTTTCTTTTGGCGACCGTCCCGTGCTAGTTGGACATCGGCACAGCGCATTTCGGGGAAATGTCGGCTAGTGCGGGGCAGGCCGTCACACTTGGTATCAGAGCTCTAGGTTGCGTAGTTAACCTAGGGAAGTTATCAGGGAGAGATAATATACGTATACGAGAGAGCGTATTTGTGTTTATTTTGATTTTTAAAAGCTATATATATATATATATATATATATATATATATATACTATTAGTAGTATAAGAATGAAGTCGTGCTGCACTAGCACCACTATGGGGTCGTTAATCGTTTCCTTTTTCAGATTGACGATGAGCCGATATGTTAGAGGTACCGGTAGAGGGGCCAATAATGGGAATGCTGCTGACATGAGGACGATGTTTACTGACCTCATGAGAGAGATGCTTAGAGATGTACAGAGGGCAGCTCCCAATGGTGGAAATGGTGGTGGTCCAATAGTGCAGGCGCCGAGAGTCGACTTCGCCAAGCTGAATAAGGATTATACTAGCCTTGGTGGGAAGCCGTTCCACGGAACAGAGTCGACTACGGATGTTCAGGATTGGTTGGATAGTTGCGAACGTATCTTCGAGGATTTGGGCATCGAGGATGCGATGAAGAGGAAACAAGCATCCCGTCAGCTTCAAGGACGAGCAATGAATTGGTGGAATGCTATTAAGGCAGCAACTCCAGAGGATCAGATTACATGGGATCAGTTTAAGGCTCGTTTTTGCGATAAGTTTATACCAGCTGCTCAGAAGTCAGAATTGTTTAGAAAGTTTCTGGAGCTTAAGTAGAACGGAAGGGCAGTTTCAGAGTATGTTGCTGAGTTCAATACTTTATCGAAATATGGGTTATCTCTTATCGACACTGCCGAGAAGAAGAACGAGAAGTTCATAACTGGTTTAGATGGGTACTTGGGGGAAAGGCTTATAAACCACATCGATGAGACGTTTGAATCGATTGTAGGAAAGGCATTAAGGTCAGAAAGTCTTTACCCTAAGCCTAAGACTGAGGTCGCTACTGCATCTGCAAAGGAGCCAAAGCCGCAAGCAGGCGGCGGAGGCAAGAATAATTCCCAGACTAAGAGGAAACAAGACCAAACCATGGATGGTCAGAGTAAGAAGAATAAGAAAGATGGCGAGTGCTTTAGCTGTGGCAAGAAGGGCCACTATGCCAGAGATTGTCGAGAAAAGCCTGGGGAAAGGAAGTGCTTTAATTGCGGCCAAGCAGGACATCACAAGAATGAATGTCCACAATCTCCTAGGGAGAAGCAGATCGTGAAAGCATATGCTATCAACGCTGTTCCTTCTTCGTCGAATGCCCCAACTGCGGCGCAGAAGGAAAAAGGTGTCGTTATTCGAGGTATGCTTTCTATTTAAGATGTTCATGTTCTAGCTTTGTTTGATATCGGGACTTCCCATTCCTTCGTACCTAGTGACCTGGTAGATAGGTTGGAATTGGAACCCGAGGTAGTCGATAGACCTTTAGTAGTGACAAGCCCGATAGGTGGTTTGACTAACCTTAGTATGACTTGTTGTAATTTGGTCTTATCGAGTCATGGATGTATGTTTGTTTTGATTGCTTTATTTCGAGCATTACTAGGGTTGGCTTGATTTTGGGAGTCGATTGACTCCAAATGTATGGAGTGATAGTAGATTGTGAAGAGTCTTTGACGACCATTAGAGTGGATAATGGACGAAAGGTGGTATTGGATCGCCTACCTTATGATGAAGATGATAACGAGAGTTAAAGAAGCAAATGTACATTGGATGTACAGTAGTTTGGTCAGGACTTGGTCATGCGATCGACGATAGTTTCAAGCAAGATTGGCGAGGATAGCCAGAGTCAGTTATGGATGCTTGAGTGTTTGGATGTTTTGTTCATATCATCTCACGTAGATTGTCTGAACTCGGAGGAGATGTTCCTTGGGTGCTTGTCTGATATTGATTTAGGCCTTTGGGGCTTGTGCTCGGGGAATGTCGAGGTCGACTAGGATGGTCTGCGTGAGAGATAAGTGGTTGTTGTGATTTTCATTGGATGACATCTTGGTTTACTCGAGCAGTGATGGGCAGCCGTGACATGATAAGACTATTCGATGGTATGGACTGCCCAAGTTAGACTCGATAGAGTTATGAGATGACTCGAGTGGGACTCGAGAAAGATGCGAAGCAATGGATTGTTTAGGACCCTATGTTGATGTTCTTTTTGAAGGAATAGGATGTGTTCGTTGATCATGGAAGATACAACGAAGGTTAGGACGGTTCAAGTTGGACTTGAACTCGTAAAAGAAAGTAGATGTTCGATTGATCTTAGAGATGAAACGAATAGGGAGACGACTCACGTTGGACTAGAGTTTGTAGGTAATGGATACTCAAGACTGAGTCTGAGTTTATGGGTGATAGATTGACTCGAGATGGAATCGAGGAAGCTGCAAGGAATTGGATTGGCTCGGATTGGACTCGAGAGGGCAGCAAGATAAGGGATAGACTTGGGTGGGACTCGAGTGTTTCAGGCGGACTAAAAGCAGGGGTATCTGGGGACGCCCGTTACCTTGGATCCGTTGGACGTGATCTAGTTATCCTTGGAGGATAAACGTGCGTTGGACGTACGGTAGTCCGTTTGGAGGCTAGGCTTCCATTAGTTATTGATGTTGGTTGGACCAGACTTATAGGTATTGATGTATTCATGGCTTTTAGCAGGTGATAGATACGACTTGTTTGATGGATGCTATGGTTGTTATGTTTGTTCCTACCTTTCTTCTTTTGAGTAGACTATCACCTGTAGAATTCTGTTGAAAGGAAATGGGACGAGTTCGTTAGTCATGGTGATATAACGGATACGAAGATACTTTACGTTAGACTTGAAGTATGTTTGGGAATTGTGGAGCGTCCGTTGATCTTGGAGATTCAGCGGAAATAGGAGTTTCAAGTTGGACTTGGACTCATAGGTAGAGTACCTAGATTCATTGGATGAGTCTAGTTCACCTTTGGAAGGTGAATGTACGCTGGACGTGCCGTACGGATATGGGTAGGGTACCTAGATTCATTGGATGAGTCTAGTTCACCTTTGGAAGGTGAATGAACGTTGGACGTACAGTACAAATATAGGTGGAGTACCTGGATTCATTGGATGGGTCTAGTTCACCTTTGGAAGGTGAATGTACGTTGGACGTACAGTACGGATATGGATGTAGTGCCTAGGGTCATTGGATGGATCTAGTTTGCCTCTAGGAAGTGAATATACGTTGGACGTGTAGTATGGATGTAGGCAAGATTCGGGTTAGACTTGAAAGGACATTTGGAATGTAGTTGGTAATTTGACGAATGGGGTTGGCTTACCTAAAAAGATGCCAGAAGTACATGACATATTTCATGTTTCTCAGTTAAGAAAGTTTACGCATGATTTTGATTTAGCTATTTCGCCAAACCGGTTGGACGATATCGAAATATAACCCAAGGCGGTTGGGAACCGCGAGACCGATTCGCATTGTCGAGGACGATACGAAGAAATTACGAAGGGAGACGGCGAAATTAGTGAAAGTCCAAGGGGCGATGGTTCTTCCCTTGTTAGTAAACCGCATGCTAGGATATGCTTGTTGTGCTATCATGTATTTTTGATTGTTTGAAATTGGTTGATAGGCACGCGAGACCCATTGTTTGTTTCTTAGTTAGGGAATTCCGGGGGCGAAATTTCTTAAGGGGGGAGAGTGGACTTTGGGTTTGTTCTAGAGAGATAAAATAAACCGCTATCCATTTGCATAAAGTTTTAAGTTAATTTATCATTTAGAATGTGTCTCTTTGAATATTATCTAAAATTAAATAAAAATTCTTTGTTTGCAGTTTCCTTTACTATTTGAAATTAACTCAAATGATTTCAATAAGGTAAGTTTTATTTATATCCACAATTTTCATTTGTTCATCCACAGTTTAAGTTAATCCACATATTATATTTAAGTTAGTCCTCTGTGGACTAACTGATTAAATTATTAAAACTTAGTTATAATACGCACCAATTATATTCCTTTATCCCGGGTTGAAAATTTGTTCACCATCTTTATCTTGGTTTCCAGCAACCGACAAATTCTACCTTACTATATCTGACCACTTCTCAAATAGTGGACAATCAACCCATAATTTAACCCATGCCAAAAATGAACAGCAGATGTACCTATCAAGTTCCAAGGTTATATTCCATCCAAACTACAGATCCATACCATTTACATTGCCAAGCCCAATTGCTCATCCACATACTTGCCAAATGCAACAAATGAGTTTGACAAAGAATAAGCAAGCTTAGGAACGAAAAAAACCAGTGAACAAGATAATTATTACAAAAGTTGATTGCATGTTAATTTAGCCCTACATATCATACCTTTCTGACACTAGTAGGAAAACAAGATTAGATTTCACTCATACATCAATCGTAATATACAAAAGTTATACTTGTATGCAAATAAATCTATGAACACACAATCAATATATGGTATCCACATGATCAATATGCACAATTATGGAGGCATGAGAATCCAATCAAAATAATCACCTGTGAACATATGGATGGTTTATAATGAACGTGTGGTCAGGTACACCATATGTAACTAAAGAGTTACATGCATTAAATATACAACTGGTGCACAATCAATATAAAATGTAAAAAAACGTACACAGAGTTTAGTATATATATGTACGCTGATATGCAGTCAGTTATGCTGAGTGAAGAATTTCAATATGCATGTTGCAAAAAGGACTTAAAGCAACACTGAATAAAAAAATAATTAGAAATGTATTGTATATATTTTTATTTTTGTACGTTTATTTGATGGGATGCTAATATGTAGGAACAAATTACTAATGCCATGATGTTCTATGATAAATATGATTGAATTTTTATATTAAATTGATAATAAGGACATGAAGTTAATTTTTAGATTTACTTGGAGAAGAAGATAGGATAAATTAGAAATTTTGGTGGCTTGACAGAATAATTTTTCATTAAAGATGAAAATAAATAAAAACTAGAAATTACCGTGGATCAACTGAATATTAACGTGGGTGTATATAAAATTTACCTTTCAATAATCGGTCAAACATATATGAGATTCACTGAATATAGAAAATTTATTTAAATAGTTCAAAACTTAATTGATTCATTTACAGAAATAATAGAAGCACCAACAAATATACGTTGAAATGGAATTACATCTAAAGAGGTGCATATGAAATAAAACTGTGGCATATGAAATAAAAACAAGTGACTTGCTGTTCCAACTATTTACAAGTAGATTTCATGCTAATAATGGTTACGAGGAAACATTAAAGCAATGCCTTCAGTACCATAATATCTTTGAATTGTATTTCCCCTGAACTTGTCCAACTCTTATACATGTGTAATGCACAAATGAAAAAGATGTTGGAAGAATGAGTAAAGTGGTTGAGGCAAACTAAGTCCCACATCGGGGAAATTTGTGCCTTATGTCACTACTTATACTAATGCTTGATGCATTATATCAATAGAAAGAGGAGATAGAAGAGGGAGAGGCAATGGCATGATCATATATTCATGTTAATATTAAAAAGTCAAAGATTAGGGCCTTGGGCCTTGGGGCTCTTGGGGTCTCGTGATCGTACGGGCCTCCGAATGCCGCCAGGCCTGCTTGCGCTGTTCAAACGCCTATTTTTTTTTAATACAGCCGCCAAATACCAACGGAAATGACTGTTGGTAAAGGGTCGCAACCTTTCCAACAGTTACAGCCGTTGCAATTCAAACAGGAGCGCCTGTTGCTGAAAAGATGCCTCTTCGCTGCTATATAAAGCCGTGCGAAAATCAAATCAAACCACTGATTTTAATACTCTTCTTCTCCATCCTCCACTGCTCTGTTCTGCAAATACAAACCTACCTTGCGTTCGTCGTCGCTCTGCGATTGTAGCGCAACATCGCGGAGTAAGGTCCGTTTAACCTTGGGAGGCGAATTGCTAATCATCTCCTCTGCGTCGTGTGGGAGAGCAATATTGCTTTAAGGGAACAGTTTCGACTACTGGACTCGGACAAACTGCGAACAGACGGACTGTAATCAAACGGTACTGTCTACCTTCTTCTTCTTCTCTCATATAGTACTGTACACTGTACTTATTTGCAATTACTCAAATAGTAATTGCTGTTTGCCTTACTGTTGCTTCGCTGGTTCTGAATCTACTTAGAATAACAATCTTAAAGCAATATTCTTTGTTTGTCTAAGTAACTTCTTTCGCTTTCAGACAATGGCGAACGAAAGCAAAGTTTCATCAAGTAAAACTGCTGTGACCGCACCACCAACAGGACCTTTGGTTCCTCCTACTGTCACATTCTCGCATGGAGAACGGCCAGAAAAATTCACTGGTGTTGACTTCAAAAGATGGCAGCAAAAAATGTTGTTCTACCTGACCACTTTAGGCTTGGCAAATTTCCTTACAGAGGATCCTCCTAAGGTCGATGAATTGGAGCCTGACGCTACAAAGGTCGAGGCACTCACTGCTTGGAAAAGTTCCGACTTCATATGTAAAAATTACATATTGAATGGGCTGGATAACAGTCTGTACAATGTGTATTGTACAGTGAAGACATCGAAGGAACTTTGGATGTCTCTAGACAAAAAGTACAAGACGGAAGATGCTGGCATGAAGAAATTCATCGTCGGTAAATTTCTGGACTTTAAAATGATCGACTCCAAGACAGTGATTAGCCAAATTCAAGAGTTGCAGGTTATTATACATGAAATACATGATGAAGGAATGTCCCTAAGCGAATCATTTCAAGTGGCTGCCGCAATAGAGAAATTGCCTCCATTATGGAAAGACTTCAAGAATTATCTGAAGCACAAACGAAAGGAGATGACAATGGAAGATTTGATTGTTCGACTCAGAATTGAAGAGGACAACCGAAAATCTGAAAAGAAAACAACTAATACTATTGTGGCAAAGGCAAATGTGGTCGAGTCTGAAAAGAACAACAAAAGAAAGAGGGAAAACAACCCAAACGCAAAAAAGGCAAAGAAGTTCAAGGGAAACTGCCATAATTGCGGGAAGAAAGGACATAAGGCAAGCGAGTGTCGAGGTCCAAAGAATCAGAACAAGAAGAAAGACGAAGCCAATGTTACTGAATGTGATAGGCTCTCGAATGATGTTTCAGAAATGAACTTATCTGCTGTAATCTCCGAATGCAACTTGACTGGCAACACGAAGGAATGGTTTGTGGACACTGGTGCCACAAAACATATTTGCGCCAACAAATGGATGTTCTCCAACTACAAGCCTGCGACACAAGAAGAGCAACTCTTTATGGGAAACTCCTCCACGTCAAAGGTTGAAGGTAAGGGAAAAGTGGTTCTCAAAATGACTTCTGGAAAAGAACTCACTTTGAATGACGTGCTCCACGTTCCAGACATTCGGAAGAACTTGGTCTCGGGATCACTACTGAGCAAGAATGGATTCAAGTTGGTCTTTGTTTCTGATAATTTTGTATTGTCTAAAAACGGAGTGTATGTGGGTAAAGGGTATGTTAGTGATGGTCTGTTCAAAATGAATGTAATGACTATTGTACCAAAAGATATGAATAAAGTGGAACCTTCTATTTATATCGCTGAGTCATTTAATATATGGCATAATAGATTAGGACATGTTAACTTTGATACTTTACGGAAAATGATAAACTTAGACTTTATACCTAAGTTTGCCATAGACTCAAATTATAAATGTGAAACATGTACAGAAGCCAAAATGACTCGAACCTCCTTTCATAATGTTGAAAGGAACACTGAACCTTTAGATTTGATACATACAGATGTATGTGATCTAAAATTGTGTCAAACCAGAGGAGGTAAAAGATACTTTATCACCTTCATCGACGATTGCACTAGGTACTGTTATGTGTACCTATTAAGGAGTAAAGATGAAGCCTTCGATATGTTTAAACAATACAAGGCAGAAGTTGAAAATCAACTAAACAAAAAGATAAAAGCCTTGAGAAGTGATAGAGGTGGTGAATATGAATTCCCATTTGAGGAATTTTGTGCTCAAAATGGTATAATCCATCAAACGACGGCACCATATTCTCCTCAATCAAATGGAATAGCAGAACGTAAGAATCGTACCTTAAAGGAAATGATGAATGCTCTACTTATCAGTTCTGGATTACCAGATAATTTTTGGGGTGAAGCAATACTTTCAGCTAACCATATACTGAATAAAATACCTCGGAAAAAGATCTTTAAATCTCTACATGAACTTTGGAAAAACAGACCACCATCCTACAAATACTTAAAAGTGTGGGGGTGTCTTGCCAAAGTAGAAATACCAAAACCGAAAAAGGTCAAAATTGGACCAAAGACTATAGATTGCATATTCATTGGATATGCTCATAATAGTAGTGCATATCCATTTTTGGTGTACAAATCTGAAATTGATGACATTCATGAAAACACCATTATCGAGTCACGAAATGCAAGATTCTTTGAACATATTTATCCTCTAAAAACCTCTATTGAAACAAATGTTCAAAAGAGATCAAGAGATGCTTATACTCCTGAGGATAATATTAATCAAAACTCGAATGAGAGAAATGTTGGAACTGGGGTAGAAGAACCCAGAAGGAGAAAACGTCAAAGGACTTCGAAAACCTTTGGACCCGATTTCTATGCATATATGATAGAAAATGAACCTCTTACTTACCAACAACATCTCCCGATGCTCCTTATTGGAAAGAAGCCGTCAATAGTGAAATAGAATCCATTCTACAAAACCATACGTGGGAACTAGTGGATCTCCCTAAAGGATCAAAACCACTAGGATATAAATGGATATTTAAGAAGAAACTAAAGGCTGACGGCTCAATAG
Source organism: Allium sativum (assembly GCA_030737875.1). Taxonomy (NCBI): domain Eukaryota; kingdom Viridiplantae; phylum Streptophyta; class Magnoliopsida; order Asparagales; family Amaryllidaceae; genus Allium; species Allium sativum. The sequence continues at coordinate 517,146,746 of CM060922.1, forward strand.
ACAAGTATAAAGCAAGACTTGTAATAAAAGGATTCAAACAGAAGCAAGATCTGGATTACTTTGATACATACTCTCCAGTTACCAAAATAACATCGATTAGGATGCTTATTGCAATCACATCTATATTGAATTTGGAAATACACCAAATGGATGTGAAAACAGCGTTTTTGAATGGTGAACTGGAAGAAGAAATATATATGCTGCAACCTGAAGGGTTTGTAAGCCCAGGAAATGAAAACAAAGTGTGTAAGTTGGTTAAATCACTTTATGGTCTTAAACAAGCACCAAAACAATGGCATGAGAAATTTGATGAAACTATGTTATCAAATGGATTCGCTATAAACGAATCAGATAAATGTGTTTATATAAAATACACACATATTGGATATGTCATTGTATGTCTCTATGTTGATGACTTATTGATCCTAGGCAATACTAAGGCCATAATAACATCAACAAAAGATATGTTATCCTCTAGATTCGATATGAAAGACCTAGGGCTGGCTGATGTAATATTGGGTGTAAAAATTATGAGAACACCACAAGGCTATGCATTATCTCAATCACATTACATAGCCAAAATACTTGAAAATTTCAAGCAATACAATATAACCATTGCAAAATCACCAGTAGATATGAACCAAAATTGGGTTAAGAACACTGGTGACAGTATATATCAGCTTGAATACTCTCGTGTATTAGGAAGTATCATGTATGTAATGAGCTGCACAAGACCAGATATCGCATATGCTATAAGTAAGCTTAGTAGATTTACCAGCAATCCTGGTAAACATCATTGGAAAGCGATAATAAGAGTTCTTGGATATCTAAAATATACACAGAATTTTGGTTTACATTATACAAATTATCCTTCAGTAGTGGAAGGTTACAGCGACGCAAATTGGATAACTGGATCACACGATACTAAATCCACGAGTGGATACGTATTCACATTAGGAAATGGAGCAATTTCGTGGAAGTCATCCTAGCAGACTTGCATAGCAAGGTCAACAATGGAGTCTGAGTTCATTGCTCTAGATAAAGCCGCAGAAGAAGCAGATTGGATTAGGAGTTTTTTGGAAGACATTCCAAATTGGGAAAAACCAGTACCTCCAATATGTATACATTGTGATAGTCAATCTGCTATAGGAAGGGCTAACAGCACATTGTATAATGGTAAATCTCGACATATTCGTCGTAGACATAAAACCATAAGACAACTTCTCTCTAATGGAGTTATCACTATAGACTATGTAAGGTCAAAGGATAACATAGCGGATCCACTAACAAAAGGCTTGCCAAGAGAGAAAGTTCAAACCTTATCGATGGGAATGGGGTTAAGACCTATGAACTAAAAGTTTACTAAAACGGAAACCCCACCTAGTTGACTGGAGATCCCAAGATCTAGGTTCAAAGGGACAACTAAGTTTAGGATAAACTTGACGGCACTGTTAAATATAAACCATTCCTATGATAAGTCAGTGCATAACCCGTCGGAGAATAGGATAAGCTTGGCTTTTAATGATGTCTATACTGTGGTGTTATAAAGAACCAAGTGGGGTATTACGGGATACTCTTTATAGAATCACCTATGTGAGTGCGATGGCGCCGCTTCAAGAAGAATTGTAAGGTCGAATTCTTCAAGCACTCATGAAACCAAGGCGGTGTTCATGGCAAAAACGAACACAAACAGAGAACCAAGGGGTTAACAAGCATTTATCATGTGTTATCTTTATAGACTTACACAAACGGCTTACAGTTCAAAGACAGTCCAGTCTACTGATTCGCCAGTTAGTTATAACGATAAAACACTAGGAAAAGTTCAAGGCCTCTGTGCTACTTTTACCGGTATGATAAATGTTACACAAAGTTTCAGAACAGATTATACAACCACTCACTCATGTGGGGGATTGTTGGAAGAATGAGTAAAGTGGTTGAGGCAAACTAAGTCCCACATCGGGGAAATTTGTGCCTTATGCCACTACTTATACTAATGCTTGATGCATTATATCAATAGAAAGAGGAGATAGAAGAGGGAGAGGCAATGGCATGATCATATATTCATGTTAATATTAAAAAGTCAAAGATTAGGGCCTTGGGCCTTGGGGCTCTTGGGGTCTCGTGATCGTACGGGCCTCCGAATGCCGCCAGACCTGCTTGCGCTGTTCAAACGCCTATTTTTTTGAATACAGCCGCCAAATACCAACGGAAATGACTGTTGGTAAAGGGTCGCAACCTTTCCAACAGTTACAGCCGTTGCAATTCAAACAGGAGCGCCTGTTGCTGAAAAGATGCCTCTTCGCTGCTATATAAAGCCGTGCGAAAATCAAATCAAACCACTGATTTTAATACTCTTCTTCTCCATCCTCCACTGCTCTGTTCTGCAAATACAAACCTACCTTGCGTTCGTCGTCGCTCTGCGATTGTAGCGCAACATCGCGGAGTAAGGTCCGTTTAACCTTGGGAGGCGAATTGCTAATCATCTCCTCTGCGTCGTGTGGGAGAGCAATATTGCTTTAAGGGAACAGTTTCGACTACTGGACTCGGACAAACTACGAACAGACGGACTGTAATCAAACGGTACTGTCTACCTTCTTCTTCTTCTCTCATATAGTACTGTACACTGTACTTATTTGCAATTACTCAAATAGTAATTGCTGTTTGCCTTACTGTTGCTTCGCTGGTTCTGAATCTACTTAGAATAACAAAAGAAGCATCATAATGTTACAAAGCTCCTAAACTCTTCAAAAACAAATATAATTTCATCACTGAAAATAAAATCTGAAGCTACAAGGCATCCTCCTCCTCCTCCTCTTATTTGTAGACCAAAACAGTAAGCATATTATCAGAGAAGTGGAAGAATTATGATCACGAGGCAAGCATTGATAGTTATAAAGCGATTGTAATACATATCAATACCACACAGACAACCTCTTCAACAACATCTGATACTAAATAAATGCAGATGGCGACAATGTTGTGCGTTCCAATCTCTGGACGTTTCACCATTCCAATCTTCAATGCATTTTAGTTCAGCCCATTGAAGGTTAACTAATTTCTATTCCCCAGACCATCCCTTTCAAATATTACCAAGACTACATCATTTGCTATGTATGCCAACTCTGGTGACACACTTGCATGAAAATTACAATAAAAAGAATTGACGTATCCACACCGATCATTTTCTCATTTTAGTCCATCCTTCCATTTAAGGTTAAGTTCTGCATAAGTTACAAGCGTAGTAGCTTTAGCATTTTCTTCCTCCTTAACCTCCTTAATATATACAATATAAAGCCTGCAAAGAAGAATGAGTTTGAAGGCCCACTATGACAATATTTTTTAAACATGAAAATTAGATTACATTGTAATTCATGAAAAGTGATATGTTCAATTTTACACTGTATACTGTTTCATTCAACATAATCTTATAATAAGCAACTATAACATTAACATACCTGCTTTTAAGTCCCTTAAAAAATTGTCTCTAAATGGATTATCTTCCTCTTCCTCCAACTTCAATTGGACTTTGATGATTAACTCGTAACCTTTACCGTCGATTTATTTTCCTTCTTCCTTTATCAATACACAAACACCCAATTATCGTTGTTGGATTTTGAAGGTGCAAGTGAAACTTGTTTCTCTTCATGCTTTTTTTTTTTGCAAACAAATACCCAACGTGTACTGCTAGAGCTTGGGCATTGTTAGTGGAATTTCCTGTTCTAACTTTCCAAATTGATCACCTGAACTAATATTGTTTACGCAGCTTTTGCGCAATGCCTGAACTAATTAAGCTAAGCGATAAATCACCTCGCCTCACCAGTTGCCTAAAACAACGTAGCTATATACATGGTTCATACCAGTTTCCTCAACAAAAAATAAAAATTAAACAATTGAAAAGTTATACTCTCTGTTTATTATTCCCTAACTTTTCAAAGCGACCTGCCAATTCATTTCAGTAGCGGTCAATTATGGCATTTTAGTTTTTGAGATTATATTAGTTTTTATACGTGGTATATATGCTTGAAGATACCATGTAGACTAATTTCATGTATTTTTTAATTGTGTGACCCCATTATGACGTACTCTTAGCTGGATGCAGTCAAGTCCGGAAGGATCCCCAAGTTGACGGGGAAATGGATGATGTATCATACATTGCATAGGTTTCTCTTTACACAGTTTACACTCTTGCTTACTTCTTTTTGGATCAGGAAAAATACACATGCTTTATTAATGTATATGTTTTATACCCTAAATTATTTACTACATACATAAACAATTTTGTTCACCCATCAAAAGAATTCCAATAGCACCATAGCTATGTATTGTACTTGATTGATTTGTCACTACACCAGAAAAGCAATTTTACCATGGCTTTTGGCCGTGGCTAATTAGTTTTGCCACGGCTTCAGACCATGGCAAAATAGGGTGTGGCAAAATTTTTGCCACGCGTCAACCACGGCCCAGAGGCCCAGAGCCGTGGCAAATTGGAATTTTGCCACGGTCCGAAGCCGTGGCAGACTTGCGTTTTGCCACGGCTTCAGTCCGTGGCAAAATAACATTTTGCCACGGCTTAGAGCCGTGGCAATTTGAAAATTTATTTTTATTTACTATTTAGCCACGGATTTGGACTGTAGCTAAACTCAATTGAAGAAACTACATATTAATCAGACCACTCTAGCTACGTGAAGCATAAAACTCTGATTTTAACAAAATATGAGCAGTTATACCCACTAATATAAATTTATGAGCAGAACATAGCCACCAATATAAATTGTAATTCTCATAGTTACAAAGTTCAAATAAAAGACTCATGCTTAATTGAAATAAATACAACATATTCAAACTATAAAGTTCAACTTCAATTCACAATGTCGGTAGGCATCAACAATTCAAATTATAGACCCTTACTTCAAAGTTCAGTTATGCCTATTTGCAAATTAACACATTGGAAAAAGCATGATAGTTCATATTTAATTCCTTTCTCTTTCACATGATAAAGATAAAGCCGCTCAAAGCTCCATTGAAATCATCAACTTCAAAAACTGGAACCTCCATCATTGTATTGCATGTTCACCCTGCAACACATTCAACAGTTAGCATACTAAACCACTGAAAATTTCCAGACCTGTATGCATATTAAACGACTCAAGATCGCAAGAAAGCTAAAGCAACTTTCATGACATTGCAAATTGATAAAAACATTGACAATAATATAAGACAATATAAATGTTTTCTACCTACACTTAATAAACTAAAAGTTAAAACAATATAAGGCAGCAACATTTCAGATATAGACAATGGCATTATAGAAAGCCCTTTTATCTCAAAATGCTATTTCAATTTTTTTTTCACGACCATAGTATTCAGATTATACTGTTTAAATATATAGCATAACGTGCAAAAAAGATAGATAAGCTGCAAAAAAAGTAGGAGGGCGAATTTCAATCCAAAAGTCAAAATAAAAAACCTGACTGGTTTGGCTAAAAATTATATAAACACTACTAGAAATTAATCTAATCAAATTTGATAACTTCCATTTAAGTTATTTTTAAAATTAGTTGTTTCTTAAGGTTAATTTGACTGATCCCACACAATAATATAATGGACATAGCTACCATTTATCCAGAATCAAAATGAAAAACCACATCAAATAAATCCTAAAACTTGAATTAAGTAGAGTTATGAATAAAGCTTACTCAATAATATTAGAAATAATATTTAACTATTTTCTACTTTCATTAATATTTAACTGTAATAGAAAATTAAAAAGCAGAGTAAAGAAGGACACAATTCCCTTTCAGCTCATGCTAAAGATAATTTAAAAACAGAAAACAAGTTGTTAAACTGAATCAGGTTAACAATAAATCACAAATTTAACTATTTTAAAAATGAAAGTTGGATGGGAAAAAAAGTTACACAGAATTCAAAGTCAAAGTCAGATTAAGAAGAAAACAAAATTTCAATTGAAACTCAAAACTATAAAAATTTCTTTTTAGAAAACAAGTTTTGAGTAAGTGGAGGAAAAATCCCAATACATTGTGTACTGATATTGATGGAGGAAAACATCAGCACATTGTGTATTGATTGGAGTAAAACATGATTTATAATGGTAACAGTTGTGCGGTTAATTGATTCAAGAAAAATCACTTTCTTCAAAAATATATGTTAATTGATTCTGTTCTGTTTCATGCCAAAAAAATTCATCCTAACCAATATTCAAAGTCTGATTTTCCTGCTCCTATTTTGAACCAAAAACTGAAACTTTCAACATCAACAAAATACTTTGAAAACATCATTACCTTTTTCTCACTATGTTCAAAGATTGAAACTGTGATAGCATACCAGCGCAGTACAAAATTCTCCTTTGTCAAAGCTTTACATTAATGCGTTTGCATGGGATATTGAGTACAATATATTGTCGGATACAAGTAAAGAATGATCATATTATATATTAAAGGATAAAATATTAAATTCAAATGCTCATTTTATTCTTACTGGATAAATAATAAGTGAATGTTAAAGGATCATTTGTATAATTTAACAGTCTTAAGATATACTCTTTTATATAAAATTGGATGTAACCGTAACTCAAATATTAGTTAGACGTTCTTATATCATCAGTTATTACCAAAATAAATGAAATACCGTAAGTCCATACAACTAAATTCCTTAGAAATCAACCCTTGAAAAATTCAAAATTTGTTCCACACTTTGTTTCAATTTTAAGTTTTACTGGAAAAAAAAAAATTGGCAGAAATATATATTTCAAAATACAATTTTGAAAATTTGAGTTCTTTAATATATTATCTTACTAGTGTGTGAGCCGTGTTGCCTGTACGGGCAAAGTGTTGCATTGTTGAGCTAATTTTTTTTTTCTCTTTGTACTGCGTATGCAACAGTAGTGAAGTCAGTTATCATTGTGTTTATTTTCCTTTATGAAACCTGTCGATCTGTTTTACTACCGTGAACTGTAGTAATTTGTTTTTATGTTGTAAACTGTAGTACCATAGGAAGTTAAGATGTTGATAGGTAAATATGTTTTGACTGTTGTAGTTACACTGTGGAGTTGACTGTTCAAGTGCAAACTTGCCAATTGATGTTTGAATGACAACTCACTAAAAAAGACATTAAATACACAACTATATTTAAAAATAAATTATATGCAAATTAGAATGGTTGTAAAACGGTCAAGACTTAAAAATAAAGTACAAATTTGTTCAACAGACATTACTAACAGCCTTTTAAGTAAGTCTATAAAATTTGACATAATAAATTTCTCCTAAACGAAATTGCAAGAATGCAATTTTCATAAGGGGAATTCGAAACAATCCAACAATAGCTAAAATAGAGTGAAATATAAATTAACCAGGAAATGTTAAATTAATGTTATGATAATATGAGATCTTCAATTATTTTGTTTGGAAATTAACAGTTTTGGGAATTTAATTGACAAAAAAATGTATGGTTTTCCAAAGAATTAACATGTGGGAATCTTTAGGAAAATATTAAAATTAAATAGTTAACTCTAGTATTGAAATAATATAAAAGGAAAACAATTTTTTGTGATAAACAAAGGAAATAGGGAAATTTTGGAAATAAAACAAAATAAGTGAATAAATTCATATTTATAGTTACGGAAATTGAATGTTATTTAAGTAATAAATGAGAATCACTACAAAAAAACATTGGATTAAAGACTGAAAATTACAGTCTTTACACAAGTAATTCAGTCTTTAAATTATACTTAAAGGCAGATCAAAGACTGAAATTTCAGTCTTTGAATTTTTAGTCGCAAAAAAATATTAAGACTGATGTTTCAGTCTCAAAATGTAAAGACTGATATTGCAGTCTTAAATGTATTTAAAACTGAATTTTAAAGACAGAAATTCTGTCTTTTATCAGTCTTAAATTAACCTAGACTACAAAAAATATCATTCTTACAATGTTTAACTTATATTGTTTAAATCCTTTAACAACATGATACATTTGTCTATTTAGCAGTTGAAAGAAAAACAAACGGTTTCTCTATACATGCAAGACATTATGATTAATTATAACTATATATATATATATATATAAGTGATATAACATAAACAAATGTATACTTGTCATTCAAAGCAATGTATTAAATCTTAATTGCAAAAAGTATGCATAAACTACCAATATTACAAAGCTTTTACTTTGTTCTACAAAATTTCAAATAACACCCAGATTCTGTACAATACTTTCAAAATAAACAATGAAAAACATCTCATATTTACCCCGCATGCAATCTGATGCATGTTTATATCCTTAGCTTTCCTTTCTTTTCTTCCCTTTTGCAAAGCGAGCTCGTCTCCACCCTAGAAATATAAAATGATGTGAGTTAAACCAAATCCAGTTATATGCAGAGATAATAAGAATTACATAGACTATCCTGTATAACATAACAAAAGCTCCATTAAAGGCACACCAAATTAATCGGGCGTGGGTTTAAGATCTTAAAGTGACATTTAGATTATTGTTTTTTTTCAAAGAGATACATTTCCTCCTCCGGTGTATAATACAGAGTACTAGTGAGAAACAGAAGCTATGACTTCTTATAACAATTTTCTCCTCTACCCTTTTTTTTGTATCGATACACAATAAAGAACTTTGCTAAATTATATAAAAAAGAATAAGGGTGTATATGTAATGATTAAAAAACAAGAATTCACCTCTTGTGATACAATATCCATCCATTTGTTGTGCCTTGCGCTTCTTGGCTTTGCTGTGAAGAATAACTCACTACTGTAAGTTCATAACCAAACATTCCCTGAACTAAAACTGGATATGCGAATATCAAAATTGAGATAATCACCATTACTGCACCTTTGGCGTTTCCAAGAACAATATTGAAAAAAAAAGACATTTAGGTTCGGAGTGAGAGAACTATATCTGTATCAACATCATTTAAGCATGCGTTAGCAAGACTCAACTTACCCTACAATTCATTTTGTGCATAATATACCTTCTATTTTAGTAAATTCAATTTTTTTGGAATAAACATTAAAAAAAACGTGCATAGAAATTACCTTTTAAAGCCATCTTCTTCATGTTTTCTCGTCTTTCTAAACCAGTTCATTCTCCGATCTCGGTATGACCCTTCTCTGAAGTAGCTAGCTTCCCGAAAGAAAATCTAGAAAGCATGTTTGATCCCTGAAATGCTACAGAAACATTGTCCGATCCCTCAAATCGAGATCTAAGGTTGAAAAGAAGGACCAGAAAAAGATCATGGTACTTCTGATTTGGTTATGGATGGTGCAGGGAACAAGCGCCAAGTTTCTTGTTAATCTTGAGAGAGAGGAATGAAAATTTCTTCCATTTTTATTTGAGGTAAAACAACAAAAACAGGATTAAGGGGTTACGGTTAAAAATTGGAGAGACAGGAAAAGGAGTGGGTGCCTAACGTGGATTGAATTTTGATCCAGATTTGTAGCGTTCGATCAAACGGTCAGGATTATAAAACCACGGATTGCAATAACAATCCAAAGTTTGTTGCTTTATTACATTTTGATTAAAAAATGAATTATTCTAAACTTTTAGGACTATATTTTAAAAGATAAGTGAACTATTTAACTATTAACTATTGGCATTATTATAATATTTCTATATTATTATTTTAATCATCATCATTTAACGTGAGATATCATCATTTAAAACAAATGTATTTTAGAGCATTTCAATAATGTCATCGTGAAACAGAAGTTGACAACATTTACTAATTTCTGTTATAAAGAATATTTGTTAGTTATATTAAGACTCCTTAATATCTTTTCTTTACTGGTAATCGGTATAGATTTGGTATCACACTTTTTTTGGTGTTTATCTGAACTGACGAAAATTCCCTTCAAATAACTAAATTACCTATTTAAATAATTGATTGCCCAAAATTTTAGGTAACTATCCAAATAATATATATATGAGGAAAAACCGAATAAGCATATGTAAATATAAATAGAAATAAATAATATATAGAGAGAGAATGGAGGGAGAGAGACATGGTGAAATAACATGAAAAAAGCGAACAATTAATGCAGATAAAAATGGCAAGGGAGAAACAACAAAATGAGGTGGAGTCTAAATTATTACATTACATAACATAAAGGCAAATCTGGACTATAAATTCACACGTTTAAATATCACTTTTTTGAGCACATAATCCCAAAATCAATCAATTAATTTATTAAAATTTTCCTTTTGCGTTAACATAAACGTATATGTGCTATATTAATAACTCAATGATTATAATTAACGTACAATTCATTTTTAATGTAAAGATTCCAACCAAGTTAACAAAACTAATGTCAATTTTAAAGTAGACCTAAATAATGCATCTTTTTTATCATCATAATGTCAATTTTAAACTAATGTCAACATTAAATCAAATGAGGCAACAAATGCAAAATTTTAGGCAACTGACTAAGAATATGCATGTGAGGAAAAAATAATAAGCATATGTAAATATAAATAGAAATGAATAACATGTAAAGAGAGAGAACTATGGATGGAGGTTGGGGGGGGGGGGGGGAAGAGGAGGAAATAGCATGGAAAAAAGCATAAACAAATCAATGTAGACAAAAATGGTAAGGGGAAACAACGAAATGAGGTGGAGTCTAAATTTGAAATATTACACATGAGAAGCTATTAATAAACACTACAAGTAAAATAGCTGAATCTCAAATCATATAAGTAATTCTCTTAAATTCATTAGCCCTAATATATAAAAATACACCCACTAATTTTATTGACCCACAATAAATTAAAATAAACATAATATCACCATTATTACATAACATAAAGATAAATATGGACTATAAATTCACACGTTTAAAATCACTTTTTTGAGCACATAATCCCAAAATCAATCAATTAATTTATTAAAACCTTCCTTTTACGTTAACATAAATATACATGTTCTTTATTAATCAAACCAACCGTTAGAGAGGTTTCCCTGCTCTAAGAGCCAAAATCAAATTTGTCTGCGCCAATAAATCACGCCACAAGTATCTCGCGTTCCAAAATTTTCGGATTCCAAATTCCTGTTGCTTTCTCCGATGAATGTTTCATCCAGTTCCCAGTCCTATTTGCTCTCCGTCTATTTTTTCTCAATCAATTCTCTCCGTATCTCTTCAAATCCTCTCAATATTTCCTGCCTTATAATTTTGCTCCTCAAATTTATGCTCCTCGCTCTTTCCCAATCAAAAATTATCCTAAATCATCTCCTACTACTATCTCTGTCCTCTACCAAAATTGATTCCAAATCAGAGACTTAAAGACCTGTGCTGCAATTGAAAAGAAGAAAACCGTAAAAGGCACTACTCTTCCTCAAACCTAATTTCTAAGGCTTACTCTTTTTTTACGATCATTTTGTTGTCTCCTTCTGGGGAAAAGGTACTGGCTTCAATTTCAATTTTATTTATTTGGATGATATAGGATGTATTCCTGATCTTGAGCGTATTTTTGTGAGGATCTTTTAATTTCTCAGTGGAGCCTTTTGTTGACCAAGAACATGATAAGGGAATGAACTCATATCAAACTGTTAGAATGAGAACGCTTTAAATAATTTGTATTACTGCTTCAGTCTTTCTTTTTTGAAGTCCTTTTTTATATTTTGTTGAAAATATAGACTAAAAAATACTCATTTTTTCGTGAAATATAATATTTGTTCAAAGCGTAACTTTTGTCTTAGTTTAAAAGTTGGGAAATCATCTTCTTCTGGTTGATTTTAATGGTACGGCTGCTGATTATATTGGATTTATTAACCAAACCCTTTGTTCACACACATGTAGTATTTTTTGATAGTTTCTAGTAGTAAAATTGTGCTTGTTAATAGTTTGCCAATTAGTTAAATATTACTAGTTTATCCTAGATCTTGAAGTAATTAGTTTAAATGGGAAACTTTAAATTAATTTTAATTTCAGCTTGCAACTTTCGAAAATTAAGCAGGAGGATGAGTTGTTTATGTTAGTACTGCTCTCTATTTTCCACCTAGATCTTCATATTTTTCTCTTCAAATTTAAATTTTGGGTTGCATGATAATAAATTTATTTAAGTAGAAGCAAATTCTCAGTTAAACAGAAATGCAGTAAAGTACTTTTTTTTTGCTTACATCAATTTTAAGTCATATGTAGTGTTCTTGGATTTTTCCACTTCTAGCCCTTCATGTAGATTAACTGTTTTGAATTCGCCTTCATGGAATAATATTGGAGACTATCCTTGATCTTATTTTCTCACAGCATTAAACAGAGCCGGTCCTAGGATATTTGGTGCCTAAAGCCAATTATAAAACAAATGCCTTTCTAAAGAAACTAAAATATATCATTTACTAAACAATGAAGGTAATTTATGTTAACAAGTAAGGAGAAGAAGCGAAAGAATAACTTTATTCACAGTGATCAATTCTAACTTTAGGCCCTGACACTATAACTAATAGAATTTGACAGGATCAATTCTAACTTCAAGTTGCCCATCTCCATTTTTTAAACCAAAATTTTGATTCATTCCACTATATTTGCTGATGTTTAAGCTAAAAAGGACGCACAGTTGTATTGTTCTCCAAGAAGACAATGGCAGGTTCTCATTATTATTCATCACAAACTACAAATGAATACCACAGCTTATACTTTACTTTTTATTTTAGAGTTCAAACTGCTCACTTCCAACTGCTCCTTACATCTACGTTTGGCAATAAAATATGGAGATAATGCACTAATATAGTATTCTGGGATCACAAAAGCAATTTTCAGCACAGCTAGAAATAAATAAAAACTGGAATATATAAACTTCTAGAATAAAGGTTCAAACTGGAACATAGAACGAAAATAATTCTAAGTTACCTTTTTTAGACTCAATTCAACCACAACTGCAAGTGGAAAGTTTAATTTCAACTGCAACCACAGTCCCAATTTTCAATAAGTCAACGCCAACAGCCTATTTTGGATGGTAAATTCTATTTATACACCAAAAATCGCTTAACATACACCATTATTTTTCTATAAAATTCTATTACTAAATTACCCTTTTATCATAGCTGTCTTTTTAAAACTTTTGCATATAAATAGTCAAATTATTCTTAAAAATATTGAAACTCGATGCGAACTAAATATGTTAACGAAGATGCTAAAGAATTATTTAATCATGAAATTTTAAATTTCAAGTAAGAAAACGTTCAAAAATAATGGTCTGAATTAGAAGTGTTGATTTATTTTGTAAAATTTTGTAGAAATGAATTTTTTTTTTCAAGAAGTTTATAGAAGCTACAATATTGGTACAAGAAATAAATTTATTTTATTAAATATTACTCAATTTAATGCAAAGAATTTCTAATTTTAGGTAACTGTGTTTTAAGTTTGAAAGAGGAAAGAAAAAGAAGATGAAAACATGGATAATTTAGTAAAAGAAATGGTGTATGTAAAGTAATATATGGTGTATAGTAGTTTATTATAATTTTTGGTGTATGTTTAGCAATTTTTGGTGTATAAATAGAATTAGCCATTTTGGATTTATATTGCGTCACTACGTGCCTTAATCGGAATCAGATTTTCCGATTGTTAAGCCTAGAGGCTGGTGTTCGCCACTGCCTGCCCAACCCTTACGCTCAGATGCCACGATCAAGCCTGTCAAGAAAAAGATGCTGATGTCGGTCATCTCGGTCGATCATGTTTTGTCATGTTATTGGAAGAATAACATAGATATTTCTATATTGTTAAGTTCTCTTAACTTTTAAAATCTTTCTTTTATATAAGAAGATAAATTCGGAGAATAAGAATATTGGTTTCTATATGCATATAATCAATAAGTTTATCTTGTTGCTCTCTTTTACTTTTATTTCTAAATCAGATCCAAAAAAGAAGGATCCACAAAAACAATCAAGTTTTTATGTGTTATATGTTACTAGATATTTTATTTTAGAAACTAATGATTCCATATGATAAATACTCGAATTCAAAAACCACCAAATTAGCAATTAACATGTGTCTTTATGTTCAGTTTGGGCCTTGAGTTATGCCTTTTTTTAATTAGATATAGCAAGAGGCAAATGATAATTACTGTAAATACATATCCACGATATATGTATATACACACACACACGCACACGCTTGCACACACACACACATTAGCATAACTTTGATGTAGTGTTCAGTGTTAATGTAACAGTTAATGTGGAATAAGCAAAAGTATTTGTATTAATTTTACACAACCCTTAATACCCATTTTCAAATGTTTTTTTATGTTTGATAACATTAATAAGCTTTTATCATATTTGTGTTACTATATTAGTAAAGGAATAAATTGTATACTTTTTAGGTGCATAGATATATCTCTATTAACAAAGTAATTCGATTACTTGACAAAGTTTTTATTTGTTTCCTAAACCATTCATGTTCTTATCAACGAACAAAATAACCAAACAAAAGATATATTTTGATATTCTTAGCGATTTAGATTTATTATTTGCTATGTATAAATATTGAAAATTTATTACTGCATATATACCTTCAATAAATATATTATCAAGATTTATTTTTTAAGGAAGGTTGCACTAGCTTACTTCTGAGGTTGGTTTCTTTGTTTATCTATTAACAGTGAAGCTTCTTCTTTTTCATAGGAATCTACTATATAGGTATATTTAACATTTTTCAGTTTCTTTCTTTATGCTATTTCATCTGAAATTAAGCATCAGGTGACGAGAAAAGCATGAAACTTTTAAACTAATTGATGATGGGAAATCAACTTCTATGCATCATGGAAAGGGATGGTTATGAAATCGTACAATTAACTGATGATGCAAGTCAACATTTATGCATCAGTGGAGGAGATGGCTGCTACTGGGTTGAAAAATTGGTATGATTTTCAGTTGCCTCGATTCGGTTGAACATTAGCATGATTTTCTTAGCCCTTTATTACTTGAATATTGTTAGTTTGGTTTTTTTTTCTTTAATTTGTTGTTTTTGCTATAGCTATGTATAAATAAGATGTCAAAATTTATGGCTGTCCTTACAATGTCCAAAATGGAGTTTTAAGCTTAGAGTATTTTCTGATAGTTACAGAGATTTAGTGTATTCTTATCTGTTCCTTTCTGACTCAGTGTATTCTACTTATACTACGTGATTGTGTATTGTTCTGTATTGGTGACACAGGCATGTGTTGCTTTGTAACCAGATGTTGTACATTTATAGATTATTGGTTACACAGGCGTATGGATTGAATATTCATTAGTCTTGTTCTGATACACCATGAGTTGGAGGGATTAAATAAGTTAGAAGTCAATGTGAGTTACATTGGTTGTCTAAAAGTGAAATTGAATAATACAAGTTCTAAGGTGGAAGATATTGTACTTGATTATCACTTGAATAGCTTGTTTATATGAAATACCATATGGAGCATGCTTTGTATGGTAAAGAGCATTTTGAAGCTTGATGAAACAGTATAGGGACAATATGGTAGAAATGCAATTGCAAAGAGATTATCATATATAAGGCGAGCATGGTATTTTTTTTCATTTCTAAAATGAACTGAACTGAACTAGTGTATTATTTTCCCAAACAAATTTATTTATATGAAACTTTGACATCAAAGTTTCATCACTTACATGAGTGATGATCCCACCTATAAATAAGACCGACCCCATTAAGGCCCAAAGTATTAATATATAATAAATTAGTAGCTAGACATAACTAATTAAAGAAATGTGAGTTCCAGATGGCCTTGCCTACTTTGACATTAAAGTTTTTAGTACGATTGATCCTGATACTAATGGATGAACTTTTTAAAATGTTAACAATTTGAATGGTTGTTTTCTCAAATCAAATATTTGCTAATTAATTCTCTTAAATTTAGTTCCATCATGCATTGTATCAATTACCTGTTTTTGCTTTTTAAGAAAAATGATCTTTGTTTAATTTTTGCTGATGATGAGTGTTTTATGTATGCATTAAGGCTATTTTAGTGCCACGGAGATGTATTTATTCTAGTTATACTGGTTATATTGTGTGTGGCATTTACATGAATGGATTTTTTGGAGCAGCTTAACTGTGCGCAATAAGGAATGAAGGTTTTGTATATATGGGAAGCTAATAATTAACTTTACACAAATTATCTGTCATGTATTTTGTCTGTTATGCCAAATTACTTGTTATATTGCTTGTCTTGGAAAAGTATTCGTGGATCAGAGAATGCGATGAAATGTAGTAAGAAGAATAAAAGGAGGAATCCCAGGCAACCGATAATGCACTATAATAACTTGCTAATGGTACTTGTAACTGATAATGCAATTTTATTATGCCTACATAGACAGTGTAGAGATGCTACACCTGTGACTTACTTATGTTCTTTTGGTTCAGAGTTGCATGTTTTAGGATAAAATCATCATCTTCTTGTTTGTTCGGCTAAGAAATAAATAGAGACATACACACACTTAAATCCCTATTGTCATGGTTAATATTTTGTATGCTCACAATTGTGGATATGGGCTTAGTTGAACATACAATTTGTGAGATATGGTGAATATTCACATACATTACTGGCCTATAAACAGAGCCATTTGTGCAATTTGTTGGATATATTTGTTCACAGAATGCTAATTGTTAGCCAAATATATTTAGGTGGAAATGCTAATTGTTAGCCAAAAATATATTTGTTCACAGAATGCTAATTGTTGCCCTCGGGATAGTAATTGACAAATGTTTATTTGTTTTGCAGGCGTTAGAAAAAGATACAAGGGTGCGTGTGAAGTTGAGAAGGTTATGATTTGGTTGCTTTAGGATTTATATTTAAAATAACATGTAATTTGATGCATTATTAGTATCAATTGCTTGTTAGTTTTAAAACTTATTTAGTGTAGTTTTTGCAACATTGTTGTTTTCATGACATATAGAATTGTTTTAGTGAAAACAATTACTTTATGCAGTTTTTATTATGTGTTTGATGATGTTTTATCCATCTTATTTACTATATTATTGTATGCAGTTTGCCAATATAAGATAAAATTGTTATCATATTTAGTTTCTATGTAATAGAACTATTTCCGTATATGGTTTCTATTTAGCTTCGTATGCAGTTTTCTCATTTTTCAAAATTTCATGTTTTAGATGGGTTAAATGGGTTGATCCATACATGAAGAGTGTTGGGTCAATTGACCCTCTTAATAAATATATTAAATGGGCTGGGTCAATTTTGACTTGATCCATTTCGAATCCAACCTAACCCATTTGATAGGTCTAGTGAATATCGTCGTTACAAAGCGTGATGCTGAGCAAACTGGGTTAAAACTGGTCGAAGGCAAGCACTTGTCTATTGGGTTTGGAATTATTTTAGTAACGTTACACTGGTAACGTTTACTTGTATGAGAATTTTTCTCTTTAGTAGTTGATTTCTGTCAAGTGTGAAAAGAAATTTTAATCTTTTGTTATAGTGAACGTGAAGAGACTTGTACGGGACCTTGGACTTAACAAGGATTGCTAAACTTCATATTGCATTAACATGACGCATCTCCTACATGCAAATAACACTGTAAATTTTCATCTGTACTATTTATGTCACATTTGCCTAACGATATACTTTTATTTCTATTTATTTTATATTTTATATTTATTGATTTTCAGCTGCATGGAGATTGGTTATTTTATATGTGCTTTTGTTTTGTTACTTGAATCTTGACTAACAGTGCGCTAGCATGAAGGCACGTCCATATGCAAAAGTTTGCAAAGTAATCATACATGAAGATTACATTGATCCTACTATATATATATAGTAAACATATCTGTATATGTTTGTGACTAATTCAAATTAATACATTGATAGTATATTTTTAATCTAATTTTGTTTACAAGTAAAATTCAGTTTAGTTGAATTTTCTCCTTTTTAATTACTTTTATTTTCCCTTAAATTATAATGTAATTTTTTTAATGAAATCTAACTTGAAATAAGTTCTAGTAAATAATTTTATATTTCATATTGAACATTTTAATGGTCGGTTTTCCCACCGTTGTGCGGTAATACTAGTAACTCATTGATTACAACTAATGTACAATTTTTTTAAAACTGAAAGATTCCAATCAAGTTGACACAATCAATGTCAATTTTAAAATAGACTTATATTATATCTTTTTTAATTTAATAGGTTCAGCCTTAAATCAAAAGTGAACCTCTAAATATCTGAGCAGTTAAATGCCATTGATATGCCGCAAATTCAGTAATATAGTTTGAAAATTTCCAGCCACTCATACCATACATGTTGGCTTCTAGAAACTACTCTGTTGTCTTATAAATACTGGTGTTTATATGCTTCACCCTTAATTCTTCTGCTTTCCACGTCTGCTTGCAGCAGTTCTCCTCCTACATAAATCATAATCCTTCCATATTTGCTTCATATACATTATTGCATAAATATTTTCTTCATATACATTATTATTATTTCACTAAACAATCTGATGTTTTTTTTCTTCTAATTTAAAGGGTGGAGAGCAGTAACATTTGTAGATGAAGGAGAGGATCCGGAAGGAGGCTTTGATATCAGATAAGCTGCGGAGGCAGGTGTAGGTGGTGGAGATCCAAATATGGTGGTCGATGGAGGTGTGCGAGGGAGGGGTGGTGGAGAGGGTGCGGTTGAGTTGGGAGAGGGTGTAGGTGAAGGAGGGTGCAGTAGAGGATAGCCTTGCGGACCTTATAGGAGTGTGCTTGAAGGAGAGGGCGACGAGGTGGGATTAAATATATTAAATAATTGTGTTAAGTTTTCTTGGTTCAAATTGAAGAAAGCTTGCAAAGTAAAACAATTACATTTAAACATATTCGTCCAGTGCTTTTTTCATTTTAAACCGTGGATAAGTTTTGAGTTAAAATAATGAATTAACATGAATTGGATTTTTTTTTGAATTTTATCAAATTTTTATTATCATATTTTTTTGAATTGGAAAATCCACGCGTGAAGCGTGGGCCACGATCACGCGCGGAGCGCGTGCCGTTACGCTCGTTTGTAAAATTAAAGTTGAATTTGTAAAAATTGTTTAATTGCTAGA
This sequence comes from Allium sativum, assembly GCA_030737875.1. Classification (NCBI taxonomy): domain Eukaryota; kingdom Viridiplantae; phylum Streptophyta; class Magnoliopsida; order Asparagales; family Amaryllidaceae; genus Allium; species Allium sativum. The sequence continues at coordinate 517,165,783 of CM060922.1, forward strand.
TCCTAAATGTAAGTAATATAAAAATAAAAATATCTAAGGCAATTTCGGAAATTCACTGTCAGATTAGAAGTTTACGCTTCAAAGACAATTATTAATAAATATGTAAAGTTAGTCTTAAGTTGTAAGAATTGTTTAACTGCTAGATTCTAATTTTAAGTGATATAAAAATAAAAATATCCAAGGACAATTTTGGAAGTTCATGGTCGAACCAAAAGTTTACACTTCGAAGGCAACTATTAATAAAGAAATAGAGATTAAGATTGAATTTGTAAAAATTATGTAATGACGTGATCCTAATTTTATGAGATATAAAAATGAAAATATCTAAGGGAAATTGTAGAAGTTCACGGTTGGACCAAAATTTTACGTTTTCAATGCAACTATTAATATAAAGATATAGAGACTAAATATGAATTTGTAAAAATTGTTTAATTGGTAAATATTAATTTTAAGTGATATAAAAATTAAGTGTGGTTGTATTAAAATTTCAAAAATAAGAAAACTTGTCCACAATCGTCATAAATATTTGCAATGAATTTAATTCAAACCACCGATAAGATGTGATGTCACTATTGAATTACATGATTAATATTGAATTCATATACTTAGCACTCCTTAAATTAATATTGAATTGCATGATTTTGAAATTGAGTTTTGTTTATATAATTAAACACCTGGTTGAGTTTATATAATACTGAGTTGAAGCTCCTCAAATGGTCCGAAGACCGCGGGTCGCGACCCCGTTAGGTCGGATCGAAGATCATCGATAAAATCAAATGAATCGAAGTTCTTCAGGATGATTCAAAGATCATCGATATAATCAAAGGAACCGAAGTTCCTCAGGATGATCCGAAGATCGTCAAAATTATCCAAAGATCCACCAAAATCAAAGTTCCTTGAAGGGTGATCTGAAGATCATCGATGATCAAAATTAATCAAGTATAATTTAAAGTATGCCAAGCTAGTAAATATAAGAGTCGAGCTACATGTCCTATAAACACTTTCTCTACTTGAACATTTACGAACAAGTTGTATATTCCATTAAAAATATAAAATGATCATTGCCACGGTTTTCAATTTAAAGAGTTCAGGAATTAACTGTCGAAGCGAACACAAGAGTTCATAGTCCTTGTTTTTACTAAGACGTTTAATTGTATTTCTCATGCAAACGAGGAAAAGGTTTGTGTAAATAAATACTAGTAGATTGGAAAACAATTTGTAAAATAACTTCATATATTGAAGTGGTATTAGAAACCATTTTAATAAAAGCTTTGATATCTATAATAATGTAAAAACTCTTTATAGCTTGAAATGACAAATCTCGCAGAATATCAATTGAAATATTAATCGATCTCAAGCTTGCCGAGCCATACGAAAACATAACTCAAACATACACAAAGATTTATACTAGAAATCATTGGAATGAATTCAAAACTCATGAAATGAAATACTATCACACAAACAAACGTAAACACACAATTTTCATGCAATATATACATGCCAAGGGGACACTAGACAAGCATATAGCTTGAGGCATTGATGTGAGTTCTTCAAGAACTCACCTTTGATCTTGATAAGGAATGAGAGGCTCCAAAACAAAGCATGATCAACTTATCTTCAACAAGAACTATAAAATCTTCAATCTAAACACATATAAAGGAATTTCCTAAGAGTTAGATTTAGGAAAATATCAGAAATCGAAGAGAGAATAAGATGGAAAAGATGGAGATGGACTAACTCAAGTTTCTCCTTTGATTTTCCACTTGATTTGAGCTACTAATTGCAATCCCTAGTTTAGGAATTATAATTTATCATTCCCTCTCCCCATTTTCTATTTTTGCTAAGTTTAGAATGAATGAAGGAGGTGGGGGGGGGGGCTGCCAACTTATGACTTCTTGGGTTAGTGGCTTTTTAACCAAACCAAAACCCAACTCAAAAGTCCCAATTTTCAGTAACTCCAAATATCGATGTTTATAGGTTTTGTTGTCGTAACGACATTTTAAACTCAATAGAAGTGATCTCGAGTCCAAATTCATCCGTATACAAAAAGCGATTTTTCGGACATACACTCGACTAAGGATGTTATATTTTAATAAAATATTTAAATGCATTATCGTGAAATATGCGGATTGTTACAAAATATATATTAGAAGATATTAAATATATATTAAAAGGTCTTAAATATGTATTATCATGCGTAACAGAGTTGTTATTTAAACGGTGACAAGTTTAGTGGCATTTACATGAATTATCAATTAATTATTGGGTTTTCGCATGATAACAATGTTTAACGGTTTTAAGACTTCTTAAATACTGAATTAAAGACCGAAATAAAGATTGGTGTTTGGTCTTTAAGCAGTCTCAACAATTACAAACAGATCTGAGACTGAATTTCTGTCTTAAACGTGAAATTTTAAAGACTACAGTTTTCAGTTTTTATTCAGTTTTTATTTAAAGACTGAATAATTTCAGTCTTTATTTTTCAGTCTTTACATGAATGTTTTTTAGTAGTGAATTATGATTTTTGTTAAAAAAATATTTGGTCATAAAAGGTTAATAATTATATGACGTGCCGATATTAAAGGAAATAATTTGTCTTGGTTGGAAAATGTGAAATGAATAAATGATAAATTATTTTAGGTCATAAATTAGAAATAACAATGGTGGGAACATCTATTTGTTTACTAATGAAATTTGTGATTCGTAACTAAATCTATGTTAGTGTTTAACTATTACTATCATTAATTTTGGGATATAATTTACATGATGCCAGAAATAATGTTTTGGCCAACAGGGAAAACTACTCCAAATTAGAAAAGTCAGCAAATACAATTATGGACAATGGCCAACAATGAAGAGACAAAGTCCAAAATAGTTTTGATAAAATGAATGATTTTCAGCCTGTTTATACTACTAATGTATTCTATATATTCAAATCAGAAGGATGTTAACAAAATGCAAGAAGATATTATACTGATATTTTTTTCATCACCAGCCAATTCTTTTTATAAGGAGGGTTCTACCATCCTTGAGGGTCATGAAATGGTTGATACTTTTCTGGCGGGTTTTGTGATTAAGAATTCTTCATGTATGGACACCTCACGTTCCCATCAGTACCATACCAGGTCTAAGACTGCTATAAAAGCAGAGCTGATGATTCTACATTCAAATCTAATATCCGTTTATTGTGTGTAATTAGTGATATTTCTTAATAGGAATGTGGAGTATGTTAAAATGTGTTAGTGGAAAAGCAATTGGTAATTGGCAATACTTAAGGATCCTACATATTGAATTCCAAAAAGATTTATTTCATGTTGCATCATACAGATAATAAAAATTTCAGACCTACAAAGTAGGCACATGCATATTACATCTATGTTAGGCTCAAGCCTTTTTTTGCACATAGTTTTGGCAACGTAGCATGACAGATGAGTGGCATACCCATGAAACAATAGTAGCACATATTAAAAAAGGGACGAAGAAAAATGGCACTAAAAAATAATTTTGCTTATATGGAGGCACATGTGCTTTAATATTTTTGTTATTGGAAAAGTCTAATGTGTACTGTGGGTATACCTCTGTTCCAAATTCCTTTTATATTGAAGTTAAGAAGGTAAAGCTAGCCCACAATCAGTTGGCATGAGTACAACTATCAGAGATAAATACAAAAGGGAAATACCTCCAAAATGAAAGAATAATCTTTGCTGGGATATCTTGGATCAACCATGGTTCCTTTTCATGAAGCATTAGCATGATATACACTCACTCTAGATATCAGCCCTACCTTCTTTTCTTATACCTGTTTCAAAAGAAAATGGTCATATATAAATTTATAATGATTCACGACATAATTTATTGCTATACTTTATAGATGATGTGAATTACTTCCCTATGTTAATACAACATAAGAAGAATTATTACATGTGCACTAATACGAACATTTTAATCTGAAATATTGTGTAAATATGGCATTGCATGTTGGTTAATGAATATAGGGTAGCAAACACATCATAACTTGTGTAGTTATCACACAACATATATACACACTTAATTAAAAATAACAGCAAACGAAGTAGATTAAAATGAGTTTATTGAGTCAGATCATCCGCTTCATCTTCCTTGGCTTTTAGAGTGTTCTTTGCTCTAAGCAAAAGAGTAGTTTGTGACAAATCCAATATCATATTCATTGAAGCAATCTGAGAACTTCTTAACATCCTCCTCACCGGATGGTTTAATTAAATTAGATAAAAGTTTGCATTCTCATGCATTTGAAAAAGTTTGATTGAGTTCTTGATATCACTCCAATGCGTCGTTGATCCAACGTCTCCTCGACAAAGCCTACAAATATCAATGTTATGTAGAATGCCTTGAACACTATACTTAAGTAGACGGTTATTTATCGAGTGCCTCGCCAATTCTAAAGTATGCCTATACCTTTGGATATTGTTCTCACTATGCAGCAAACTGCTCAACTTTCTACTTGCCCTGATTTGCAGAAGTCATCACTTGTTCACATAGGATGAGATAAGCTGCTTTCTCAAGATAAACCACTGCCTTATATTCTGCTCTTGCTCATACAGCTCCCCAAGATCCTTACAATATTTCCACAGCCACATTTAATCTACCAATGTTCATAAAAAGTTTTACCGCCGATTGATTCGAGCATCTCTCAAAATAGTTTGCCACATCCACGTTATCTGATGCTGCTTCATGTGCATTGTCCAACTTTATGCAATAATTAGGGAACTTAATATACACCGGTCCGCTCTGTCCCTATTCTATGTGAGTTTGAAGCAATTTCAGCTTTTTCATAAAAATCTATGGTTGCATCTATTTTGTTACCCAAGCAGCTCCATTCAGTCAGCTGCTTCTCCCCATTCTTCTCAAATTATTTGCATCTTGCAATTTGATCCACCATAAATGAAGTTTACCAAACACAGAGCAATCATGTGATCGATTGCTCGTCGCTCGACTATAGTTTGCTACAACAAATAAACCTTTATTTCATATACGCCTAAAGGTATATTTCAGGAAAAAAAAGGGTAAAATCAGAGAGGCATAGTTCGTAGGCATTTATGCTCACCTTTCAATATAGTTATTTACCTTATATTGAGAGCTAACATGTATATTCAATATAATGATATCATTAACATTAAAGATAACTTGATTTCAGCAACAGTATATAAGCAAATTTATTTATTCCATTTTTTCATATAATGCTAACTTCGTACAGACTTAAACAACAAACCCTTTTGCTCGTTGCATTATTAGATCGTGAACAGATTTCATGAGAGATTTCATTCTTCGACAAATAGATCTTTATGTGAAAAAACCAGGTTCAAATTTACTTAATATTCATGAAAAGTTTCACTTGTCATTATTGTCTATAGTTCATAAAATTACCAAAGAAGATGGATGTTTCCACTTTATTTAAATATCACACATTTTTATTCAAATCAATCGTAGATATTTAAAATTGCAACGATATTTGAAATGTTGTCAAACAAAATTACTGTAAATACTAATCTCAAATTCAGTTTGCAAATTAAACTTTAGAGCTCACTAAAACTCCTAAATATTAAAAGTTGTCTCCATGACATATTGCGCAGAAACACCATACTGAAATAAGTGTAGACGGAGCATACTGCATTATGTGAAATATTTTTGTCGCACTATGAATAGAAAAGTTATCTTCTTTGTTGGATGTATTTGATGATGAACTTTTTTGACTTATTGCATTGTTGTTTATTTATTTTTTATAATAATTATACTACATCTTTCAATTAAACATTTTGTTTCCCATGTTTTGTGCCATATTCACCAATCATATCTAGACAGAATGTTTTAGTTTGAATAATATGCTAAATATAATTTTTTACTTACAAATAATATTCTATGGTTTTGGATTAGTCCTTTCCTTTTATGTTGATTAATCAAATTCAACATTAAAATGTTTCAAAAAAGGAGCCTACATTGCCCGGTTTAAAGCTAAGTTCACCATTATATCCTATATTAGCAAATAATGATAACCCTTGTTTAAGGAATAGGATTATTTGAATCACATAGATAAAATAGGAAAGATATAGCAGAAAAAATTCAAAAATTTATACATGTTTAGGCAATAAATTAAGTGGCAAATTTATCCTAATAGGTTTACTTGGGTAGTCAAGTAATTAAATGGATTAAAAAATGTCATCTGCATAATTCAAGAAATAGTTGTAGCTAAGCACACGTTTATGATAAGTAAACAAACAAATGGTGGGTTTCACTTACCAAAACTGATTCATATAAAGTATAAAGATTGTAGTTTGAATCTTAGCTTTTCCCACAGAATTATGGGAATTCAAATTATAAAGGATAAACAGCATATAATTTTTGCAGCCTGAAGTTATGAGCCACCAGACTATAAAATAAAGAACAAACAATGATTTTAAGATGAAAACTGATTAATCTATGTTATAAAATGGAGTAAGAAACTTATACTGGTCAGTCACATCACGGATCTAAAATGATATACGATATAATAACTGAATTTTTGAATCTTTCAATCCAGGCTACAAATACAGTTTGAATGTAAAATCTACCAAAAATCATCTACCTATATCTGTAAACTTCATAGGCATAACCACTTTTAGAATTAACTACTTTTAGAAGTTCATGAAATTATGATTGCAACTAGGATTGCAAATATGATTGCATAATCAATTAGTTATTATGCAATTATATTTTTATTTGTATTCGAATTAGAAATACAGTAGCAATTGCAATTTCTATGTACAAAAAAAGCTGCATTTGTTAGTCATACTCAACTGAAGACTGTTAATTTTGAACCTCTTCTACTTAAGTATCTTTGCTTATCATTTTTTATCAACTGGGAAAGCTAAGCGGGTTAAGAGTTAAAGAATCATTTCTATTTTACAGTTGGACAATACTATCACGTTCAACTTAGATCAAAGGATTTACAGTTGGACAAAATTAAATGGAATATAAACAGTCATAAATTTTTTTATATAGAAGTGAAAGGGCAGATTAAATAATAAACTATTGCCACAAATGTGTACATACTGGCAGAAAAAATAAACTCAGAAGGGCAGCAAACATACACTGTAAGTCGCATGTGATATTGAATAAAATTGAGAAAAAATAAACTCACTAGTTAATTCATGTGGAATCCATAATTATGTGATAAGTGCAATTCCTTTGGTCACATTAATTCTAACTGCTTGAAAAGTAGAGTTTGCTCTAGTAATAAATCTCTTATTTTTGTACTGGTCAATGACACTGTTGATGGTAACACAATTAAAACAGTTAGTGATAAGCCTGTGTATGTGAAAGATAAAATGTACTTTGGTATGAAAGCCAAGAAAAGAGTTAGTTGGAGAAAATTTATTAACAAGAAGAATAGTGAAGCCTCTCACAAAAAACAAAGCAGTTCTGGTTTGGAAACTTTTGAGGAGAATGTCAACTCTGCTAAACAAGTTGTTCTGATGTGAGTAAGAGTAGTGTAACTGATACTAGACTTGGAGTGATTTCCACTAATGATGATGAGAATTTAGACTTGGATAATGTTCAGGAAGTTGAGGAAGATGAAATTGCTATTATAAATGACATGCTTACCAGGGCATTCTGTATTGCCTCTGATACTGGAATATCTAGTCTTGCCAAAGGGGAAATGGTTGATTTACAACAGAGTAGTGGTAACAAAGCCATTGTTGATCATGCTAACAATGAGCTCCTTCAAACTGTGCAATATGATGGTTGTTCTGGTGAGAGAGTGCATGACCTGTTAGTTTCTATGTCAGTTGTTTCTTTAGCAAACAAGACTCCTCAACTGGTTATTGCTTCTGCATCAGCAAAAAAGTCTCCTATACCAAATGCTTTATGTTTCAAACAGGAGTTTCTTAACGCACATGCTTCACCTATCAGGTTGAGCAATGATGTTATTATCCCTGCTTCAACCGGCAATGCCACTGGAGGTGGTTCTAAAAGTCCTGTAGTGAGTATAAGTTAACAAAGCTGAAGATTCAGATGGGAAGGAGGAACTACAGTTGGAAGAATTATAAATCTTGTCATTTTATTCAATAAGAAATTGTTTTTTTTTATTAATACAGGATAGAACAGAAAGACCTGTTATATATACTAGTAAATGTAACGGTAAAATATATTATTCTGGGTAAGTGAAATATGGCTGTGTCATTGTGACATGGCACAGCAGGATAAACATAGCATAATTAAATGTTTTGCTGACTCGTCATTGTGACGTGGCACAACAGGATAAACATAGCCATAATTAAATGTTTTGCTGACTCGTCGTCTATTCCAGAATTCACCATATACTTTTCTTTTATTTCCCCCCTTCAAATCTAGGGTTGGTCATGTCGAACCATAGTTTGTTTCTGATCTTTTTTCCATTCACTTCGTACTTGATTTAAGTGTGCTGGATCTGAACTGTGAGGCTCAATTGAGTCTTCCTCTCTTGTCATTCGAGCTGTAGCTTTAATATTTGGCTTCGAGCTGTCGATTTGAAGTTCTGGTTGTTGGTTAGCTACACTCGACGTTGATTTTGTGTCGATTGGCCTGATGTTCAGGGCGTCGCGTAGTCTAATAAAGTTTTTAGCTGAGAGAGCCTTGGTAAGTATGTCGGCTTTTTGATGGTAAGACGGTATGTAATTTACCTGTAGCTTTCCCTCCTTTACTTGCTCTCGAATGAAGTGAATGTCGATTTCTATGTGTTTAGTTCGTGCGTGCTGAATAGGATTAGTTGTCATGTATATCGAGCTTTGATTATCACACCATATTGTTGTTTTTTGATTGTTTAATAGATTTAGCTCCTTTAATATTGATTGTAACCATATTATTTCTGATGTAGCGCTGGCAATGCTTCTGTACTCCGCTTCCGCACTTGATTTTGAAATTGTTGGTTGTTTTTTCGATGTCCATGATATTAGATTGTCCCCTATATAGATACAGTACCCTGTTACTGATCTTCTGTCATCGGGATCTGCTGCCCAGTCTGAGTCAGTGAATCCTGTGATATTTAAGTCTTTTCCTCCTTTTATTGTTAAGCCATACTGTATAGTCCCCTTTAAATATCTCAGTATTCGCTTTACTGCTTTCCAGTGTTCGTCCCTTGGATCCTGCAAAAATTGTGAAACTTTGTTAACACTGAATGAAATGTCTGGTCGTGTTATGGTTGCATATTGCAATGCTCCCACAACACTTCTGTACTGCTTTATATTATTTATAGATTCTCCCCTGTTTTTAGAGAGATGTTGACTAGATATCATGGGTGTTGGTTGAGGTTTTGCTTCATGCATATCAGTCTTTATCAGGAGTTCAGTTATGTACTTTTTTTGGCTGAGAACCATTTCTGTTTTTGATCTTCTTTGGGCTTCTATTCCCAGAAAATATGATAGACTGCCGAGATCTTTTATTGAAAATTGCTCATTTAGATACTGAGTCAGTTGCTTTAGCTCACCTTCATTGTTCCCTGTTACTATTAAGTCGTCAACATATATTAGTACATATGTTGTATAGTAATTATTTGATTTGAGGAATAATGAAGTGTCAGATTTAGTTGGCCGATATCCCTGTGTCACTAGAGTTGATTTTAATTTGTCGAACCATACTCTAGGAGCCTGTTTTAGACCATAAATTGCTTTCTTTAGTTTGCATACATAATTTGGATTCTGTATGTAGCCCTCTGGTTGTTGCATGTAGATTTCCTCTTGTAAGACTCCATTGAGAAATGCATTGTTGACATCTAAGTGCTTTATATTCCATTGTTTGGTGAGAGCAATAGTGAGAATTAGTCTTATGGTAGCTGGTTTGACTACAGGTGAAAATGTTTTATTGTAGTCAAATCCATATTCTTGTGTATATCCTTTAGCTACCAACCTTGCTTTATATCTTTGAACAGATCCATCTGGATTTCTTTTTGTTCTATATGTCCATCTGCATCCAATTAAATTTTTGTTGGTTGGTAGTTGAACAAGTTCCCATGTTTGATTATTCACCAGAGCTTTATACTCTTCGTCTATAGCTTCTCTCCAGTTTTTATATTGTGCAGCTTGCTGGTATGTAACTGATTCATCTGAGTTGATAGTTGCTACGAGCAATTTTGGTTTAAAAATACCACTTTTAGCCCTGGTTATCATCGGTTGCCCAATATTTGTTGATGATTTTGTCTCTGATTGGCTTTCTTGATTGACTGTGGTTGCTGGTATATTGTTGTTGGTTGTACTTCTGATGTCGCTTTCAATGTTTTGGCTCTCATTTTCTTCTTGTTGTTGTCTTTCAGGTGAGTAGGTGGCAAGGCTGATCGGCTCTTCATTGCTGGTATTGGGTGTAACTTATCCGGTAGTGCTGTTTCGATTGCCCTCAACAGCCACTGCTTTGTTAGTATCTGCTAGAGAGTCTGTATAGTATGGTATGCCAGGTATGCTACTCTTACCAGTGATTACTTTATTTGTGGTTTTGATGTCTGAACTCTTATATGGAAATACCTCTTCATTAAATACCATATGTCTACTGATGAAAATTCTTCCATTTTCATCTATACACCTGTATCCTTTTTGCTTTGTAGCATATCCATGTTCCTTCTTGCATGTTAGCTGTGACATCTGAGTTATGACATGAGGAAGATTTAATGACAAATTTCTCTCGTCTGATTATGTGAATTTTCGTTAGTCATCAAAGTTCCAGCAATTAGAACTGCATTTTGTTCTATATGTGCTTTATCATCAGCATTGTTAGAGGGATTTTCCTTTTCCAGATTTTTCATTTTGCATGCTTTCTGAGTTCATGTAAGATACTGTTTTCACTTCCTTCATTTTGGTTTCCAGTAGATGATTCTTGACTTAAAGGATTGAGTGGATTGTATTTTATCATGTTATGTGATGATGTGTGTTATTGTTTGGTGATTTTTCATATGTGGCTTTCGCTTTAGGATTATTGTCATTCTGTTTGATTGCAATTTTTCATATATAGAAGTGTGCTGTTTTTTCTATTGATCTAAGTATTTTTCTTTTTTCCCTTTCAGTTTTTAACTGCTTGTGCCTTGTTACGTTTTGAGTCATCAGTTTCAAAAACAGAGTTACACTACTTAGTTTAAAAATAGTGCTACTATGTTTTTTATTGAGTAATATTCAATTTCTGTAACTTAGAAACCCAGTTTCATAGGACCGAGTTCCTAAATCTAAAAATCAAGTTACTCCGCTCAAGAAATGAGTTTATTCTGTTTTTAAACTAAGAATCCAAGCTTAAAAATTAAATTTACTCAGTTTATTTAAATAGGTAATTTGGTAATAATGTGGACTTATATAAAGCTTTTCGATGGACTTTAAGGCATGAATTATGATCATATTGCCAGTTGGCTTATTGGTTAATCAAATCGGGCAACTATTTGGCATAGTCGTAGAAGAATTCGTTATCAATGTGTACATATATAGTGCTTTACACGTGCCAGTTCTTTGCCTAAGCTTCTATATTATGGTGTACCTTTTATTGAATTATACTTGTTGGAGATGCTGCTAAATTTTCACACCACTTTGCTTTAGTGTATTGAAAATATTAAATGTTCTCATCTTGAATGCACTAAAATCTGATCAGTTGGTATATATGAGTTAGGTTCTAACAGAGTTTACTTACAGGATTGCATATAGGTTTATATGGAGAATCATCAATGAGACGTGTGTTAAATGGAGAGTGGTCTCCTAGTTCCCAAGCAATATTACCAACTTCTTTGTTTCACAACTTCTGCAATTTCTTCAAAACTGTAAATTTAAATCCTTCATATCTTTTTATCATTTATTACCCAACAGTTTAAAACTGAATTTATGTTGAAAGATTTTTATTCTCTTCTAGTTTCAGTTTTCCTTCATGTTTTTTTACCTATAATATTTAGGTGATAGTTTAATGGATTTGGTACTTAATATCATTAGTCTCACATTAGATTATAGTTATAAACTGCAATTTGTACGTCAATTTAGTTGTTCGAAAGTGAGTACTTAAGAGTGTGATGATGCATACCGTACCATACTACGGTACAATAAATGTTTACAAATGACCTGTTTAGAAATATTAATATCACTTAGTAGTATAATAGAAAAACTTTTATTCAGCACTAACATAATAAATTTATAGGAATCAAATGTATAAACCCATAGTTTAATGGAACTATTGGAAGTCACTCAAAATATGATTACTTTTTTATAGATCTACATTACAAGTTTGTTATATACTTCTATATATTGCAGCTTGTTCTTGAAGAGTTTTTTTTTTGAATGGCTTCAGCTTTCTCCGAGTTGGGATTCACAGAGAATTCAGAAAATATAGCTGGGAGATTGGTCGAGGAGAATGGAATCGATGCCGTTGCTTGTCGAGAGAAGAAGGTGGTCCCAAATCTTGTTGTGGTTCTCACAAAATGCATGGTAACTTCTGTGCTTGGCAATATATCTTTTTCTTTTACTGCTCGACATTTGCTAATTGTTCTGTAGTTTTTGCTGTGTGAAAAAAATTGATTAAATGGTTGGAATTTTTTTGAAGCATCTTAAGATCTAGACCAAGTAGTTCCTTATCACAAAAAATGCATTTTGAGAAAAGAAGAAAAGCAGATTTTAGTACGACATGTATATAACACAAAGTTCTAGTCTGTTTTTTTTCTTTTGAATCAAATTTATTTTGAATGTTGGGAGGCAATGAAGAAACTGTCAAGAAAAATGAGATTACATAGGTACAAGAAAGAAGCTTGAATGCAGAAATTCTTTGATAGCTCCAATCATAGGAGTGTTTAGCTACATTTTATTCCAGCATACCTCTCCTGGTAATACCTCGTAGCTTGCGGTAGCAGCTACCTGCACGATAAAATCAGTGTACTTCTCTTTAACCATTAGGCAAATGCTTAGAGGATAACCATCCTAAAGCTTGACAATTTTACACCTAAATATAGGCACTGATGTTAATTATTTGCATCAAGTAGTAAGGAAAAATTTAACACAAACTGTTTAGAGTCTAGTCTTAATGTATTAGTTATTCAAGAAGGATTTTAAACATAAAAGTTTGATATGAAAGTTATAGTTGAGTTTGATATGAAAGTTTGCTATGTATATAGTGATGAGTTAGAAGAGATAATGACTGGTAGGGAGATTGTTCAGTGATTCTATGCTAATATTCATGATGAAAGAGATACACAATATCTTTAAGAATGTTTAAACATATATACATGTTCATTCAGTTACGTGCAGGTTTGGTGTATGAGAAGAGTGTTTGATGGTTTGAGTGTGCAGTTATGGGTTGTTTCCTATGTTTAGTGATAGTGAATTTTGTGTGTAGAGAGATCGGATGGGGCTGTAAGTTAGGCATTTGAGCAGAATGAGGTGAAATGGTGATATGTACAGGTGGTAAGATGGTGAATGTAGGCATGGTTTGGTGTGTACGAGAATGAAGGGACAGGTTGAGCAGTTTTTTTTACAATGGTGGATTTGAACTGATGACAAAAAGTAAGACTGCCCTAAATGCAGATTAAAAGAATTTGCATAAATAGGCCAGATCAATAAAAATTCCAAAAAGGCTATAAAATTTAACCATTAGAGTTTGCTTAGTTCAGATAAATAAAAATCTGTAAGATGGTTGTAAACAATGAGGAAACTCATTTCATTATGGTCAGAAGTCCTCAATTGAAATTTTCATGCCAGCAGATGTCAACAGTTTGGCAAATAAGCAGAATCAAGTTCCTAGTGACCATACAATGGACCACTTATTTCATCTGTTAACCTAAATGCGGGTATTCGATGAGAAAAACTCAAACTTATTTCACATAAAAAAACCATATCTTGCATATTTACAACTTGTTTATTTAAACAGTATCTGAACAACTATTAGCTATTTTAATTTATACCGATTGATCTAGTACATCATCATTATATATAGCAGGTTTAAATATTTTGAGTTAAATATTGCTTATTTTTGTTGTAACAGGACCAGATTGCTTATGTTTTGGAGAAATTATAAAAAGAAAAGAAAGATTAAATCAAGCATTCAACTATTTTGTAAATAAGTTGTTAATGCAAGTATATGTGATATATTATGGGCATGGAAGAGTTGACCAACGATATGTATAAATTGTTAAGCTTGTATATGTGAAAATAATTTGAACTGTATGTATGAAATATTAAGTTTGAATATATGAACATTGTTTGAATGGATATGTATGAAATATTATGTTGTCGTTTACATGTTTGTTGTTTGTGAAAATGTGTCTGTATGCATTTGATTTGACAAATGGATATTGATATATATGGACACTGTTTGAATAATAAGCATGTATTTAAAGGTAACCAAAGAGGTGAAATGGTGGTACCCAAATGGTAAATGCTATGAAATTATATGTGATATTATAGCGTTTCTAAAACGCTATCAAATTAAGCAAACAAACGCTATTAGAAACATATAATAAACGTTGTAGAACTGTATTGATAAACGCCATAGAATTGTATTGAGAAACGCTATAATAGAAGCTGAATAAACGCTATAAGAATAAGCAGAAAACACTATAATAGATGGCAGTTGGAAAAGATTTCATATAGCGTTTTTGTTTAATAGCAAAGAGATAACGCTATAGACTTTCTATTTTTCATAGCGTTTTTCCCTGTGCTATTTAAAGTTGACGGTCTAACATAGTATGTCGTTACATAGCGTTCTCTGAAACGCTATTTTAGGATATAATAGCGTTTTTAAAACGCTATGAAATCCCTGTTTCGTTGTAGTGAAGGAAACTTCTTTTAGCTAACACATAATGTATTGTTGAGGGCGTCAATCGGTGATCTGATGGATTTGACGATGTGGCATTCAAAGTGAATCTGGTGTGATGATAAAGCGTAGCTTCTAGCCTCACATCCGGTAAATGACAGAAATCGGGCAGGCAGCATGGCTAAGTCGGTCGCTCCGAAGTAGGGTGTATAATCACCTGATCTAGAGTTTCATTTATTTCTAAAAATCTATTGTTGATACTATCCCATTCGGGAAACGGTTGCCGATCCCAACCGTTGGTGATATACATTCGATACACTCAAGCGAAATGAGTGGTTGGTCATGTGTGGCCGGGTTGCAAGATGTTCTTGTTGAACCCAGTGTATTTCTTTCTAGAGATACACTAGCAAAAGGTGGTTCCATACCTTGTCATAATTAGAAATCCATTACCCAATACGTGCTTGCGGTTTTGATTGTATACTATATATGTAGAACGTGAGATGAAAGCATTTCTGCTAGATGATTATTATACTGTGGTTGATAGACATTATTATAATATCAAAAGGTTTTTGATATAAAGATAATTTGGATTCTCATAAGGGAAAAACCCGTTCCGTTATACGGCGTGGTCTTATGAGATATCATTTACCTGCTTAAACTGTTTTAAACTGTTTTACTCATACCAGTCCCATGACTGACCCGGAGTTTATTTTGTTTTGTTTTCCCTAAACTCTTGGGTGCCCAATTTTGTACGGGCAGTCAAGTAGTCGGGATTTACAGATACTTGAAGAGCTGGAGCAGGAGGCTTCAGGATCATATAGCTATTGTTTATTTCCGCTGTGTTGTAAGTGTTGTACTGTGATAATGATGTATATTCAAGTACAGATGTATATTTCAAAGATATGTTATCTATTATATGTTATTCGTTCCGCTGTGAGGTTCGTGTTACTCTGATGTTGAGTTCTTCTTCTTCTTCTTCTTCTATTCTAAGTTTCTATCTTATCTTTCCTCACCCTCTAATTTCTTTCATTAATTACCGGGATTTTTCGATGTTTGGTTAGTCACCATTGTGTTTATGGCGATAACCAAAGTCGACAAAATCCGGGTCATTACATATGGAGTTGGAATGGACGTTGCCAGGCATATGATGACGAGTGTTGTTGGGACATGGGTTTCTTGCTTGCACTTTTTTTCCCGGTTCGCTTGGGTGCAGAAGAAGGAGGAGGTAGGTTGGTATATAAGGGAGGGATTGCGACCGTTTAAGTAGCCGTTACGGCGCAACGACTATAAAATATAATGGCAAACAATTTTCCGTTATATTTTATAACGACAAACTCTTTTCCTAGAGTGTAGTCATGTCATATCGGGAAGACAGTATATAAACAGTTTGCCGCTATATTTTATAACGGGAAGTAATTTCCTTTATGCAGCGGTAACTAAATCTCCTCCTATATATATATCGAATAGTGTTTCACTAATAACCCATCCATCTTCTTAGAGTGTAGTCATGCCAATTTCGTATCCATCTTCTTACAATTACACGGACCTTCTCTCTGGACCATCAAATCCTAATCTGTCCGCACCTAGAGAACCAACCGAGTGGTATATCGAGATGGAAGAGCGACACAATGACGAGGTGCGACAATTAGAACTTGAAGCAGGAATGCATGAAATGGAAATAAGACATCAGCAAGACAATCCAACACGACAACGTGACTGTAGGTCTAACTTTGTCACAAAATAAGTATATTTTCATGTTTAAATAATATATCCTCAATCTCTATATTGGCCCTTAGGGCCAGATAATTTATTCGAGGGGGAGGATCCATATGGCCATGGATTGACACACATGCGTGCGCTATCATCTGCTCTTCCTATATCGAACCAAACCGAGCCGGGCCAGGGCGGGTGCAGGTCCAAAAAGAGTGGACAGTGTTATATTTTTGCTGCATAAAAGTGAATGTTTTCCAGTTATTAAATTAAAAAGAAACAACCATTGTATATATATGAATGGACGAGTTTTCAAATGGATATAGCCACTAAAAAATGAATGAGCGCGACTTTTGCCAACGGTAATGGCTATTGCAAATTAAATGTTGGAAAATCAAACAAATGAAGAGACGTAGTTATTCGCAACAGAAATGACCGTTTGCGAATCGCTGTTTCAATTCCTAAAGAGACACAACCGAAATTTAGCGTTGCAATTTTTTCCAAACAGAAATAAGTTTGGAAAATTCGAATTGAAGAGATATGACTTTTCCCAATGGAAACAACTGTTGTGAATTAGAATATAAATAGAGAAGAAAAGCCGATCACTTTCCTCACTCCAAAGTTTCTGAATTATCTTTTCATCCTCTTCAGTTCTGCAAAATCCAAATGGTCCTACAAGTCACACAGAAGATGATACACACCACAATCTCGAGCAGAACACGTCTGTTGTATCTTGGAAGACTTTGAATAAGTTGTTGACTTTCATGTTAGAAGGTGTCTTGTTTTTACTTGGTAGCGAAACGATATTTATTATTGTTGCTTAACACAACACCTTACTGTTGTCAATATAGCCATAATTTGTTGCATTCGTTAGGACAACAGTTATTGTTGAAAAACTACTAATATTATATTAAAAAATAATGTAAATTTGATTTATAAACTTGTTAAACGAGTTTATGATTGTTTAGTCTCTGTTTTGATATACTAATCGAGTAACACTTATATCTAGGAAGATTCAACAAATCATCATAATATTCACGAGCGATAGTGATCATAACAAACATTTTGCATATGAATTGTGTTTCAATAAACGATATAGGTTTAAATCATTTCAGAAAAAATAATTTGTACAAACATTTTGTCATGTTTTTTGGTTGAAATGTGCAACAAATTTGAATTTTTATTTCAATGTTACAACATCTAACGCTCATTTTAATTATAGGTTCTATTATTTTTTAGTAAAGAGCATATTTATAAAATATTTTTTTTATTAGATTAAAGTTTTAGTGATATTAAAATTTGATAATATTTATAGAGATGTGGTTTGAATTTGTAAAAAATGATTATTTATTAATTCTTATTTCTGAGCGATATTGGCGGGTGGTTCGAATATGTAAAATAAAAGTTTATTAGCTCCTATTATTAGTGATATTGAAGGGACAATTTGAATAGTTTATGTTGACATTGAAAACGTATGTCGTCTTTGTTTTAAGAAGAGAAAATACATTACCAAACAAAATGAGCTTTCCGGCTCGAGGCAACAAAACAACGAAAATGCAGAAGAAATAAAAAAACAGGAGAAAGAAAAAGGGAAAGACTATGTGGATTGCAAATCAAACAGGGCTCGAGGAATAATAAATCCACTCAAAGGAGAAGGGTCCAAGACTAATCACCAAAGAGGGAGTGTAACGGCCTGGGAGATTTTCAATCCCGAAAATCGACATGCAACACCATGTCGACTATTCAAGCATCAAAAATACCGGAACGTTAATGGAAAGAAGTTAGAGGGTGAGAAATAGAAAGAAATAAAGTTAAAATAGAAGAAGAAGAACATAAACACAACATTAGAGTAAAAACGAATCTCACAGAATAATAAATAAATATATTATATAACATAACTTTGAAATAAAACCTGTATCTGTATACAATACCATTATCGGAGTACAACGCTTACAACACAGCGGAAATAAACAATAGATATATAATCCTGAAGCCTCCTGCTCTAAGCTCTCCAAGTATATCTTTAAAATCTCGACTACTTGACTGCTCGTACAAATTTGGGCACCCAAGAGTTTAGGGTAAAACAAAACAAAATAAACTCTGGGCCAGTCATGGGACTGGTGTGAGTAAACTCTAACCACTTGTTTTAACTTTTAAAATTCTTTTTAAAGAAAGGATAATCGTAAGACCGATCCACACATAAACACGGATGATTTTTACCTTTTCTTTAAAATCAATATTCTTCTGATATTATAATATGTTTAAACCAAATAAATAGCAATCTAGTGGAATGCTTTCATCTCACGTTCCACATATATAATATAAAATCAAACACCGCAGGCGCTTATTTGGTAATGGATTCCAACTGGAAAGGTATGGGACCACCTTCCGACAGTGTATCTCTAGAGAGGAATACACCGGATTCAACAAGAACATCTTGCAACTCAGGCTAAACATAACCAGTCACTCATTTTGCTTGAGTGTACCAAATGTATTATCACTAACTATTGGGATCAACAACCATTACCCAAAAGGGTCAGCATCGAAAATAAATTAAAGAAGCAAATGGATTTTCTCTAGATCAGGTGACAATACACCCTAATTGGCAACTACCCACTTAGCCATGCGACCTACCTGATTTTATACCATTTCCTAGTTGTGAGGGTTGAGGTCATAACATATAGATCACACCTTTATTTACTTCAAATGCCACATCGTCATACCCGACAAATCACAAATTGATTTCTCCAAAAATACCACGGGTATGCAGCTAAGAGAAACGAATTCCTCCACCACTAAACATAAATACGTTTGAAGAGATCAACTTACGTGATCTTTTAGATATACTCTGCCAGACATTCTTCCATACAGTTTGTCCTGGGACTATAAAAACCGAAGGCACTATTCTATATACCCGTCTTAGGCAATTTCTACCTAGGATTTGCCAGAACAGCCCTTGCATGAACTCCGTCTTCAATCATCTTCATCATATTTGATTCGCAACGCTAATACCCGTACAAAATGGTTTTCAGATAATAAATCTGATCCAAGTCTCTCCGTATTGACGACGGAAAAATGGTCAAAACTTTGATAGTCGTTTATTTGACTATTAAAGGAAAACATCCATACACACAACTATTTTATTTCCAAATGGAAATTTAATCGACCAATCATCAGTCAACATTGTTCCCTTTAAATTAATTTATCATTAATTTATTCGTTTCCCCATTTTTTTGTTTCTATATATTTGTAAATTCTTATTTTCTAAATCTAGAAATTATACGTTATTAACATTGGAAAACATTTCCATTTCTTATTCACACATCACTATCTTCACAAATCTATCAGTCTCTAACTGTAAAATAGTAAGAGAACAACTTCCTAAGTATAAACCTTGAAGGCCGAAACCAATACCAGATCAATACCCAGAAAGCCATTCAACTTAACTAATCTCCAGTCAGTTTCTAATTTCCTTAACTCCAATTTTAGATTCTTATTTCAAAACCCAAATTCTTTTATAATATCCTCATTTCACAAAATATTTGCTTAAAACCCTTATTCGCATCAAATGTGAATAATATTCCTTCTATACAATCAAAACAGCTTTGATTTTGCATTTAAAAACAATATCTCAAACCCAAATTCTATTTATACTTTTATTTATACAATTATTCATAAAAATATTATTTTATTTCTGACACTTATAATCTCATGATATTTCCCTGTATAACTGCTACGTTCACATTCCATTTCAAATATCGATGTTAAAACCGATTTTTACTTCTCTATATAAATTCAGATTTTATATTTTATTTATTTATCCAATGCTAAATATTCTATTTAATTTACAAACATCATTTATAAATTATTCTTCTCAATTTATCTATTAAAACATATTTCTATTTAATATCTACTTTAAATCAATCTTCTCGTAATTCTTTTATAACTCGCAATTCCCTTTTTATAGTTCTATTAATTTTAAAATAAATCATATTCATTCCATATAACGATTAATAACTTTCTACAGAAGTTTTCTATTTAATTTCCAAATATTTCCTTTTTTAAAATCTATTGATTTTATAAAATTCTTAAATTTAATACTGGAACGACCCGGATTTTCAGCCGTTGAATTTTAAATATTTAAATTGGTTTAAATATTTTATTTGAATTATATATAAAAATTTATTTAATAAAACGATATTTAAACGTATAATTTATAATATAATTATAAAACGAGCTCGAAATCGCGCGGCAGTTCGTAATATGGGGTTTTGAACTTCAACTGGATATACAGGATCCGATATAAGTCGGATTTATGTGAAACAAGATACGTTGGAGTCATATTGACGATAATTTTCATATGAAAGAGAAAAATTCAGATTTCATATTATAAATAGTAAGTTATGGGCAAAACAAAATTTGAAATAATCGCTATGGAAATCGTTATTAAAATATAGGCCTTTAAAATAGCCGTTTTGCAAACGGACTCAGATTTCGATGAAATTAGTTTCATTGGGACCGTAGCGTTAAATTATTGTACGGTGTTGAATGGCGTGGTAAACCGATGTCGTATGTGACCACGGTAGTCGTAAACGCCCGTTCAATTTCTATAACACGTAATTAATTTAATAAAGGATATTTGAGTGTAACTTGAGCAGACGATCGAATTAGGCCACGAAACCAGTCCCATTGAGTTCGTATCGTCGATTAGAGTCAGGATAGGTATATAGTTTGTTATTTATAGAGACCGACAAATTTGGTGTTCCGAAGGGCATTGCGGTACGCGTAAAAATAGCCTACCGGGAAAACAGTCTCAGAATGCAACGAAACTAGTGATGTTGGGTTCGTATCGATTAATTATTGCTAGATTTCAAAGTTTCAAGTTGTTTCGATTTATCTGGTGATCGTGAAAAATTTAAACGCGTGTTTATTTCTGGTTTTATAAAGGAATTTTTTTCAAACGATATCGGAATTCGACGAAACTTGTCCCACTGGGTTCAGAATACTTTTTTACACTAAGATTAGCTTTTTTATCAGTAAACAGAAGTCGATTGTGGTTAGTCTTACTTGATACTTCACCGTGAAGCTTCGTTATAATATAAAATAATAAAATCTATTATAAACACATACTCCACCTTACCCTTGATCCCTAACTTCCTCTACTGGTCTCAATTTCTTTCCCCAATATACCCATATTCAACTGGGATATTTTTACACGGTTAAGTGGTAGTACTGAAATTGTAGTAATCAAAAATCAAAGTTTATATTAACAGTGAAGACTAAAATATATGTAACTTTCCTTGTACACTCCAAAACATGTGAAGTCCACATTTCCAGTTGCGTGCCCTCAACGCTTTGAAACCCGTGTGTGCCAAGCTATTTTCACTTCCGTGGGTGCCAAGACAGTAGTTAAAGTGGGTTCCAAACTATCGTTCACTTTAAATAATGTTGCTCTCTTTTGTTACTCATTTTTTTCTCAGAACCAAACTAAATCAATACGTGAGGAAACAAAACCAAAATCGCAACATCTAAATCCCAAATAAAATCAAATTCAAAACGGGGACGCTTGACTATTGGTTCGATCATATTGTTTTGCGTGAGCTCCCTCCTCGTGGCATTTTATCGGGTGTGATACCAAATCGAGTGTCCAACTGCAGAACTAGAGAGGGCGGACAGGGCTTTTGATTGGGGAAGGTTGCATTGTGAGGTGGTTCGGGGTTCTGATGTGGTGTGGTTGACATTGAAGGAGTGGGGAAGGAGCTGAATGATTTTGAAGAGGGCCGGGGTGCGTTCTGTTCAGCTGGAGGAAGACAGTGATGGCCTTGATTTTGTGGACTGTAGTGAGTAAGAAGAGAAAGGCCATGGGTTTAAGGATTTGCGGTTTATTCTGGAAGTAGGAATTTCGTTGGGTGGGAGATGTTGTTGTAGCATGTGATGGTTTAAGTGTAAGGGAAGGGGAGGAGGCTTGTCACTGTGAAGTTTGTTTTTGTTTCCAGTGAAGCAAATCAGAGATCTCCGAGCTTAGGTCGGATTTTGAGGGGTCGAGGCGAGTCAAGCGAGATGGGTACAGGGTGGTGGAGAATTCAACGTGGAGGGGGATGGTGCCACCGGATCTCGAAACAGTGGGCTGTAGTAAGAGAAGAAAATGGTGCGGCCTAGTTTAAAAAGAAAGCTACAGGTTGGCATTATTTAATGTGAATGGAGATGGTGCATATTTTTGGAATTTAATTGGTGACATACGAGGTATGCTGGTTTTGAAATTTTATTGGCGCAAGATGGTTCATCTGCTTTGCGATGTTAATGCAGGTTTTAAGGGCATTTGTTGTTTTTGTGTGACAACATGAATTCGGGTTAAGTTGATATTCTGGTTATCGAGTATTTTTGTCAGTGAAGACTTCCAGGAAATCTTGATGGTTGAAGTTAATATGATACTGGGATAATGAAGCAATTAGTATGGGGGTTAAGGACTGAAATTAAGAAGTAATTAGTGATTAGGAAGGTTTCATGATTTAGTATGGAGCAACAGTTTTATGCGAGCTGTAGTGTGAAAACCTGGTGATAACAGGGGTATGCCAAACGTTCAAGTGATAAAGATTTTCGGTGGAAGATGAAGTACGAAGTCGATATTTGGTTCATTGATGGAAATGGGTAATCGAAATATGCCTGGGAAGGAGAATAATGAGAAGGAAGGTTAAGCAGGACTAATTAGTAATTAAGGTGAATAATATTAAGATATTAACTTGTTAATTATCATTATAGAAGTATAATATAATTAAATCTTATAATCATCGTATATTGTTCGTACGTTGATAGAATTGGACGAAACAAAAACCCTTGGATTCGTAATCATGAAGGCTACGCATACGAGTAGGAATGGGATGATTCAGAGCCAACTGGAATTTTGTGTAACTTCAAATGCTAGTTTGAAACGGTATAAAACGAAGCAGAACCGTCAACTGCAAACCGAGGTGAGTAAACTCACTAACTCTGCCTCGTTTATATTTTTATGTAAACGAGTTTTAAATTTATTTATAGTTATTTTTAGTCTGTGTGATGGTTGCTTGGTTGAATGGTTGCTTGGTTGAATGGTTGATAAAATTGGTTGATAGGATTACATCGTTGATCGATTATTAGTTCTGATATTTCATACTGATGTGAAATAATAATATTGATGTTGACTAACATCTGTGGATGCAGGGAAACAGGTTGGACGGACCCAACTGGGTTCCTTAATATTTATATTACTGTCTTTCCTTGGTTGTGATGTATGATATATATAATCAGTAATTGACTTTGTTGTGTTTTGAGCTACCCTGACCTAGAGTTTTAGTATTTAAATACCATAAAATATTTTCAGATATCGAAAAGGAAATTGGAGTGTCAAAAAGGAAACTTATTTTCAAAAATAGAGATTTAATTTTGAATAGAGTTGAAAATAGAAAACTTGTTCGAAGGTATGAATCAAGGATTTGTTTGTGAATGAGAACATATATTAATTGAATTATTTATCATTGGATATATTGAAATATAAATTCAAATTTGAATTTATATGGAGAAGCAGAAATTGGTTTTAAAGCCAATAGTTGAAATGAGATTTAAAACTTAGCTATTATCAAGGAAATGTTAAACGAGATTTTAAACGATTAAAATAAAAAAGAAATGAGACTTATATGATTAGTTTTGAATAGAGGTTATAAATAGAATTTGGGTTTAAGATATTATTTTTAAGTATGAAAATCAAATTGATTTGATTATATATAAAAGGAATATATTTACGATTAAAATGAATAATGGGTTAAAGAAAATATTTTGCAAATGAATTATCTATAAAGGAAATTTAGATTGGAAATATAAATCTAAATTATAACTTGAATGAGAAAGGGGAAATGGGTAATCATTTTAAAAGAAAGCGATGAGTTTTATCTCAAAATTGGGAATAGAAATCGAATATAGATTATTCGAGAGAAAGTTGTTTGTTGGAATTCGATTATATCGAATTAAGGGAAGTAGTTACTTTTACTTTCCGTTTCGAATCAAATTTAGTTATTTAATTATTTGATTATTTACTTATTAATTGAACTAATAAGTACAAGTATGTTTTTATATAAACCAAATGTTTGAAAACAGCGATTTTAGCGCTGCCATTATAATTAATGTCTTGTAAATCAAATATTTGGAAAAACAACGATTATAATGCTGCTATAGTAAATGTTTTGTAAACCTAAACAGCGTTTTTTAACGCTGCCGTTGTAATAACTATTTTGTAAATCTAAACAGCGATCTTAATGCTATGGTTATAATAAGTGTTCTATAATTCTAAACAGCGCTTGTAACGATGTTGTTAAAAGTAATGTTTGGAAATAGCGATTATAACACTACTGTTATAATCAATATTTTTCTGTAAAGGAAGTGTGTTCTTAGATCGAATCCGAGAGTCGCGTAAGCGACGGTTTGTTCAAAATTGTAAGCTTTGACTATTTTAATGTTGAGAATGTGGTTCAATTAAGGTCTGAGAGGTAATTATACCCCAACTTGATTGACTTCATGATCGATGGAGGAATGGTTAAGGTTCGTTAGTGAAGATTGATTAGAAATATGGTGAGTTAATAAATGATAAGTGGATTGAGTTATAATAATGATGTTTTATAACATCGCGTTAATTTGAAATGTTTCCCCAAATAAAATGAGAGATATTTTCTCGAATAAAGAAATTATAATATGGGAAATGTTTTTCAAAGAATCGAGAGTGGAAATCAAGCTGAAAAAGGATACGACAGACGAGAAATGTAAATGATAATAAAATAAGGAATTGTTTTAAAAGGGAGCCCAGTGTTGTTGATGGTTGATCGGTAGAATTTCCATTTGGAAATAGGACCGTTGATTGTATGGTTGTTTCCTTTGATAGTTAAATCACCGACTATCAAAGTTTTGATTTATTTTATACCTTCGTTATCAGTATGGAGAGACCGGGATCAGATTTAATATCTGAAAACCACTCCGTATTGATATAGCGTTATGAATCAACTCATGTCGAAGAGATTATGAAGACAGAGTAAAATGCAAGGGCTGTTCTGTTAATCCTAGGTAGAAATTGCCCAAGATGGATTAACAGGATGGTGCCTTCGGTTTGTCCAGACCCAGGACAACTTGTACGGACGAGTGTCTGACAGAGTATTTCCAAAGGGATTACGTATGTTGATTCTTTCAAACGTACGAAGTTGGTGGCATAGAAGGGAAACTTATTTAGCCTCACAAACTGAGTATTTTTGTGGGAATCAATTAGTGATTTCCGATGGATATGACGATGTGGCATTCAAAGTGAATGGTGGCCAGATGTTCTGGAAGATAATTCAAACCTCAAGCCTCACACCCGGGAAATGACAAAAATCGGGCAGGCAGCATGGCTATGTGGGTCGCACCCATTAGGATGTACAATCACCTATCTAGAGAAATTCCATTTGTTCTTAAATCTATCGATGCGGTCCCTTTCGGGAGACGGTTGCTGATCCCAACCGTTGGTGATATACATTCGATACACTCAAGCGAAATGAGTGGTTGGTCATGTGAGGGCCGGGTTGCAAGACGTTCTTGTTGAACCCAGTGTATTCGTCTCTAGAGATACACTATCGGCAGATGGTCTCATACCTTGTCATGTTGGAAATCCAATCTCCAATAAGCACCCTGCGGATTTTGAATTTATATTATATATGGAGCGTGAGATGCAAGCGTTCCGCTAGATTTTATTTATTTGATGTAGACATTATTATAATATCAGCAGATTTTGATATCAAAATGTTTTTGGGTTATCGTAAGGTAAAAACCATCCGTGTTTATGTGTGGATTGGTCTTACGATTATCATTCCTTTCAAAAGGATTTTGAAAGTTAAACCAATGGTTGGAGTTTACTCACACCAGTCTCATGACTGACCCAGAGTTTATTTTGTTTGTTTTCCCTAAACTCTTGGGTACCCAAATTTGTACGGGCAGTCAAGTAGTCGGGATTTTTCAGATTCGCTTGGAGGAACTCGTAGCAGGAGGCTTCACCAGTTAGCTATAGACTATCTTTTTTTTTCGCTGTGTACTATGGTGTATCTGGAAACAGGAGTTTATAACTGTTCCAGTAATAACTGTTGTGCTCTGATGGTGGTACGTATATAAAGTTACTGATTTGTATTTCAAAGTTTATGTTATCTAATATATTTTATTCGTTCCGCTGTGAGTTTGTGATCTTCGTTTTCTTCTATTCTAATATTTCTTTCTTTCTATTTCTCATCCTCTAACTTCTTTCTAATAATGATTCGTGTTTCTGTGCAATTTGGGTTGGACGTGTTGTGTTATTAGCCAACTCAAAGTGTATGGAAATTCGGGCCATTACAAATACCCACTTCAAAATTCTTTATATATATTTCCAATATTTACTTATGGTATTTAAAATACCAAATAAAAAGGATCCATATCGTCCAAACACATGCAATCAGTTTTAGATAATATATCACATCATATATCACAATATATGAAAATAGTAATATAAATGTTGAGGAATCTAGTTGGATCCCTCCAACCTGTTTCCCTGCATCCACAGATGTTAAACATAAATAACAACAATTTCATTTCAATATGAAATATTCTGACAAACAGAATCAATATTTAATTAACGATATATATAACTAGATCTATAATCTCAACCAATTAATTAGAAGTTCATCCAAACAATCAACAACCATTTATCAATACTAAATTACGTTTACAAAATAATAAACCGAAAAGAGTTAGTGAGTTTTACTCACTTTGGTCGTTTGTCGTTAAACAACGATAAACCATCGTTGATTTGATTCAGGTGCTTAATTTCACCATAAATAGAGATGAGCTCCAAATTGCTCCAAATCAGTTCCATGGTGTAGCCCTCGTCCATACGATCCCAATGGATCTTGTTTCGTTGAATTCTGTTAACGTATGGAGAAGTTATACATAATAAAAGTTTGAATATAATAATTCGATTATTAACTTATATTATAATTTATTATATTACCCTAATTATTGTTTAACACTTAACCCCACCATTACTGCTAATCATATTCCTCATCCTATTCTACATGCTGCGTCGAAACTGCCTGGAGCACAAACCAAAAATATCGAGCTTCTCCTCCCTACATCTCCTTCATTACTTCACAATTTCCCAAACCAAAACTATCATCTTCTTTCTTATCTCAAACTCCTTCTTCCTATATCTTCAAACTCAAGCCTGTACCCACCAATGAAAACGCTGTCCCAGCATCTCACGACTCCAGTAAAAAAATGTCGCGACACGAAATTTCTCAAAAGTCCTAAAAAAACATAGTTGATGCTAAATCCACCTACAATATCAAGTCCAACAACCGTTCTTCAATTTGATGCTTATATCACCCAAATTCGTGAACCCTACTTCCACTGGAAACACTTAGTACCCCGAGAATATGAATCGCATCTCTTAATACATGCACTAGAGTGAATAGCGACTCAAACTAATCTCAACGCATTGGATTTCAGAATTTTAGATTTTTTTCTACAAATTTTAATTGAATTTTGAAGGCATGATATTGTTGAGCCGTGAAGAAAATATACGGCGCATTTTTATGTACACCAGAGGAAGAAAATTTTAGGTAAGAGAGGATATATGTTGTATTTATAGTGATAGTTAGCTTCTAGGGTAAGCTTCCCATTTTATTTTATTAATTTTTATTGTATTATTGTCTATATTTATCGTTTAAAAATCTGTGTGATTACACATGATATCCAATATAGATGAAAATGGACATACAGCTATGGTTTGACATTACGGACCCAACGAAACTTGTTTCATCGAATTTCGAGTCCGTTTGCTCTAAAATAAACATATCCGGATTTATAACTCGATATTTCAAAATCCGAGTTAAATCGATATTCAATTTATATTAAAAATCCTTTTATAATATAAATTAATCGTTAAAAATTATAACGAATTCCATAGCGACTTTTTGAAAATTTGATTTAGACATAACTCATAATCTACACGATGAAATCTCAGTTTTTCTCTTCCAGTAGAAAAATATAGTTCACCAGATCCGAACGTATTTTGTTTCACAGAAATCCGACTTAAAACGGATTCTGTATATTCAATTGAAATTCAAACTCAATATTACGGACTACCGCGGCGTTTTGTTCGATTTAAATTATATTATAATTAATATGTTCAACCGTCTTTTTATAAGTAAATTCGTTATTATAATTCAATTCTAAACTGAATTAAATATTATAAATAGTCCAATTCGCACAATATTACGAAACCTACTATTTTTGAGTATTTTGGACTTTATAATTTATTATCCCATTATAAATATTAATTAAATATTCAATATTATTTAAATTCAACTCATTTTATGTTACCAAATAAATACTTAAATAATTAAGTAAATTAATTATTAAATCGTTAAAAGTACGGGACGTTACATTCTTTCCCCCTTAAAAGAATTTCGTCCCCGAAATTACGAAGATAGAAAACAAACCCTATCAACTGGGTTAAAAATTATTTGTTTACTTCTTAAATTCAGTTTCAACTAAACTAATTAATTTCAATTAAAATATTACTTCATTCCGACTAGCTAAAATTCTGAAAATTTTCTAACACCTTAAATTTTTTAAAAATTTCACCAGCGTCTCCTTTGTACGGCTCAATCGATACAACTACAACTCGCCTTTTTAGGCCTTCTCCAACCCAAAAGAAAATAAAACGGCCAAGCGGCTTGCTAAATAGGCTCATTAAATCATCAAACTCATATAAAATATAAACTTATACCTTTTTTCGGGCATCAAATCGATCTCTTTCACTTGTTACCAAATCAGCATATACCAATACATTTCCAACTTGATCTCCAATCAATTCCTTCCCAACACAATTATTCGCTTATACCCAAGCCAAATTCCATTCTCAATCTCAAGTACCATTCTTTATTTTCAAATTCTTAACTCACCAATCCTATACCATTTCAGATTCCTATCTCACAATCCAATTTTATTCAATATTTTTTATTTCAATTCAATTTCCACTTAACTGGTTTCTTTTCAATTCCTATTTCCTTTCACAAATGTCTATTTTAATTTCTTTTTATTTTAAACAATCTCTTCCCGGATATTTTTAATAACTTAGCTTTTCTAAAATCAAACATCCCTTTCCAATATTCAAAACAACTAGTCTTTCTCAAAACTATTCAAAAACAATATCTCTGGCAGTAACCCGTCAATTAGAACTCGAAAATGAACACTGATGATGTGGCCAGCATCATCAAAATTATTTCCCAGTGATTGAAGTGAGTTCAATACTATATCACTTTTCAAAACTCATATTTAAATATTTCCATTTTGAAATTATTTCAAAATATCCTTCTCAATGCCTGTAAAACAATTTAAAATCTCCTAGAATTTTAAAATTCTCATATATTTAATGCAAGTGCATTTACAAACACTTCTCCAATTTTCAGGAAATTTTAATTCTAATTCTGATTTTAAATTCAGATTTAATCCATTTGATTTCATGTACTACACTCATATGAATTCGGATTGGCTATTTACATAACCATTTTACTTTTATAATCTCCTTCGATTATAATTATAACCAACATACCAAATATACTATAATAATTCCAATATAAATACTATCTTTATATCAAAATAAACTTTTAGGGTAAAATTATTTCATTTACCCTCTTTCAAAACATACTGTGTTGGTTTATTGTACTTAAGTATTTAGAAACCCCTACCGATACTGTAGATCAAACTGATCGACCAGAACTCATAAACAACTCAGCCAATAAATCTCCACAATATAAAACCATTTTATATTCAATAACAAATACGTGCTCATATAAATATACGCTCAAATTCAATCTAGGGTATTACTAACCCTATCTCTATTGAGTAACGCCACAGAGCCAAAGTAATCACTTAACCTTCAGCTCTGATACCACTATAACGGCCCGGGAGATTTTTAATCCCGAAAATTGACACACAACACCATGTCGAGTATTCAAACATCGAAAATACCGGAACATTAATAAAAAAAGTTAGAAGGTGAGAAATAAAAAAGAAAGAAAGTTAGAATAGCAGAATAAGAACATAAACACAACATTAGAGTAAACAGAATCTTACAGCGGAACGAATAAATATATTATATAACATAACTTTGAAATAAAACTAGTATCTGTATACAATACCACTATCAGAGTACAACACCTTATAACACAGTGGAAATAAACAATTGCTATATAATCCTGAAGCCTCCTGCGCCAAGCTCTCCAAGTATATCTGTAAAATCCCGACTACTCAATTGCACGTACAAATTTGGGCATCCAAGAGTTTAGGGTAAAAAAAAACAAAATAAACTCTGGGTCAGTCATGGGACTGGTGTGAGTAAACTACAACCACTTGGTTTAACTTAATTTTTTTTTTAAAGAAAGGATAATCGTAAAACCGATCTACACATAAACACGGACGGTGTTTACCTTACGATAACCCAAAACATTTCTTTAAAATCAATGCTCTTCTGATATTATAATAATGTCTAAATCAAATAAATAGCAATCTAGTGGAAAGCTTTCATCTCACGTTCCACATACATAATGTAAAATCAAAAACTAACGGCATTTATTTGGTAATGGATTCCAACTGGCAAGGTATGAGACCACCTTTCGACAGTGTATCTCTAGAGAGGAATACACTGGGTTCGACAAGAACATCTTGCAACTTAGGCAACACATGACCGGTCACTCATTTCGCGTGAGTGTACCAATGTATTATCACCAACAGTTGGGATCAACGACTGTTAGCCGAAAGAGTCAGCATAGAAAATAAATTAAAGAAATAAATGGATTTTCTCTAGATCAGGTGACAATATACCCTGATTGGCAGCTACCCACTTAGCCATGCGACCTACCCGATTTTATAACAATTCCTGGTTGTGAGGCTTGAGGTCATAAAGTACAGATCAAACTTTTATTTACTTTGAATGCCACATGAAACACCCCACCTCCGTTAAGGTCACTCACTAAGGGAATGCATTAACTTTGGTGAAGCATTTTGGGTAAAAGGCATAGATAATTTACAAGACAGACATATAAACAGCGGAAAACTGAAATCATTTCATAAATAATGTGGTTCAGTCAAAACATTACAAGCATTGTCTCAAAACCAAACTTCTAAATTATTACAATAAAACATCTATCTTGATTTAAAACTCCAAGTACATAAAGAAGCATAAAATAGTAGTAAAGCAGCATAAATCCCCAATAAAAGTGTAACCACAGCCATAGCCCAAGAAAAGAGAATCCAAGCAATACATATACTCTCTACAAGATGGAAAAGGTTTGCACTAAGCTGAAGTATTCCCTCCCCACGGACCTGGGGGGTGGGGTGGGGGTACAGAAGAAAAGAAGGCAAAAGAAAACGGGTCAGACATAAGCCTGGTAAGTCCAGTGATTATTCAGCATGTAAACAGGTAAAAGGATCATGACATGAATAAACTGAATATAGGACAATACCATAGCAATAAGATAACATAAGATAAGGCAAGATAAACTGAATATACTATCGCACTCATTTCCATTTCTCTTCACCTACTAACGAATGTTTCAACTAACATCATGTGTTCATAACAAAGTGGTCCCTTTTTCCGATCAACTTCTACTCTCATGCATTTATTACTTGTGTCATTTGGCCCCGCTGGATTGTAGATACATGTACTGGTCCCGCCATAGGGTGTATCAATTCCTATGGTGGAACCCGACACAAATTCTAGATGCACAGTGTATACTACTGATGCCCAATGCCTACTTTATCCACTCCAGAGTACGTGCACGCCCATACTCCGCTGGTACCTACACTGCTGCACCACCCGCCGCTATTTTGACTGCTTATAATCATCCCAGTAATTGTGCCCCACCCTGCCTAGTTCAGGGTACCGTGATACATCAATGTGGGTTACTGCTGAAATGGGTCCCCGTCACTAGGGTTTCCTAATCAACATGTTATAACGGTTAAGTGTTCTCACATTTACCTAACCCCACCCATCTGTTTCTCTAACATGTTGTATTGGTTAAGTGTTGCCTTAATTAACTTAACCCTACAATTCTTAGCCTGTCTGATCCTTAGCTTTAATTCATTCATTAAAGCACCAACCTCTCACATTAGACCTATATTGTTGCGGTCGCTGGATGTGCCAGGCAGTTCCGGGCAGTCTTACACCGCAACTCAATCTAACCTCAGGTTTTTGGGCTTAATGTGCTAACCTTTCACATTAGATCTATATTGTTGCGGTTGCTGGATGTGCCGGGCGGTTCCGGGCAGTCTTACACCATAACTCAATCTAACCTCGGGTTAGGCATGTTCATCTTTAGCCAATTTACGTATTTATCATATGTGTCAGAGTTTATGTCTTTTATGCCAATATTCCCCAAGTGTAGTTAGTACAAGTTTTATGCCACATTCACTTGCTATGCCCAAAATTTACTAAATTAAATTATACCCAATTTTCCTGCGTTATAATCGCATGTACAACGAGATTCAATCTAAGTTCCGAATGAACTTTGTATTCACAAAAGAAAATAAAAAGGGGAAAAATAAAGAAGGAGCACAAGAATTGACATAAGGAAAAATAGGCATGTAAAGGTATACCCAATTCAAGAATCATGTTTCAATAGGCATGTTGTACACTAATAATAAGTGCAGGAAAGCTAAGAAATTTACACCATAGGTATAAAGATAAGATAGGATTGGACTTAAGAGAATCACTAATTTTGATGTACAACATGATAAGTTCCGTCATATCAATCACAACAGTCTCATAGGCATGATAGGTTCCATTATGTCAATCGCAACAGTCTCATAGGCATGATAGGTTTCATTATGTCAGTCACAACAGTCCCATAGGCATGATAGGTGTCATTACATCAATCACAATAGTCTCATAGGCATAGGCAATTCAGATTTGATAAAAGGATAAGCATGAATTAGAATTAGGCATAGTTCTAAATCCGATTATTACAGTCATGATTTCTATTAGGTGCTTAAATCGGAATAATAACTGAACTTACAGAAAAAGGACAGATCTTGTATTTTAGGATCCGATTTCTGAATTTGTTAAGCAACCTTTGATGTAGACTTTTGATTTGAAGTTCTTCTAATCGATTTCTAGTTTGGATTTGATTTTCTAGTTTGTAGAAGATGAAGGAGGCTAGGCTAGCTTATAGATGAACAGCATGACGACACCATTGTTTTAGGGTTATGAGGTTAGGGTTTAGGTTTAGCTACGTATATATAGATGTCTAGGATTGATTCTAGCCTTTAGATTAGTCTACGAGAAATCAGAGCCATCCAAACCAAAGAGATGTGTCATCCAGCCAACACAACATGACACATAAGCCTTAATACCTCAAAATTTGTCATCATGCCAGTCAGAGAAGGCCACATCTGTTGGAAACTATATTGTTGGATTTTGATGGCAACAACTATACAATTATATCAAAGAACTTCTGAGCTAACTTGCAGGTACATGGGTATCAAAAAGAGAAAAGAAAATAAGTTCAACACGAAGATACACAGTACAAAAGAGGATAAAAGCGTATACATGAAGGATGTTAATCAATTATGTAGTGTTCAAGCATTTAAATATCTATTATGGTGATTGAAAATCTATTTGGACTCTAATGATGGAAGAAGACAAGAAGAAACAGACTCAAGAGCTTCAGAAGAATGCATATCATAAGTTGAGTGTACATAAAGTCATTATAGTCTAGAATTGTTAAAGCCCCACAAATTAACTTCAAATCACCTAAAATTTCTACATAACATCCAATATATCAAACATTTTTCATAATTTTTTGGGATTTTTTATTGCAAGAAAGACGGTAAAAAAAGTCAAAAAATGATGAATACAGAAGGCTGTTTTTGCAGAATTTTTCGCAGCAGAAAACGGTAGCATTTTATCCAGAAACGCTATTAAAGTTTAAACGGCTATATTCCGAAACGCTATGAAAGGGTATAACGGCTATATTTTGAATAGACATATGATAGCGTTTTTTGGCCAAACGCTACTGTTCAGTGCTGTCTTAAGTGCTGTAAATAACGGTTATATTTTATGAAAAGACACTTCGTTTTTCACCAAATCTTTTTAGTTTTTTGATCTTTCAGAAGGGTTGTGACTATTCTAATGACATCCCTTCATCATTATATAAACCCCAAACATCTCCATTGATTTTACAACAACTACTTTGATCAAATCTATTGATTTTGCTCTAAAATTGCTCTACAACTATCATTCTCCCAAATTCTGTTAAAAAGATCGATTATTTTCATTCACATCCTTTATAATCGATTTAATATTAATCCTAGCCTTTGTACATCCACTAAAATACCATTTGTAAGGGCTACAGGAGTATTGTACTATATTGTGACTACTCAGTGTTGTTTGGAAAACATTCAAAAGTCAAAAACCTTTGTAATTGTGAAGCCCTCTTCAGTGGTTGAGGCAAGAAATCCCGTTCAGTGGTTTGGGTAATTGTGTACCTATTACTCCGGGTTAAGTGAGAGTTTTAGTATTAGTGAAATTCCATAAGTGAGTCTGGGACTGGACGTAGGACAGTGGTTCGAACCAGTATAAATTGACTGTGTGATTTACTGCTTACTATTCTATTATATACTCTACATCATATTCTCCATACTACACGATCCTATACCGCTGCATAGCCTCTTTCAATAAGTGAGTCTGGGACTGGACGTAGGACAATGGTCCGAACCAGTATAAATTAACTGTGTGATTTACTGCTTACTATTCTATTATATACTCTACATCATATTCTCCATACTACACGATCCTATACCACTGCATAGACTCTTTCAACATCAGCTCAGGGCTATAAAAATTCGTCATAGGAATTGGATCTCAAAGGGGACCACTCCCTATGGGTGGTCGACACCTATGTCGACACCCCTATAGGGGGGTCGACACCTATGTCGACTCCCCCTGAGGGGGGTCGACATCACTGAGTGGGAAATTACCCGCTCAGCCCGCTCAGACTGAATTTCGAATTTTGAACAGTTTTGATTTTTAATTATTATTTTAGTTTAATTTCTGTTTAAACTAGAAATCTTCTAACCTCCATAACTTCTTCATACGGAGTCCGATTCACACAAACTCGAACTCTATCTCAAGAAGAATTCTGAGATGAACGCAATGGCTTAACCCATTTCCCTTCATTCCTCTTCTAAAAATTAAGTATTCTTTAATTCGTTACTTTTAATATTCACAGAAAATACGGGGTGTTACATTCTACCCTCTTTAAAGGATTTCGTCCCCAAAATCTATAAGTTAAGAAGAATGTATCCTAACATCCATCTACTAAACCATAAATCACAGGCATCCATTGTCCTTTAAAATATTTCTAATGCTTTCATGATCATATGAATAGTTTGTGTATATGTCCTTATCTAATGCAAAATCAGGCGGTCTACTGATTCAGTTGACCTCCTTAATGTGAATCATGTCGGTGCTATGAGTCCATCATGTATGCAATTATCCCTAATTGTATTTTGTTACTTCTACATGAGTGCACAATCATTCATAAAAATGCAACGTGCACATGATAACATATCAAGTTTCAATCCATATATAAAGACATATATGCATATGCAATATGAAAGTGACTGAGCTGATCTAGTACCGTGTGTGTGTGTGTATATGCATCCACGAGCAACCACTAGAAACCACTTGCAACTACTTGCAACCATCAATCATAACATGTTTACATCCATTGGTTTCTACCTAAGGATTAAGAAATTGGACTGAGGAGATATACTTAAGAGATAGATACAAGCATGCATAAACTTTTGGAAAAAGAGATCAAGGATGTACCCTCAAAAAGATAAGGGTAGGCTGCGCGTATCTTGTCCTCAGTCTCCCAAGTCGCGTCTTCCTCAGTATCACTCCACTGTACTTTAACTAGCTTGACCTCACGATTGCGTAGCTATTTAACTTCGGTACCCAAGATACGAGTTGGAACACTTCTCACCATTTCTTCTCGTTCCACTTCTATTTCCTCTAGTATGTTTGGCTCCACAACTTCAGCAGAAAGCACTTTCGTAGATGAGAGAGATGAAAGATATTATGTACTCCAGCCAATCTTTCGAGAATCTCTACTTTATAAGCCATCTTCCCAATCCTCTCAATGATAGGAAATGGCCCTACAAATCTTGGTACCAATTTTCCTAAGGACCCAAAGCGAACGACATTCTTCAAAGGAGATACTTTAAGAAAAACTCTGTCTCCAACCTCAAACTCAAGGTCGGTCCTTCTTTTATCAGTGTAGGACTTCTGTCTATGTTGTGCGGTCTTCATTCGTCTTCGTATCAAGTCCACCTTCTCTGAAGTTTCTCTAATCATGTCAGGTCCAAGTACGAGCTTGTCTGTAGACTCCCACCAACAAGTTGGTGATCAACATGGTCTCCCATACAAGGCCTCAAAGGGTGCCATGCCTATGGTGGCTTGGTAGCTATTGTTGTAGGCGAACTCCACCAAAGGAAGGTGATCCTCCCATATTCCCCCAAAATCGAGAATGCACAATCTCAAGAGATATTCTAATACTCTGTTCACCCTTTCCGTCTGACCATTGGTTTGAGGGTGATAGGCAGTGCTTAAGCATAGCTGTATGCCTACAGCCTCTTGCAAATTCTTCCAAAACTCGCTCGTAAAGATAGGATCTCGATCACTTAATATGCTAGAGGGTATTCCATGCAATCGAACTACCTCTTTAAGATAAATGGATGCTAACGATGAGGCAGTCCTTCTACTCTTAACAGGTATAAAGTGAGCGTTTTTAGTGAGCATGTCTACTATTACCCAAATACTGGTATTGCCCCTTCTTGATCTACGCAACCTATCAATAAAGTCCATCGAAATGATATCCCATTTCCACTGTGGGACCTCTAGAGGATGAAGCAGACCACCAGGCTTCTTCTGCTCTACCTTGACTTGTCGGCATATTAAGAATTTAGAGACAAACTCAGCTACATCCTTCTTCATGCCATTCCAAAAGAAAACCCTTTTTATGTCTTTATACATCTTGTCCCCACCTAGGTGTATGGTCAACTTAGAATGGTGTGCTTCTTCGAGAACAGTTTTCACCAAATCCGTTGCTTGTGGGACGCATAGTCTTCCATCCCGTCTCATCCAACCCTTGCTATCGATGGAGTATTTATTGAGGTGACTAGAAGTCTCACCTCTAGTTTGCTTATCCATCACATCAACTAGCTGAGGGTCTTCACGTTGCGCGGTTCCTGTTGAGTCCAAAAGAGTAGGCCGCACCTCTAGCAAAGCTAACAAACCAGGTACAAATTCAAAGGAGGGTCTAAAGTCAAAGTTTGTCGTGTACTCCAAGCTTTGCCTTTCTATAAAGAGAGGACTTAAGGTCAGCTTTTTCCTACTTAAGGTGTCCGCTACCACATTGCCCTTGCCAGGGGTATAAGAAATCTCAAAATCGTATGAGGCAAGAAATTCCACCCACCTTTGTTGTCTTAAGTTAAGATCTTTCTGTGAGAAAAGGTACTTTAACGATTTATGGTCAGTAAACAATTCAAACCTTTCTCCTAGTAGGTAATGACGACATGACTTAAGAGCGAAAACAGTGGCAGCTAACTCTAAATCATGAGTTGGGTAGTTTTTCTCATGTACCTTCAACTACCTTCCCCCATAACAAACTACTTTGCCTTCTTGCATCAAGACAGCGCCTAGTCCGGTACCGCATGCGTCTGTGTATACCTTAAACATCTTACTCCCATCAGGCAATGTCAGAACCGGGGCAGTTGTTAGAGCCCTTTTCAATCGTTGGAAAGCAACATCACAATCCAAATCCCAGGCAAAAGTTAGGCTCTTCTTCGTCAACCTAGTAAGTAGGGCTGAGATCTTCGCAAAGTCCTTAATGAACTTTCTGTAAAAGCCCGCTAGCCCAAGAAAACTTCGTACCTCGGTTGCATTCCATGGAATCTTCCAATCTTGCACCACAACTACTTTTGCGGGATCCACAGCTATTCCCTCTTTGGACACCACATGTCCAAGAAACCTTACTTCATCTCTCCAAAAATGACATTTGGAGAATTTTGCTTTCAACTGATGTGCACGAAGAGTATCCCTAAATTCCCTTAAATGCAATGCATGTTCTTCCTCACTTTTTGAGAAAATCATAATGTCGTCCACGAAGACCACTACAAATTTATTAAGGAACTCTCTGAACACCCTACTCATCAAGTCTACGAAGTAGGCGGGTGCGTTTGTCAAGACGAAAGGCATGACAAGACATTCGAAGAAACCATCCGGGGTCCTGAATGCGGTTTTATATATGCTATCTTCAGCCACTCTTAGCCGATGAAATCCGGTAGCCAGATCTAATTAGGAGAAAACCGAGGCACCTATGAGCTGGTCGAACAAGTCGTCTATTCTAGGAAGTGGGTGCCTATTCTTCTTAGTCAGCTTGTTTAGCTCCCTATAGTCCACGCACAGGCGAAGTGAACCATCCGCTTTGGTTGCAAACACCACTGGAGCGCACCCCGTTCAGAAATACTCCGCCTTATGAACCCCTTTTCAAGCAACTCTTTAACTTTCTTGCTGAGCTCTTTCTTTTCCCTTGGAGCCATGTGTCTAACGGGTAAAGCAACAAGTTTTGCATTATCAACAAGGTATATGCGGAAGTCTATCTCTCGCTTTGGAGGCAAACCCTTCACCTCTTCAAAGACATCAGAGTATTCACGGACTACTCTAACAGGTTGCAAGTTTTCAATAGATGCATCAAGAGATTCTAGGTAGCTAAGCATAATAGAATTCACGGGATTACAAGAGATTTCGAGAGTGTTACCGAGGGGAGTCATAAGTCTAACCACTCTCTTTTCACAATTGAGGATGGCACCATTACTAGATAACCAATCCATGCCTAGAATCAACCCATAGCCCGTGAAACCCATAACATAAGCATTACATCTAAACCCAACGCTTAGTATAGAAATTTCCAAATCCAAACAAATCATTGATAAATAGGCTGAACCCCCAATTGGATTTGAAACAACCATGGGATCCTCTACTATATTGGTATCTAGGTGCAGAGATTCAACTAAAGCAGTAGATATAAAAGAGTGCGATGCGCCAGAATCAAAAAGAGTACGAACTGGATGATCAGAAAGATAAACTAAACTCTCAAAAGAAATATTTTTACCTCTTTCTTGGGGAGGTGCAATGAGAGTGTGAATCTTCCCTCCAGAAGTAGATCCAGGCGTCTGCCCTTGCCCCTGCCTTTTGGGGCAATCCTTAGCCATATGTCCTGTCTCGCCGCATTGAAAGCAACCACCCATCTTCCTCTTCTTCTTCCTGCAGTCTTTAATTAGATGTCCAGGTATGCCACAAAATTTACACTTCCTCTTGTCACGGGGTTTGTTATTCTTCCCGCCTTTCTTGGAATCCGTCTTCTTATTCTGCGATCCCTCCACTTTCTTGTCTGGAGGTTCTTCCACCTTTTCCTCTTTCTTGCCATCCTTGTCTTCCTCCTGTAACAATGTCATGTCCACCAATCTCTCAAAAGTCGCACCCATAGGTATATGGGACATAGCTAGGCTATGTAGTGGATCATTTAACCCTTTAATGAATCGGAGAGCCTTTTTTTGTGGAGTGTTTACTAACTCCAGTCTGAATCTAGCCAACTGGCTGAATTGGTTGACGTATTCCTTAACCGATAGGCTTCCCTGTTTGAGTGCTAAGAACTTCTCCGTCTGTAGACTTCGTTCAGCTTGCGAGAAGAACTTGATTTCAAATCTCATTCTGAAATCCTCCCAAGTTTCAACTGGTCTCTCAGCATTAGTAACTTCCCACCAGTAAGAGGCTTCACCCTTAAGTAACCATTCAACCAATTGTATCTTCTACTTATCGTCCACTTCGAAGATAAAAAACAAATCTTCTATTTCCTTGAGCCAGTTTCTTGCTTCCACAAATAACTCAGTCCCATTAAAGTTCTTTCCACCCATAGCTCGAAAGTCTCTTCATATCTTCGAGAAAGCATTCACACACGGAGGAGGAGGAGGTGGAACGGCTGCAACTGGGGGAGGAGAAACGTCTGTTGGGCCTGCATCATTAGCCCTAGCCTCTAGATACCTTCTGAACCAGCCAGGTATCAGTACGCCCTCGGGAAGATTAAGATCCCAGACATGCTGAAACGAAAAGAAAAATCAAAACAAAGGATAGAAAGATTGTGCATATAGCTTTGGGGATTATGCATTTAAAATAAAACAACACTTTTCTTGAAAATGCTTCTTTAAATTTCTTTTTGAAAAAAAAATAGTTTGCAAAAACTTTTATCTGATCTGGTAAACCATCTCTCTGATACCAAGTGAAACACCCCACCTCCGTTAAGGTCACTTACTAAGGGAATGCATTAACTTTGGTGAAGCATTTTGTGTAAAAGGCATAGATAATTTACAAGACAGACATATAAACAGCGGAAAACTGAAATCATTTCATAAATAACGTGGTTCAGTCAAAACATTAGAAGCATTGTCCCAAAACCCAACTTCTAAATTATTACAATAAAACATCTGTCTTGATTTGAAACTCCAAGTACATAAAGAAGCATAAAACAGTAGTAAAGCAGCATAAATCCCCTATAAAAGTGTAACCATAGCCATAGCTCAAGAAAAGAGAATCCATGCAATACATCTACTCTCTACAAGCTGGAAAAGATCTGCACCAAGCTGAAGTATTCCCTCCCTGCGGACCGGGGGGGGGGGGGGGGAGGACGGAAGAAAAGAAGGCGAAAGAAAACAGGTCAGACATAAGCCTGTTAAGTCAAGTGATTATTCAGCATGTAAACAGGTAAAAGGATCATGACATGAATAAACTGAATATAGGACAATACCATAGCAATAAGATAACATAAGAAAAGGCAAGATAAACTGAATATACTATCGCAATCATTTCCATTTCTCTTCACCTACTAACGAATGTTTCAACTACCATCATGTATTCATAACAAAGTGGTCCCTTTTTCCGATCGGTTTCTACTCGCATGCATTTATTACTTGTGTCATTCGGCCCCGCTTCATTGTAGATACCTGTGCTGGTCCCGCCATAGGGTGTATCAATTCCTATGGTGGCAACCCGACACAAATTCTAGATGCACAGTGTATACTACTAATGCCCAGTGCCTGCTTTATCCACTCTGGAGTACGTGCACGCCCATACTCCGCCAGAACCTACACTGCTGCACCACCCGCTGCTATTTTGAAAGCTTATAATCAGCCCAGTAGCCCACCCTGCCTAGTTCAGGGTACCGTGATACATCTATGTGGGTTACTGCTGAAATGGGTCCCCGTCACTAGGGTTTCCTAATCAACATGTTATAACGGTTAAGTGTTCTCACATTTACCTAACCCCACCCATCTGTTTCTCTAACATGTTGTATTGGTTTAAGTGTTGCCTTAATTAACTTAACCCTACCATTCTTAGCTGGTCTGTTCCTTAGCTTTAATTCATTCATTAAACCACCAACCTCTCACATTAGATATATACTATTGCGGTCGCTGGATGTGCTGGGCGGTTCCGGGCAGTCTTACACCACAACTCAATCTAACTTCGGGTTTTTGGGCTTAATGCGCTAACCTCTCTCACATTAGATCTATATTGTTGCGGTCGCTGGATGTGCCGGGCAGTTCCGGGCAGTCATACACCGCAACTCAATCTAACCTTGAGTTAGGAATATTCATCTTTAGCCAATTTACATATTTGTCATATGTGTCAGAGTTTATGTCTTTTTATGCCAATATTCCCCAAGTGTAGCCAGTACAAATTTTGTTCCACATTCACTTGCTATGCCCAAAATTTACTAAATTAAATTATACCCAATTTTCCCGCGTTATAATTGCACGTACAACGAGATTCAATCTAAGTTCCGAATGAACTTAGTATTCACAAAAGAAAATAAAAAGGGGAAAAATCGAGAAGGAGCATAAAAATTGACAAAAGGAAAATTAGGTATGTAAAGGTATACCCAATTCAAGAATCATGTTTCAACAGGCATGTTGTACATTATTAATAAGTGTGGGCAAGCTAAGAAATTTACACCATAGGTATAAAGATTAGATAGGATTGGACTTAAGAGAATCACTAATTTTGATGTACAACATGATAAGTTTCGTCATATCAATCACAACAGTCTCATAGGCATGATAGGTTCCATTATGTCAGTCGCAACAATCTCTTAGGCATGATAGGTTTCATTATGTCAGTCACAACAGTCCCATAGGCATGATAGGTGTCATTACATCAATTACAATAGTCTCATAGGCATATGCAATTCAGATTTGACAAAAGTATAAGCATGAATTAGAATTAGGCATAGTTCTAAATCCGATTATTACAGTCATGATTTATATTAGGTGTTTACATTGGAATAATAATTGAACTTACAGAAAAAGGACGGATCTTGTATTCTGGGATATGATTTCTTAATTTGTTAAGCTAATCCTTTAATGTAGACTTTTGATTTAAAGTTCTTCTAATCAATTTCTAGTTTGGATTTGATTTTCTAGTTTGGAGAAGATGAAGGAGGCTAGGCTAGCTTGTAGATGAACAGCATGACGACACCATAGTTTTAGGGTTATGAGGTTAGGGTTTAGGTTTAGCTACATATATATAGATATCTAGGATTAATTATAGCCTTTAGATTAGTCTAGGAGAAATCAGAGCCATCCTAACCAAAGAGATATGCCATCCATCCAACCACAGCATCACGCATAAGCCCTAATACCTCAGAATTTGTCATCAGGCCAATCAGAGAAGGATACATCAACTCAGGGCTATAAAAATTCGTCACAGGAATTGGATCTCAAAGGGGTCGACTCCACCTATGTCGACTCCCCCTGGGGGGGGGGGGGGGGGCGATACCTCTGAGCGGGAAATTTCCCGCTC
Organism: Allium sativum; assembly: GCA_030737875.1. Lineage (NCBI taxonomy): Eukaryota > Viridiplantae > Streptophyta > Magnoliopsida > Asparagales > Amaryllidaceae > Allium > Allium sativum. The sequence goes on from CM060922.1 coordinate 517,209,242, forward strand.
AGCCCGCTCTGACCGAATTTCGAATTTTGAACAGTTTTGACTTTTAATTATTATTTTAATTTAATTTCTGTTTAAACTAGAAATCTTCTAACCTCTATAACTTCTTCATACGGAGTTCGATTTACGCAAACTCGGACTCTATCTCAAGCAGAATTTCGAGACGAACGCAATGGCGTAACCTATTTCCCTTAATTCCTCTTCTAAAAATTAAGTATTCTTTAATTCGTTACTTTTAATATTCATAGAAAATACGGGGTGTTACACCACATCGTCATACCCGCCAAATCACAAATTGATTTCTCCAAAAATACCATGGGTATACAGCTAAGGAAAATGAATTCCTCTACCGCCAAATGTAAATATGTTTAAATAGATCAACTTACGTTATCGATTAGATATACTCTACCACACATTCTTCCATACAGTTTGTCCTGGGACTGGACAAACCGAAGACACTATTATGTAATCCCATCTTAGGCAATTTCTATCTAGGATTTGCTAGAACAGCCCTTGCATAAACTCCGTCTTCAATTATCTTCATTATATTTTTATTTGCAATGCTAATGCCCGTACTGGAGATTATTTCCAAATGGAAATTTTATCGACCAATCATCAATCAACATTTTTCGCTTTAAATTAATTTATCATTAATTTATTCATTTCCCGTTTCCAAATATTCGTAAATTCTTATTTTGTAAATTTAGAAAATATACGTTACTAACATTGGAAAATATTTCCATTTCTTATTCATGCATTACTATCTTCCCACATCTATCTGTCTCTAACTGTAAACTAGTAAGAAACAACTTCCTAAGTATAAACCCCGAAGGCCGAAACCAACATCAAATCAATACCCAGAAAGCCATCCAACTTAATTAATCTCTAGTCAGTTTCTAATTTCCTTAACTCCATTTTTAAATTCTTATTTCAGCAATTTCCTTTATAATATCCTCTTTTCAGAAAATATTTGCTTAAATCCCTTATTCACATCAAATGTGAATAATATTCCTTCTATACAATCAAAACAGTTTTGATTTTGCATTTAAAAACAATATCACAAAACCAAATTCTGTTTATACTTTTATTTATAGAATTATTCATAAAAATCTTATTTTTTGTCCGACACTGATAATCTTACTGATAATTCCCTTTATAATAGCTACGTTCACATTCCATTTCAAATATCGGTGTTAAAACCGATTTTTACTTCTCTATAAATATTTAGGTTTTATATTTTATTTATTTATCCACTGTAAATATTCTAATTAATTTATAAACATTGTTTATAAATTATTCTTCTCAATTTATCTGTTAAAACTTGTTTCTATTTAATATCTACTTTAAATCAGTCTTCTCGTAATTCTTTTATAACTCGCAATTCCCTTTTTATAATTCTATTAATTTTAAAAAAATCATACCCATCCCATATAACGATTAATAACTTTCTACAGAAGTTTTCTATTTAATTTCCAAATATTTCCTTTTGAAAAAATCTATTGATTTTATAAAATTCTTAAATTTAATACCCACTTCAAAATTCTTTATATATATTTCCAATATTTACTTATTGTATTTAAAATACCAAATAAAAAGGATCTATATCGTCCAAACACACACAATCAGTTTCAGATAATATACCACAATATATGAAAATAGTAATATAAATATTGAGGAATCTAGTTGGATCCCTCCAACCTGTTTCCCTGCATCCACAGATGTTAAACATAAATAACACCAATTTCATTTCAATATGAAATATTCTGACAAACAGAATAAATATTTAATTAACGATATATATAACTAGATCTATAATCTCAACCAATTAATTAGAAGTTCATCCAAACAATCAACACATAGAAATCAACAATCATTTATTAATACTAAATTACGTTATAAACTGAAAAGAGTTAGTGAGTTTTACTCACTTTGGTCGTTTGTCGTTAAGTAACGATAAACCATCGTTGATTTGATTCACGTGTTTAATTTCACCATAAATAGAGACAAGCTCCAAATCGCTACAAATCAGTTCCATGGTATAGCCCTCTTCCATACTATCCCAACGGATCTTGTTTCGTTGAATTCTGTTAACGTATGGAGAAGTTACACATAATACAATTTTGAATATAATAAGTCGATTATTAACTTATATAATAATTAATTATATTACCCTAATTATTGTTTAACACTTAACCCCACCATTACTACTAATCATATTCCTCATCCACTTCTACATGTCGCGTCGAAACTGCCTGAAGCATAAACCAAAAATGCCGAGCTTCTCCTCCCTACATCTCCTTTATTACTTCACAATTTCCCAAACATAAACTATCATCTTCTTTCTCATCTCAATCTCCTTCTTCCTATATCTTCAAACTCAAGCCCGTACCCACCAATGAAAACGGGATCCCAGCTTCTCACGACTCCAGTAAAAAAAAGCCGCGACACAAAATTTCTCAAAAACCCTTGAATAAAACATAGTTGATGCTAAATCCACCTACGATCTCAAGTCCAACAACTGTTCTTCAATCTGATTCTTATATCACCGAAATTCGTGAACCCTACTTCCGCTAGAAACACCCAATACCCCGAAAATATGAATCGCATCTCTTAATACATGCACTAGAGTGAATAGCGACTCAAACTAAGATCAACGCATTTGATTTTAGGATTCTAGATTTTTTTTTCTACAAAATTTAATTGTATTTTGAAGGCATGAAATTGTTGAGCTGTGAAGAAAATATACGGCGCATTTCCGTGTTGGCCAGAGGAAGAAAATTTTAAGGTTAGAGAGGAAATGTGTTGTATTTATAATGATAGCTAGCTTCTAGGGTAAGCTTCCCATTTTATTTTATTAAATTTTATTATACCGTTGTCTGTATTTATGGTTTAAAAATCCGTGGGATTACACACGATATCCAATTAAGATTAAAATGGACATGCAGCTATGGTTCGACATTACAGACCCAACGAAACTTGTTTCGTCGAATTCCGAGTCTGTTTGCTCACACTGTGTATTTTTAAAGTCAAATTATTGACTGTTTTTCACAGTAAAATCCCGTACGACCACATACTAACTCCAAAAATCACAAAATTTGAAATTTAACAATAATTTAATATTCCAGTTCCAACAAAATTAATTTCGTCGAAAACAAAGGCCATTTGCAAAAATGACTATTTTCTAAGGTCTAATTAAACCAATAAAATGTTAATATATTCAAAAAAATAATAATAAATATTTATAAATTAGTATTACCCTATATATTCACATAAAATATTATCTAGCTCTAAAATAAACATATCTGGATTTATAACTCGATATTCGATTTATATTAAAAATCCTTTTATAATATAAATAAATCGTTAAAAATTATAACGAATTCCATAACGACTTTTTGAAAATTTGATTTGGACATAACTCATAATCTACACGACAAAATCTTAATTTTTCTCTTCATTAGAAAAATGTAGTTCATCAGATCCGAACATTTCTTGTTTCACAGAAATCCGACTTAAAACAAATTCTTTATACTCAATTGAAGTTCAAAACTCAATATTACAAACTACCGCGACGTTACGAATTCGATTTTAATTATATTACAATTAATACATTCAAGCGTCGTTTTATAAATAAATTCGTTATTATAATTCAATTCTAAACTGAATTAAATACTATAAATAGTCCAATTCACACAATATTGCGAATTCTACTATTTTTGACTATTTCAGAATTTATAATTTATTATCCCATTATAAATATTAATTAAATACAGGACATTACAGGGAGAAGTCTTCCTATGCCAAGTGGATCTGGAAGTGATCAAGAGAATTACAATGCAATGAACAACCTTCATGACGACATCTGAAATCAGTCGTAATCGACGGCTCAAAAGATCTAGGCTCTGAATTTAGGATGTTAATAATTGATTGCAAGTCCAGGTCCTGCATGCAACGTTGTTTTGACATATAATTACGAGTAACTAGTGTGTAACCCGTGCGTTGCACTCGATAATATTATAAAATATAGATTTTAAAATTTTAGTTAAAATTGGAACTTTATTATACAACACACGGTAATAAGGCAAGATAAATATAAAATAATAATTGTTGTTTTTTATACATGATATATGCTTGTAATTTATATTTTTTGAAGGAAAACTATAATTTTATTATTCTTACTACTACTATTAGCAAGTATTCTAGTTAAAATTAACATACTATAAATATTTAGATAAATAAAAAATATTATTTGACTTATTTTTTTATATATGTTAAATTTGAAATTATGTAATTAGTTAAAATATATTGACTTAATAGTAAATAATTTGAATAAATTGAAAAGGATTCTATAAAAAGATTACAAAGATTTTAATATCGAGTTATTTGAAGTTAAAAATAGAATTTTTTATGTTGTGTATGATAAATGTATTATTTGTGTACATAAATGGTTATAGTTAATTTACAAATTCACATTGTTATTATTGTTCATATACATAAATAAATAAATATATATATATATATGTAATTAATCTGTATATCTATATAGTTAAATACAAAAAAATTGTTGTTGTTTTTATAAACAAGTGGATGTATACATATATGACTGATATATAGATTATTCTTTAAATTTGAGATTTCGTAAACAATTTAAATACATAAATCTAAACATGATAGGAAATAGTCGATGAAGCTGTACATAACTATAAAATGTCAATATATGGATATTTAAAGTTAAAAAGCAGAATTCAACAATGAATATAAATTTATTGAAATAAATGAATAATAAATTAGTTTAGGTAATGTTATGGATGTAAAATATTTATGATAACTGAATTATGTATCTTTAAATTTAAATAAAAAATCTATTCAATGGCTTTTTTAACATTACTGTGATATAAAACTAAACGGTCACATTTAAGGATTTATTAGATGAACTAATAAATATTTATCAATTAAATTTATTCTAATAAATTAAAAAGAAGATCTCATGGTTAATTAAAAATATATCGATGTAAATGTACAAATTTATGTGACATTGAGGTGAGTTTTGTAAGCAACCGTAGAAATTTCATAATATAGGCACTTTAGCTAAAATAAAAATTGTACAATATAATGCACCAATGTATCGATATAGAAGAATCATAAATAAAATTTGCAATCGTTGCTTATATATGATCATGTTATGTGATCGATATATTTGTATATCCAAATGAATTTTATACCCTTTGTTGTTAATTTGAATATTGTACAAATATTTAAATTTTCATATATTTATGATTTATTTATCACATCAACAATGAATAAGTTACTAAGTTTGATTATAGTTTTAAGATTCTCGATCAACTCTAACAAATAAAGTCAAATATAAATTATTAGAAGAGAACTGAGTTACTTCAGTAGGAGGTTGTAGGAATTGTAAAATTAAAGTAATTGCTGTAAAAAAATAATTTTGTAATGGAAGATGAATCTGTTGATATTTTCTGATATTATTTTTTGTTTTATCTCAAAATTTAATTTTGCACTTAATCTCACATTTTTGAAAATAATTTTCTTTGTTAAAGTGCAATTTTTTTGCAGACACAGAAATATTTTTTATTTTTATTATAGTAATTTATAGGTTAACTCGAGATAAAAATAATAATGTTTCTTAAACATTTATCTGATAAACAAAATCTATGTATTAAAAAATTATAGAGTGTATTTTACAAAAATTCCTTATTGTTTATGTTATACTACATGTCGTATGACTTATGTGTTTTATTTTAATGAAAATGCAATTTTTATCAATATAGGTACGATTTATATTATTGAAATTTTCATATTGTCATTAGTGACCAAACTAATGAATATTGATTAATTGCATTTATCTTATTATTTCAAGCTAAACATTTTATAATTGCTTTATAAATATGGACCGAAATGTAAATGAAGTAATGTGGGTTTGTAAATAGTTGTGCTAATTTTAAATATCGGTATTTTGAGTAAAATGTGGAATTTATAATGCAATGCATGATAAATAAATTTTACCATTTTAAGTATAGATATTTTAAGTTAAATGTTGCATGATAAATATCTTTTACCATTTTAAATATATGTCTTTCAAGGTAAATGTTAATAGAATAAAAAATTGAACTTGTTATTGTTGTTTTTTGTGATCTATATATTGCAATTGAATAAAAAAAAATTATTTTATCATTTTTATTAGTACAGTAGTCATACACATATTGAATTATCGTTCTTTAATATCTACCAAAAATATTAGCTAACTATTTTTTTATATCATTTTGTGCGAACCCATGCTTTGCACATGGGTTTGCGATAAAAAAGTTTTAACATTGTATTATGAAGATGGAAGTGATATAAAGCCTAAATTTCGTCGATTAATGTTTATAAAAATATGATCTATATCATTTTATGAATATTTAGAAATTTGCTGACATGCAATAAAATTTAATTAATAATTATATATATATATATGGAAAATTTTATTTGGACATAAAAATTTGATACAAATTGAATGATACAAAATCTTGATCATTGGATGACTCCCTGATTTCCACTCCTCAACCACTAAAGCATACTTAAGATTTAAATGATATCTTAGAAATAAATAGGCAGATCAAAATAAAACTTCTATGTGATGTTTCTATTATTAATAGCTGACATGTGAAATGCATAGCCATAAATAATAATTGAAAAAAAATTAAAACAATGACAACTGAATTTAAAAGCAAAAAGTCATGAGTTATGAATTACAACAACCACGAAATGTAATTTATAACGTTGCTGTTGATGCTCAAATACACTATATACGTGAGTTAAATAGCTGGTTTCACTTTGATTCATTACATTAGATCATGTCCATGTGAGCATTTTGATTCTTACAATAATTCAGCCATTCAAGGCAATTCCCATTTTTGTACAATTGATGCATTGCAGCAGTCCACCGAGGAATTTTTCTTTTTAATGCTCGTGTTGTCCTACCTAGTTTCATCTCTCATTTTATAATATGTATTCTAAGTATTATTGATAGTGGTTAGTGTTTAGTAGCACAGAATCTGAAAAACATTAGTATGCAACGTAAGTGAATTTTACAGTAATATACAATATTTATACTGTAACTGCCAAAAAAGTATTTTTATGAGTTGGGAATGCAACAAATTAAAAATGAGTTTTTTACTCGACTTGCATTTTTACTCAAACAAGGTACCAATGCTATCTAGTGTGAAATCATCACTCACATAATACTTTTGTGTATTTTTAATAATATAGTTTTACAGATTCCATTAACTATGCTACTATGGTTTTCAGTTGGAAATAGCTTAACCATACAAATGTAAATGCAAAACAGACACTAAAAGTGTAAAGCGCGTGTTAATGATATCATTACCCAATTATATTTTAACTTTAAAACATGGTATTAGTTTTATAAGAATGTCAAAAGTAAGGTTTGTTTTCATCATTATATCGCAAATGTTGTAAGCTTTTTTTGTAGTAAGCATTGTTGACATAAAATTCAACTTTAAAAGCCATATTTTTTAAAAGAGAATTTAATTTATTATTACATGAAACAATAGCCAGTTGAAGCGAATATTGAGTTAACTACATCGATCCTATGTAGTTGTACATCATAGTTCAACTCACAGCCCCAAACAGCTATAGACACTAATGAAAATGAATTGAATACATTATACGCTAAAGATAGTATACATCTGGACACATTTAAGTATATAAAAATTATGAATGTTTAACAACTATGGAAGACATACATGAAGCAATCACAAAATGGAACCAAAGGACTCATCATAAGCATGGCTGATCAAAATTTGAGCGTTCCTATCTATTTATCACTGCACTTGCTATAAGCAAAATTATGCTGAAAACCTCAGACTGTCTCAATACTTCATTGTGCAGCAGCAAGGAAGAAACTCCTTATTTGATTGCTACATCATGCTCAGGACATTTTTCGGTTAGGCAGGCAAGTCAACCAAATGGGTAGAGCTCACCTTGTCGGCCAACCACTTGGAAATACTCAACAAATCCAATAAGAGCGCCAATGAAATAAAATTGAATCTATATGGATAATTAGCAAATTACCTTTAATCTTTTTAGTTGTGCTACTTTGGTTCATCAACAATGCAATCAATAATTCAATTCTTGGTTTGAATAATGTAACAACCCGGAAAATCTGAACCAGTTTAAAATTTTTAAATTGGCTATTTTAGTGAATTTTAAACATTTAAAATAAATATTTTAAATAATAACGAAGAAAATTATGTTTGAATCGAAGTTTGAAAATAAATATAATTATTTTGAATTATAAACATGGCCTGAAATGGCGCGGCAGTTTCAAAATTTGAATTCAAATTTTGACTGACTGTACCGGGAGCAGAATAAAACGGATTTTAGTGAAACCAAAAATATTTAAATCTGTTAGTGATTATCTTTCTAACGAATCTGAAAAATCGAATTTTCATAGCGAGAGTCAAAAGTTATGGCCAAATGAATTTTCAGAAAGGTCGCTATAGAATTTATATCACCCTTGAAAATAGACATTTTGCAAACGACCTCAGATTTCAACGAAACCACTTTTGTTGGATTCGGGATGTCAAATGATTGCTAGGTTTCAATTTCATAATTTTTGAAGTTAATATGTGAGCGTGGCAAAGGAAAATGTGTTTTGGTCAATTTACAGTTAAATTGGATCGACCAGAAAATGGCCATTTTTAAAACGGTCTCAGAATTCGACGAAACTAGTTTTTTTGGGACTGTATCAACAAAAATAGCTAGATTTATTTTTCGGGAATTTTTAGAATCAGTATGTGGCCCCGGCAAATTGAAATGTACGTTCAAATCGAATATTGAATGTTTTATATTTTAATTTGAAGGAAAACTGACTGAAACATTCGAATGGGCCTTCGAAACATATCCCATTGTGTTCAGAATGGGGGTATTTAGCTGGGGACGACAGTCGTTGGGTTTGGATTGGAGCTAGTATGTGAAGAAGGGTATTTTATAGTTTTAAAAGTATATAAATAAATAAATAAAATCCTATTGGTCCATCGTTACTCTCTCTCTCCCCGATCCTCTATACGGCGACGATGGAAAAGGGTTCTTCTCTCCTCCTTTCCTCCTCCTACATGCATCGAAACCACATGCTCCTTTGGAGTTTTTCGTAGAGCCGAGCCTCCTCTTCAAATCCATATAAGGATTGATTTTTTTTCCTTGGCCTGAATCTCGAGAATCGCGCCCGGGAACTCGTCGCGTTTGGAGCTCCGCCGTGACTCCTAGTGGCCGTCGATCTGAGCGTGGTGGCCATCGTCGGAAAGCCCTTTCGAAGGCCTACGTCGTGGCACAACTGGATCTGGGTCCCGAGCAACGGATTTGACGAAAACGGCAAACCTAGTTTTGAAGAAAATAGAGAGGTATACGGCCTTTATTCTATTTTATAGTTTATAGCACTTTAAAGCGCTACGGTTTTTGATTTCACTGTAAAAATCATATCTTTCTCGTTTGTTGATGAAATTCAGTGAAACAAGAGATAGTGGACTCGTGTGGACGTCTTCTACATTTTAGAAGAGACCACATATTTTTCTGAGCCTTCTGCAATTTTTGGTAGAGCGGAACCCAATGTGAGATTTCTAATATATAAACGATATGGAAAACAATGATGTATAAATTATATAGTCGATGTATGAGTTATATAAGCGTTGTACACCTCATGTATAAGCGTTGTATAAGTTGTATGTTCGATGTATAAGTTATATATGCGTTGTAAAAATTATATGTGCGTTGAAATAAATTGAAATAATATTGAAATGAAATTGAAATATAGTTATATACGTGTGTATATATATATATATATACACTCCCCTCGTCCATAGACCATGGACGATATATATTGGTTGTGATATTGTTTGGATTATTGGTTGATGTGAAATTTGGTGAGTACCATAATTGGTTGATTTGAAATGATTGATTGTGATTGAAATCCCAATAGGATTAGTATATGGGAAAATTCGCCTGCGTGCGAACTAGATATTGAAAATCCCCATTGTCAAAAACCTCGAGGTTTTAAGGTAGAGCGAGGAGCCGTACTAGGGACGGTCCCGGTTTTAACTACACTGCCGTTATGCTACCGAAATTTTCAATAATATTCATGTGTAAGAATTATTTTCATGTGTTGAAACTATATTCGTGTGTTCAATAGAAATTCATGTGTTGAATGAGTTCATGTGTTGAGTAAATTATTTGAAAGATAAAATTCACATTTTTATTATATATGTAGCCTATATAAAATATATTAGTATTTTAAATAAATTGTTTTAACACCAAAAATAACATTTTTACCTTATGTATAGACTATATAAAAAATCGTGTTTTGAAATAAATTGTTTTACAATAAAAATCACATTTTTATTATATACATCAACTATAGAAAATATTCATGTGTTGAATAAAGGGCTAGAACGATAAAAAAACATATTTTATCGTATGTGTGAAGTCGAAAACGTTCATGTGTAGAATATATAGATTGAACAATAAAATCTACATTTTTATTGTGAATATGAAGTGTTAAAAATGGTGATGTGTGGAATAAATATTTTCGATGATAAAAATATCATTTTTTCAAATATATAAAGTGGATATGGTTTTGAAATCGAAGAAAGAATTATATTTATATATATTTATATAAATATAACTAAAACAAATCGAATAACGAAGCTACAGTTCGTGTTTTGAAACCGTGATTTCAAACGATTAGTGCGGGAGATCCGACAATCGGATTTTCCCGAAACCGAAACTGTTGGGTTCGCCTTAGAAATATCTTTCCAATGACACCTACTTTGTGAAGATCCAACGGTTGGATTGTCTAGAATGTTTAATTCAAATCTGAAGAAAAACAGCGCCAGAATCGATTATATATATATATATATAATTAAATTAAATCGAATAACGACGCTGTAGTTCGTATTTTGAAATCGTAACTTCAAACGATTAGTGCGGGAGATCCGACCGTCGGATTTTCCCAAAACTGAAACCGTTGGATTTGTTTTGAAAAGATCTTTCTAATGATATAAATTTTGTGAAGATCCAACGGTTATATTTTCAGATATGTGTAAATCAAATCTGAAGAAAAACAGCGCCACGACCGCGTTATGGCCTGAAGCGTCATTTGAATGAATTGGCTATTTTTAAAATGAATAAAAATAGCGATAAATAGTGATAAAATATTATAAACGATATGGAATGGAAATAAATTGAATTTGCTCGGTTTATGTGATATTTGATGGTTGAATGTGTTTGGCGTGAAATTTGAATTAAAGAACAGAACTAGTGATATCAAATAATTTAACCATCAAAATGAATTGATTTGAAATTCTAAATATGCGTGAATTAATTGAAAAGGCCGAGTTAATTCTCATTTCAAATAATTGATCGACGATTGAAAGTCAAAGATATGAAGACGGTGCAAGACCAATGATCTGCACGTCGAATGGAGGGGTGCTACTGATGCTCATGATGGGAGTAGCTACCTTAAAGGGGCTGAAGTAGTAGCCGTCCGGACGTACTTGTGGATTGTACGTATGTGCGAGGTATTGAGTGCCTCCGGTTTCGTTCAGACCCAGAACGAACTTGTAAATGGACTGTGGGTCTGACATTGGATTTTGTTCTGTGCTGATTGATCTCTATTAAATATATATCTGTTTGGCAGCGGAGAATTTATTCTCTTGTTTAACGCCCTTCTCTGAGACGTACGAGCTCAGAGGTTATATATCGATAGAAATCAGTCGCATGGAGTGAATTGCCTGTGTGGCATGCCTAAGTGGCAGATGATCAAGGCTTCTATTGAAAAGCAAAGTCTTGTAGTTGATGATCAAAGCACGGCCTGTGTGGCATAGCTTTGTGTATAACGTGAATTCGCGAGCCTCACACCCCGGTATGGACCAGAAACGGGAGAAGGATCCAGGGAGGACATGCGTTTCGTTCTAGCTAGGGTGGTGTCAGTGACCTACCAGCCCTGGAATTTATATTATTTTCACCTGTATGGTTGTTGCTGTTGCGAGGAGCCTCGGATATATCAGTGACTATGTGGAGCCGATGGAGTCGTAGGACTCATTTACGCCCCAAAGGGCGGGGAAACGTAGTGTTCAGGCATTTTAATCCACATCGGTGGACCGGCCCTGTGGCTCCTAGGTGCAGTTGCGGCTGTAGCCTGAGACTCGGGCTAGACAGTCTCGAATTCGGTGAGGACTATCTTTTGACTTGGTTCATGATGGAAATCCAACTTCCAAATACGATACCATGCGGTTTTGATTGTATACCTATATATGGCGACATAGTGGTATGGGGCATTAATGCCGTCTATGATTGATAGATATGATTGAAATTGTTTTTGAAACATATATACACTAGCAATAATATCAAATGATTTGTTTTTCTCGTATCAAGCATATTTTGGCCATTAAAAGGTAAAACTCTATCCTCCGGTTTGTGCTGCATTGTGTGATGGGAACTGAGTCTTATATTGGCTTCATTTTTATAAAAAGCATTGCGATGTTTAAAAGATTTATTTGTTTTAAAGCACTGGCAATCCAATGGAGTAATCCCGTTCTGCGAAAGTGGCGTGGTCCTGTGATTAGCCATATTTGAAAATGTGTTAAGTAGATTTCTCATACCGGTCCCATGACTGACTCGTAGTTTGTTTCACTTGCAAACTCGGGTGCCCCTTTTTCTACACAGACAGCCTTGTATTCAGGTTTTAGCAGGCTCTTTCTGGATAGCTGAAGAAGGATTCTATCATTCATCTCTTTTTATGCTGTTCAGCTCCTGTTCTACATATTATGTTTTCTTTTCCGCTGTAGACATTTTATGTATAGCTGAACTGTATTTTGTACTAAGTATGATCCTATATACTGTGTAACTCTAATGATTATGTTTATCCAATGTATTCTATTGTACATTATCTGGTGTATTTATTTATTTCTGTTCTGCTGTTATCTATTTATGTGTTATATTCCAAAGATTACCCTTGCCACCGTCTTATAGGGTTTGGGGTCGTCACAAACGTGGTATCAAAGCTTTGGTTAAGCTTAACTCAGGAATATAACATATTAACGAACTCGTCAGAGATAGAACTAGTAGTGTTCTAGGAAAAATAACTCATTATAGATAGGATCAGTAATGTCCTAGTATGAGTATAGCAGAATCAGGATAACTCATTAGAGATGGGGTCAGAAATGCCCCAGAACGAGTTGAGAGTTATATGTTTATAAATAACGCATTTGTGATTATACATATAGTCTGGTTTTAGAAATATGATTTTTGAATATATAAAAGATATATATTTGAAAAGTTAAAAACAAATTGATTTTTGTTTGTGTTGTGTGATTGTGAATTTGATTAATTGAATTATTAGAATGATAGTTAATTTAATCAACGAAGGAATGGTAAATTTATGCAATTAAATCGCACATTGAACTGGTTTAAAAATAGATAGAAATGTATATATGTGCATTATATATGTTTGAACAGGTAAATGGATTAGCTGTTGAGTAAAGAATTTATTTGTGTGCCCGACAAATAGGTAAATCTTAATGAGTTGGATGCGAAATTTTATTATTATATCAACTCCTGTGAATGCCATTAGATGCGGAGTGCTGGTTGTTCTGTGTGTAATAATAAACGTTGCCATAAGATAGTAACAATTAATTTTGAACTACACTACATGGCATACTTCTTGAAGATATGCATACTTCATCATATACCACATAAGCATTTGGAGCTTGTGTGACGAGGTTGAAGATTTACCATACGAGCGAAAGGCTTGTATGGCGATGACTATATTTTACAGGTTGAACTGATGACTGATATGGACCATATAAAATGTAACGGTAAATTGCCAGATTAATAAAAACCCCACACGGGTCTGGAGATGACAATAAACACGTCTCTCTGGTCATTAAGGCACAAAAACCATTTATAGGGTGACGAGAATTTATTCTCTGGAGTTATGATCTATACACACTCCCCTGTGGACACCGGAATATATCACTATAAATATGTGCATGCTTATTAGGATTTATTGGGTACCTAATACGGCCCAATAAATTTCCAAACCCCTCCCCGTACAAAGGAGGTTATGGCGAAATTTTTCAAAACTTTAGGGTGTTAGCCAAATTTTTGAAGAATTTGAGAATTCTTAGAAAATGAAAAGTTGAAGAATGGAAGCCAGATTGAAAGTAGAGTTGATTAATCAAACCACTTTCGACTTTGTTCCTTTTCGGGGACAAAAAGTTTTAAGTTGGGGAGATTGTAACAACCCGGAAAATCTGAACCAATTTAAAAATTTTAAATTGGCTATTTTAGTGAATTTTAAATATTTAAAATAAATATTTTAAATAATAACGAAGAAAAGTATGTTTGAATCGAAGTTTGAAAATAAATATAATTATTTTGAATTACAAACATGGCCTTAAATGGCGCGGCAGTTTCAAAATTTGAATTCAAACTTTGACTGACTGTACCGGGTGCAGCATAAAATGGATTTTAGTGAAACCAAAAATATTTAAATCTGTTAGTGATTATCTTTCTAACGAATCTGAAAATCGAAGCTTCATAGTGAGAGTTAAAAGTTATGGCCAAATGAATTTTCAGAAAGGTCGCTATAAAATTTATATCACCCTTGAAAATAGACATTTTGCAAACGATCTCAGATTCCAACGAAACCACTTTTGTTGGATCCGGGATGTCAAATAATTGCTAGATTTCAAATATCATAATTTTTGAAGTTAATATGTGAGCGTGGCAAAATAAAATGTGTTTTGGTCAATTATAGTTAAATTGGATCGACCAGAAAAGGCCATTTTTCAAACGGTCTCAGAATTCGACGAAACTAGTTTTGTTGGGACCGTATCGTCAAAACATAGCTAGATTTATTTTTGGGGAATTTTTAGAATTAGTATGTGGCCCCGGCAAATTGAAATGTACGTTCAAATCGAATATTGAATGTTTTATATTTTTATTTGAAGGAAACTGACTGAAACATTCGAATGGCCCTTCGAAACATATCTCATTGTGTTCGGAATGGGGGTATTTATCTAGGGACGACAGTCGTTGGGTTTGGATTGGAGCTAGTATGTGAAGAGGGGTATTTTAGAGTTTTAAAAATATATAAATAAATAAAAAATCTTATTGGCCCATCGTTACTCTCTCTCCCCGATCCTCTATACGGCGATGACGGAAAAGGGTTCTTCCCTTCTCTCCTCCTTTCCTCCTCCTACACGCATCGAAACCACATGCTCCTTTGGAGTTTTTCGTAGAGCCGAGCCTCCTCTTCAAATCCATACAAGGATTGATTTTTTTCGTGGCCTGAATCTCAAGAATCGCGCCCGGGAACTCGTCGCGTTTGGAGCTCCGCCGTGACTCCTGGTGGCCGTTGATCTGAGGGTAGTGGCCATCGCCGGAAAGCCCTTTCGAAGGCCTATGTCGTGGCAAAACTGGATCTGGGTCTCGAGCAACGGATTAGACGAAAACGACAAACCTAGTTTTGAAGAAAATAGATAGGTATACGGCCTTTATTCTGTTTTATAGTTTATAGCACTTTAAAGCGCTACGGTTTTTGATTTCACTGTAAAAATCATATCTTTCTCGTTTGTTGACGAAATTCAGTGAAACAAGAGACAGTGGACGCGTGTGGACGTCTTCTACATTTTAGAAGAGACCACATATTTTTCTGAGCCTTCTGCAATTTTTGGTGGAGTGGAACCCAATGTGAGATTTCTAATGTATAAACGATATGGAAAACAACGATGTATAAATTATATAGTCGATGTATGAGTTATATAAGCGTTGTACACCTCATGTATAAGCGTTGTACACCTCATGTATAAGCGTTGTCTAAGTTGTACGTTCGATGTATAAGTTATATATGCGTTGTAAAAATTATATATGCATTGAAATAAATTGAAATGATATTGAAATGAAATTGAAATATAGTTATATACGTATATATATATACACACTCCCCTCGTCCACAGACCATGGACGATATATATTGGTTGTGATATTGTTTGGATTATTGGTTGATGTGAAATTTGGTGAATACCGTGAATGGTTGATTTGAAATGATTGATTGTGGTTGAAATCCCAATAGGATTAGTATATGGGAAAATTCGCCTGCGTGCGAACTAGATATTGAAAATCCCCATTGTCAAAAACCGCGAGATTTTAAGGTAGAGCAAGGCGCCGTACTAGGGACGGTCCCGGTTTTAACTACCCTGCTGTTATGCTGCCGAAATTTTCAATAATATTCATGTGTTAGAATTATTTTCATGTGTTGAAACTATATTCGTGTGTTGAATAGAAATTCATGTGTTGAGTAAATTATTTGAAAGATAAAAATCACATTTTTATTATATATATAGCCTATATAAAATATATTAGTATTTTAAATAAATTGTTTTAACACCAAAAATAACATTTTTACCTTATGTATAGACTATATAAAATAATCGTGTTTTGAAATAAATTGTTTTACAATAAAAATCACATTTTTATTATATACATCAACTATAGAAAATATTCATGTGTTGAATAAAGGACTAGAACGATAAAAATCATATTTTATCGTATGTGTGAAGTCGAAAATGTTCATGTGTTGAATATATAGATTGAACAATAAAATCTACATTTTTATTGTGAATATGAAGTGTTAAAAATGGTGATGTGTGGAATAAATATTTTTGATGATAAAAATATCATTTTTATCAAATATATAAAGTGGATATGGTTTTGAAATCGAAGAAAGAATTATATTTATATAAATATAATTAAAATAAATCGAATAATGAAGCTGCAGTTCGTGTTTTGAAACCGTGATTTCAAATGATTAGTGTGGGAGATCCGACCATCGGATTTTCCCAAAACCGAAACCGTTGGGTTCGCCTTGGAAATATCTTTCCAACGACACCCACTTTGTGAAGATCCAACGGTTGGATTGTCTGGAATTTTTAATTCAAATCTGAAGAAAAACAGCGCCAGAATCGATTATATATATATATATATATATTTATAATTAAATTAAATCGAATAACGACGTTATAGTTCGTATTTTGAAATCGTAACTTCAAACGATTAGTGCGGGAGATCCGACCGTCGGATTTTCCCAAAACTGAAACCGTTGGATTCGTTTTGAAAAGATCTTTCTAATGATATAAATTTTGTGAAGATCCAACAGTTAGATTTTCATATATGTGTAAATAAAATCTGAATAAAAACAGCGCCACGGCCGCGTTATGGCCTGAAGCGTCGTTTGAATGAATTGGCTATTTTTAAAATAAATAAAAATAGCGATAAATAGTGATAAAATATTATAAACGATATGGAATGGAAATAAACTAATTTTGCTCGGTTTATGTGATATTTGATGGTTGAATGTGTTTGGCGTGAAATTTGAATTAAAGAACAGAATTAGTGATATCAAATAATTTAACCATCAAAATGAATTGATTTGATATTCTAAATATGCGTAAATTATTTGAAAAGGCCGAGTTAATTCTCATTTCAAATAATTGATCGACGATTGAAAGTCGAAGATATGTAAACAGTGCAAGACCGATGATCTACACGTTGAATGGAGGGGTGCTACTGATGCTCATGATGGGAGCAGCTACCTTGAAGGGGCTGAAGTAGTAGCCATCCGGACGTACTTGTGGATTGTACGGATGTGCGAGGTATTAAGTGCCTCCGGTTTTGTTCAGACCCAGAAGGAACTTGTAAATGGACCGTGTGTCTAACATTGGATTTTGTTCTGTGCTGATTGATCTCTATTAAATATATATCTGTTTGGCGGAGGAGAATTTATTCTCTTGCTTAACGCCCTTCTCTTAGACGTACAAGCTCAGAGGTTATATATCGATAGAAATCAGTCGCATGGAGTGAATTGTCTGTGTGGCATGCCTAAGTGGCAGATGATCAAGGCTTCTGTTGAAAAGCAAAATCTTGTGGTTGATGATCAAAGCACGGCCTGTGTGGCATAGCTTTGTGTATAACGTGAATTCGTGAGCCTCACACCCCGGTATGGACCAGAAACGGGAGAAGGATCCAGGGAGGACATGCGTTTCTTTCTAGCTAGGGTGGTGTCAGTGACCTACCGACCCTGACATTTATATTATTTTCGCATGTGTTGTTGTTGCTGTTGCGAGGCACCTCGGATATGTCGGTGACTATGTGGAGCCGATGGAGTCGTAGGACTCATTTACGCCCCAAAGGGCGGGGAAACGTAGTGTTCAGGTATTTTAATCCACATCGGTGGACCGACCCTGTGGCTCCTAGGTGCAGTTGCGGCTGTAGCCTGAGACTCGGGCTAGACAGTCTCGAATTCGATGAGGACTATCTTTTGCCTTGGTTCATGACGGAAATCCAACTTCCAAATACGATACCGTGCGGTTTTGATTGTATACCTATATATGGCGACATAGTGGTATGGGGCATTAATGTCATCTATGATTGATAGTTATGATTGAAATTGTTTTTGAAACATATATACACTAGCAATAATATCAAATGATTTGTTTTGCTCGTATCAAGCATATTTTGGCCATTTTAAGGTAAAACTCTATCCTCCGGTCTGTGTTGCATTGTGTGATGGGAACTGAGTCTTATAATGGCTTCATTTTTTTAAAAAGCATTGCGATGTTTAAAAGATTTATTTGTTTTAAAGCATTGGCAATCCAATAGAGTAAACCCATTCCGCGAAAGTGGCGTGGTCCTGTGACTAGCCATATTTGAAAATGTGTTAAGTAGATTTCTCATACAAGTCCCATGACTGACTCGTAGTTTGTTTCACTTGCAAACTCGGGTGCCCCTTTTTCTACACGGGCATCCTTGTATTCAGGTTTTAGCAGGCTCTTTCTGGATAGCTGGAGCTGAAGATGGATTCTATCATTCATCTTTTTTAAGTTGTTCAGCTCCTGTTGTACATATTATGTTTTCTTTTCCGCTGTAGACATTTTATGTATAGCTGAACTGTATTTTGTACTAAGTATGATCCTATATACTGTGTAATTATGATGATTACGTTTATCCAGTGTATTCTATTGTACATTATCTAGTGTATTTATTTATTTTTGTTCTGCTATTATCTGATTATGTGTTATATTCCAAAGATTACCCTTACCACCGTCTTATGGGGTTTGGGGTCGTCACAAATAATAGGCTATAAATAATGGTTCAGATTCTTCTATTTTTTCCCCACTGTTTTTCCAGTTCATGTTTAAGAGAGCATTCCAAGTAGAGCCAATCATGAATGCGCTAGCCTAATTTGACTCCATGTTTACTATCTTTTTAATACATTCCCTTCATTTCAATCATACAAAAAACGCCATAAATCATATTGCACCATACATAAATAAAGCATAGCAGTTTACTCTATATCGAGACAAAATAACATCCGAAGCATAATAATTGTGCCAACTTATTTTATGAAAGACGCACTTGCATTTTCGAAAAATTATAATGTTTGCCTTCAAAATATATGTCATAGACATTACATAATATTTTGGTATTTACATATATTACAAATATAATAGACATAATATCTGTCATTTACAGTTTTCTGTTAACATTCATAAACAATAATATTAAACATATATAATTTATCAAAAAATTCACAGATAAAATAGTTTTTACCAAAATGAAAATAAAATGTCAACATTGGAATGAATCCAATTTTACAGTACATAAAAACTTCCAAAAACTTCAGGAAAACTGAATAAATCATGCGGAGAGCACAAACTTTCGGCAAATGGAACTGAAGGCATATTTGCATAGCTATTTTCAGCACAACTAATACAATATTATTAATCGGATGTAATGCTTATTTTCAAGCGAGAATTTTAATTTTTTTGGGAGACAATTGCATACCCCATATAGTAAACTATAAATTCTTATGTTACCTATCTTCCATTACGCTTAATGCTCGCCTTCTAAGCTTGTAAATTCTTTAGCAATAAATAGGTACTTCAAAGATATTATGAACATTCATGCTTCAAAAGTCATCGATTTCATGTATTTTGAAACTGATTCAATATTCCGATCTTCACCATGACGGTTATCTTAAAACTATTCAAAAATATTATCAATAAGATGACCATAGTTCTAATTTCAAAATATTTATCCATAACACCAAGACATTCCAAATGAATGAGATATAAAATAAAAATCAAGATTCCTATTGAACGGTACCTTAGACAAAAGAAAGGACAAAGGCACTAACCTATTCCAAGTACCAAGACTTTGTGCGAGATTGCGAAGATTTTGATACACTGCACAGATCCAATGATTGTGTCAATAGGAATTTAGGTACTGCAAGATTTTTGTATGCCATGTGAACTATTATCAATTTACTAAGTCTAAGACATAGGTTGCTTTATAGGCACTTATGCTTGATTACAGAATAAGATAAATTCATTATATATACCAATATAGTTGTCGTCAAATATAAAGTGAAAATTGCATTATTTTCCAGTACAAAAACATGTGCTTCTTTTAATGTATTTTTGTCAATTTCGAATCAAGCATTGGAGAACTTCAAAATATGTCTAAACTATTTGTTACTCTGTAAATTACCAGGTTCCTTAGTAGAAAGCAGTATCTGTGTCTCTCTTGAAATAAATTGCTTCAATGCTTCATCTTCAACATCGTTGTACGGATGACAACTCCATAACGTGTAATACTATACTTAAAATTTCTTTCACCTAGCCTTAAACTCTGCGTTTTTCACTTAGAGTTGAGACGTCTAATTCCTCTATTGTATCATGCCAGTATGGAGCATAAACCTGCACACCATTGAAAAGGCTTTCAAACATAACTAAGCATCCAATGATCACAGGTACAGTTGATGTTATGGTACTACTATTGAATTGCGGGTGATTGAGGGTAAGTGAAGTAAATATTATGTCATACGTCATTATCAGTGATATTAAACACTAAAAGTCACTTTCATGCATGTAAGGTACATTATTTAGGTCTGCAACTTTGTGGATTTTTCTGCTTTAGTTGTTGGATCGTAACGATCCAGTTTTCCTTTTCATGCTTGTTTATAAAGTTGATCAACATATAAGAAAACTATACACACATACACACACACACAACATGCATTAGTAGCGAAATATTGTTTCTATATAAGTGGTTAAGTAGAAATACATGAATCAAGGGGTTATAGGTCCTCCTGTACTTCATACTCATTTCAGTATTTAGTGTATCATAACTGTTAATGAAGTTTACAATTGTGATCAGATTTTTTTTTGGAAGGCGATTAAAAGCATACGCTCATGCATTTTTGAATATAATAAATACAACCGTCAGACTAACAACTGTTATGTTATATAAGTAGGATAAATAAAATTCATTTGAAAACCTGAGAGTGCATGACACAGAAAATTAATTAATAATACTTTTCACTACTCCCAAATTCTTATTAATGAAATTTGGTGTGACTTTTAGTTTGTGATAAAATTTCAAATTCAAGCTGTACATATAATTTTGAAACAAATATGTGGAATTAGGTGATAATTCTATTCCAATTGTACACCTCCATAAAAACTCATTTACATCTTATAGTTCATTTTTTATTCATAAACTGATGTATGATATTCGGTTAATATTTTAATTTTTCCAGACACAGGAAACGTGCTTTTATCTACTAAACAGAAGACTTCAATATGTCCTCAGTCACTGAACAATAAGAAATTTCCATTCCATGAAACAAAAAATTATTCTTCTTAAACTAAATTTGGAAATAAAAATCATCGTAAGAAAGATGGATACGACAGAGGTGTGATCATATTGTATAATTATCCTCAGCAAGCTAAGGTAGAAGTGCAACGAACAAAAGTAATATTAAATACCAATTTGCAAGTGGTGTAAGTTGTCAAATGCATTGAAGAGTCAAGATTCATACCAGAAGTCTGCAACAAATGGATGGGGCCAACGTTAATCGATAGGGTTGAGGTAGCAGCCGATGTTGAAACTCAAACCCCAATGGCAGGAGCTATGGTCGATGGTTGGTCTGCAAGAGGTGTGGAACAATCCCATAAGTGGCCTAACGAAACAAATGAGGGAAAATGCAGTTTTCTGGTCGCAAAGAAAGTGCAGTCTTCATTGCTGACTAATAACTTAAATCAAAACTATAACATTAATTACTTGCAAATATATTGTAAACAACTTGTGTTTAATTAGCGATTCAAATCATTTTCTTCATAAAGCACCTTTACCATTCTGATAAACCAACTTGAAATTAAGACAACTAAAAAAATGAGTCACCATTTGATTTATTAATAGCTAAATCATATCTTGGAAAACAGTAGGGTATGTCCTGTAAACTCAGTTTAAATAAAACTAAATATAGCTTGTTAGAAATAATATATGAACTCAAATAATACAGACTGAAGCATACATTAAAAAGTTTTGGATTCATATTATGGAGGTTCTACTGCTTATGAAATCACTCATCGTATCAAAAGTTCTACAACTATCATAGCTTTTGAATGCAGTATTTTTAAATGTATTTCAAATTTATTATTTGACAATGGATGAAATGACTTTAGAAAACCATTCATTCATGGTGAACTTATTTGTTTAGCTTGATGCTCATCAAATCATAGATGAAGATCCAACTCTTACGTCATATAGTTAACATTGTACAAAAGGAGGTATGCCTATATAATAAAACAAAAACATTCATACTTACTAAATAATTGCATTAACCGACAAATACAGAGATATCTCATCCTACATTAATTTTCAAAACAGCACTGTACATCTATTTTCAATCTTCCAACACATGGGGGTATAAATACTCACCTATAGTATAGTAAGGTAACACACAATCCATGTTTTGTCTAACATTCTCAATATAACGAATAATAATTCAAATAGACTAGAGATTTGAAAATACCAGTAGTTAGTCATTACTTGGAACATAAGCATTATAAAGGTTGTATTGGAAGCATATAAATTTAGTTTGATGGACCATATATATGAAGAGAAAGTTTGTGTAGGGACCCTAAGAATTTGCAAGATAAATTATCAATATAGTGCCGAAATAAGTCATTTTTGTGAGTAGCAATTGTAAATAGTCGTGATTAAGTAGACATCGAGGCTTTTATTTCCATGATTGCATTTACACAAGGATCTGAAAGAGGCATTATGATGCTTGATCAATATTTTCCCAACTAAATTCCTAAAACATTATCATAAATGAAACTGTAACAACCCGGATTTTCTGAACCAATTTAATTTTTTTATTTTAGCTATTTTAACGGGTTTTGAATATTTAAAATGATTTATTTTAAATAATAATGACTATTTATTTATTTAAATCAAAATTAGAACGTATAAATTTGTTTTAATTATATAACGAGTCTGAAATGGCGCGGTAGTTTGAAAATTTGATTTTAAATTTCAAATGAATGTACAGAATTCAAAATAAATCGGATTTCAGTAAAACAAAAAACGTTAGGATTTATTTAATTATATCTTTCTAATGAATGTGAAAATTTTAGATTTCATAATATAAAGTGAAAGTTATTCCAGTTTGAAATTTAAAATAGTCGCTATGGAATTTATATATATATTTTTAATATATATAGCCCTTAAAAATAGCCATTTTGCAAACGACCTCCATTTTTGACGAAACTACTTTTGTTGGATCTGGAATGTCAAATAATTGCTAGATTCCAAATTTCATAATTTTTGGAATTGATATGTGAGCGCGTTGAATTTAAATGCGTTTGGAAGATTCAGTTTGAATTTAATTGACTGGAAATTGGCCATTTTTAACGATCTCCATATTCGACGAAATTAGTTTTATTTGGACCGTATCATCAAAACATAGCTAGATTTATTTTTCTGGAATTTTTGGAGTCAGTTTGTGGCCCCGGTAAATTAAAATTTACATTGAAATCAATTTTGAACGTTATATTAATTTATATTTTAATTTTAACGAAAACTGATCGAAATAGTTGAATCGTCTTGTGGGACATATCCCATTGTGTCTGGAATGAGAGTATTTAGCTAGGTGCGACTGTCGTTGGGTTCGATTTGGAGTTCGAATAAAAAAACTAACTTTTTGGAATTAAAAATAATAAATATATGAATTGGTCACCCCCTTTTTTCTCTCCCCATCATTCAAAATCAGAAAAGAAAAAAAACCGTCGATCACCTTCAGCTTCCTCCGCCGCCGTCGCCTCCACCACGCCGCCGCCCATGTCATGCCCCCCCAGACCTCCAGCACTACTACCCCGCCTCTTCCCTCTCTCCTCCTTCCCCAAGCCAAACCACGAAACCCTGAACCAAAACCGCCGTCATAGCCCCCTAGCTGTTGTCGGCCAGTGCACCACCCCCCACTGCCTCAGAACCCCCTGCGCCTTTCCTCCGACCACAAACGACCAGCTGTGGGCCCCCTCCAATAAAAATCCAATTTTTACTAATTTCCTGTTTTGTGTTTAAGCCCCTGACATTCTTTAGCCAATAACTCTCAAACCGAGCGCTTCTGGCAAAAACTCCACAGTGCCAAAATTGAAGAGCATATTTTTCTCTTCGATTTGGGTATATATAATGTAACGACCTGGAATTTCAACCGTTAATTTTTAAACATTTAAATTGGTTTAAATGTTATATTGGAAGTATAAAATGATTTTTATAGGAAATTTATTAATTTAAAAACTAAGCTTGAACGTATAATTTATATTATAATTTAAAACGCAGTAGTATGTAATGGAGTACCTATATTATTATTATTATTTTCTAACATAAATATACATTAAAAAAATGACCCGTGCTTCGCTTACGGACGATGGTTGGAGATGTAGTTGCTTAGAAAGCAAAGCAGCTATACAAAATGGATTGACATCAAGTTTAAATAAAAAAAGCTCGGAAATAAGCATATAGGATGGGTATAATTCACGTACATATGGTTTGAAAAAGTAGCAGGCAGACTTTAAGTCCTCATCAAAGTAATGAATGTATGGAAATGTGCCGACAAAGAAAGTAAATATTACAAGCCTACCTACCCCTAATGTTTCAGCTACCCTGATGCGTGGGTGCCAAACTATCCAACTACCGTGCATTCCAAGTTTTACTCCATCGCATACGTGCCAATCCATTTAACTCTGTGCTCTCCAAGCCATCCAATATCTTCTACACAAAGCCACAATCTCTTCTTTATATACCCCTAAATTTACTTCCTTCCTTCTTTTCCTTTACAAGACGATTTCTTTTAGTAGATTAACGAAGAAAATCTGCCACTTCAAAATCAATTTTTAAATCAAATTCATAGTGTAAACGTCCAATTTTTAATTCACCAAAACCCTAAATTCGAGCTTTTCCTTTTAGTATGCTCTGGCTCAACTCGATTTCCTTTTTGTCATGAACTTATTCAACCGCGTTGACTTGGAGGTGACGATTGCCGAGGGTTTTGGCGACGAGGCGGAGTTTCGATGGCAGGCGAGGCGCTCAGGGATCGGTACGAACTGGTGTGTGAAGTCTGGCATCAACTAGAGGATTGAGGAATGTAATCGGCTAGTGGTGATCGAGTATTATGAATTGGGTTTGGCTAGAAAGTGTTCGAGTTGGGGAGTTCATCGATGATGATGGTTTCGGCTCAGATGATCGTGAAGTAGGGCTCGCGAAGGAGGTGAGTTTGGTGAAGAATTGATGCGCAAGGGCCTCATGAGAATTCAATTGAAGAATAAGGAGATGAGTTGGTCTGTGTATGATTAGTGGGGTTGGTTTCGTGATGGAGAGAATTGTGAAATGAAGTAACAGCGTGGGTGTCGGTCTGAAGTTCACTGTCTTATGGGTGAGCTCGAATGATTTGAGGAGGTGAAACATGGCGTTAATGATGATGTGTGTTTCACTGCTGAGAAGAATAATTTGCAGGGAAGTACATGTTTTGGGGTAGTGAATGTTTACTGGCGAATGAAACTTTGTGAGGTGAATCAGTGGTGTTCGAATAAAGAGGTTCTATAAGGAGGAGGTAAATGTTTTGATAAGTGCGTGAATGGTTTATGTATATTGCTGTGAAAAGAAAATGTCAAAGTCATTTTCAAATGGTAGAATGGGCGAGTCAATACCGTGACTAACGAAGTTCTGTAAAGATTATCATGAATAAAACCATAGTGTTGAGGGAAAGCAACATACCTCGAATTTGTTTTGGCGAAGGAAGTTCAAAGTCGAGCATGGTGAGTTTGGGAATAACGCGCTGTTCGAACAAGTCTGAGGAAGAAGGAAACGCAATAGAGAAGTAAGAGGCCTCTTAATATCCTTAACAAAGTAATTAAAGTGAAATTATTAAGAAATTAATTATTAAATTAAATCGTATGACTAAAATGATTATGGCATGTTCATATATTATCAGAATCGGACGAATCCGGTCACGATGGGACCATAACGATGAAATCTACATTATGGAACTTGGTGGCTGGAAATCAAGCTACTGGATTTTCAAGGAAAAATCAAACACTGTTTGATTTTAAAAAAAATAAACGCAGAATCGTCAACTGCAAAACAAGGTGAGTAAACTCGCTAACTCTGCTTCGTTTATATTTCTATATAAATGAGTTTTAAATATATTAACTTTATGCATTGTGATAGTCGATTGGATGGATGGTTGATAAAATTGATTGAAATGGTTGATTTAGGAACAGTTGATTGAATATTGATTCTAATACCATATTTAAATGGAATTGATGATATTTTCGTTGATTAACATCTGTGGATGCAGGGAAACAGTTGGAGGAATCCAACTGGATTCCTCAACATTTATATTATTGTGGTTGCATTGATTGTGACATATGCTGTGATACATTAACTGTGATTGATCTTGTTGTGTTTAAATATGGTTGGCCTAGAAATTTGGTATTTTAAATACCATCAAATATTTTTGAATATAAAATAGGAATTTAAGATTTAAAAAGAAAGTATTTCCAAAATGGAAATTTGATTTTTAAGTAGATTTGAAAATGTAAACTTGTTTTAACGAATAAATCGAGTAATTAAATTTATAGATAATATTTATGGATTATCATTGTATAATTAATACTTGGTTCATAATAGATATTTTATAACCGAATGTAGAATCGTTATAAGATTTTAAAAGGAGCTTTTAAATAGAAATTGGTTTTTAAACAGATAAATTGAGTAGATTGATTTATAAACGATGTTTATAAATTGGGTAAAATATTTATTTTGGAAATAAATTGAAATATAAATTCAAATTTGAATTTATCTGAAAAAGTGGAAATGGGTTTTGAAACCAATATTTGAATTGAGATTTGAACTTAGAAAATTTATAAGGAATGTATAAACGAGGTTTTAAATGATTGCAATGCAAATGAGATTGGTATGGAAAAATCTGAATAGAAGTTATAAATAGAATTTGGGTTAAGATATTATTTATAAGTACGAAAGCAAACTGTTTTGATTGTATATAAAAGAAATATATTCACGATTAAAGTGAACAATGGTTTAAAGGAAATATTTTGCAAATGAAATATCTCTAAAGGAAATTCAGATTTGAAATAAGAATCCAAATTGGAAGTTGAATGAAAAGGAAAATGGGTAATCTTTTAAAAAGAAAATGTCGAGTTTTAGATCAAAATTCGGAATATAAAATAAAGTGTGATTACGTTTTGTAGATTGGAATGATTATAAAATGTGGTGATGACTTGGAAAGGAGAAATCCAAAAGTGAATTAGGGATTTGAATTAATCTGAAATGGCAGATAAATTCCGAAGATAGGAGTATAATCGAATATAGATTATTCGAGAGAGAGTTATTTATTGGAATTCGATTATATCAAATTTAGGGAAGTAGTTATTTTTGCTTTCCGTTTTGAATCAAATCTATTTATTTATTTGTTTACTTACTAATTGAAGTAATAAGTACAAGTTATATTTTTATATACCAATTATTTGGGAACAACGATTATAACGCTACTGTTAAAAATCTAAACAGTGATTTTAGCGCTGTCGTTATAATAAATGGTTTGTAAATCTAAACAGCAATTTTAGCGCTGTCGTTAGAAAAAATGTTTTGTAAATCTAAACAGCGATTTTAACGCTGCCGCTACAATAAATGTCTTATAAATCAAATATTTGGAAACAACGATTATAACGCTACCGTTATAATCAATGTTTTTCCGTAAAGGAAGTGGATTCTTAGATTGAATCTGAGAGTCGCGTAAGCGATGTTTTGTTTGAAGTTGTGAGCTTTGACTATTTCAAAATTGAGAATATTGTTCGGTTAAGATCTGAGAGGTAATTATATGCCAACTTGATTGACTTCATGATTGATGGAGGAATAGTTAAGGTTCGATAGTGAAGATTGGTTAGCAATATGGTTAGTTAATAATTGATAAATGGTTTGAGTTACAATAACGATGTTTTATAACTTCGCGTAAATTTAAAAGATTTTGAAATGTTTTTCCCAATTAAAACGAGAGATATTTTCTATGCATAGGAAATGAAATGAATTGGTCAACGAGGAATTTAGAAATGGAATATGAGAATATTTTCGATATTAATAAGGTATATTTTCTGAATATAGAAAATAAGGATTCGTGAATATTTAAAAATGTTTCCTAACTGGAATAAGAGATATTTTCTCGTATAAAGAAATTAGAATATTGGAAGTGTTTTCCAAGAATCGAGAAAGACAATTGAATTTTGAAAGAATCTAGAAGAGGGGAAAATGGGAATTGGAAACAATAATATAATAAGGAATTAATTTTAAAAGGGGCTTGTGTTGTTTGATGGTTGATCGGTAGAAATTTCCAATTGGGAAATAAGACCATTGATTGTATGGTTTCTTTGATAGTTAAATCACCAACTATCAAAGTTTGATTTACTTTTTACTTCCGTTGTCAATGTGGAGAGACCGGGATCAGATTTAATATCTGAAAACCACTCCGTATTGGCATAAACGTTATGAATCAACGTATGCTAAAGATGATTGAAGACGGAGTAAAATGCAAGGGCTGTTCTGTTAATCCTAGGTAGAAATTTCCCAAGATGGATTGATGGAATAGTGCCTTCGGTTTGTCCAGTCCCAGGACGACGTATATGGATGAATGTCTGACGATGTGGCATTCAAAGTAAACAGTGGCAAGATGTTCTAAAAAGATAATCGTGACCTCAAGCCTCATCACCCGGGAAATGAAAGAAATCGGGCAGGCAGCATGTCCATGTGGGTCATTCCCATTAAGGGTATTATCACCTGATATAGAGAAAATTCATTTGCTTCTTATTCTATTCGCTGATGTATGCTTTCGGTAATGGTTGCTGATCACAACCGTTGGTGATAATATGCTCGATACACTGAAGTTAAATGAGTGGTCAGCCATGCGTGGGCTGGGTTGCAAGACGTTCTTGTTGAACCTAGTGTATTCCTCTCTAAAGATACACTATCGGAAGGTGGTTCCATACTTTGTCATTTTGGAAATCCAATCTCCAATAAGCACCCTGCGGTTTTTGATTTTATATTATATATGGAGCGTGATATGCAAGCGTTTCGCTAGATTCTATTTATTTGTTGTAAACACTATTATAATATCACTGGATTTGATATCAAAAAATATTTTTGGTTATCGTAAGGTAAAAACCATCCGTGTTTATGTGTGGATCGGTCTTATGATTATCATTTCTTTTGAAAGGATTCTGAAAGTTAAATAAATGGTTGGAGTTTACTCACACCAGTCCCACGACTGACCCAAAGTATAATTTATTTTCCCTAAACTCTTAGGTGCCCAAATTTGTACGGGCAATCAAGTAGTCGGGATTTTACAGATTCACTTGGAGGAGCTCGAAGAAGGAGGCTTCATCAATTAGCTATAGACTATCATATTTTCTGCTATGTACTATGTTGTATCTGGAAACAGGGGTTTATAACTGTTGTGCTCTAATGATGGTACGTATATACAGTTACTGAATTGTATTTCAAAGTTTATTTTACCTAATATATTTTATTCATTCCTCTATGAGTTGTGATCTTCGTTTTCTTCTATTCTAATATTTCTTTCTATTTCTCATCCTCTAACTTCTTTCTAAAAATGATTCGTATTTCTGTGCAATTTGGGTTGGAAGTGTGGTGTTATTAGTTGACTCAAAGAGTACGGAAATTCAGGCTATTACAAGGAAGCCATATTTTGGATTACGGAGTCGTCCGGAAAACGCATCCAAATATTGCCTTTTCGCAAATTCTTGTGAAATGGAGCATTTTCGAAAGAAAGACCACTAGGCGAAAGTTGTCCGAAATGGCGCGTTTAAGCTAGAAAATAAGACCATGTGAAGATTGGAGCTCTTTTGCAAATTCTGGAACTAGAACAGCAAATCAGAACGTTAGAAAAGCGTGGCGGAGTGGATCCCAATGTGAGAACTCCTCACTCAAATTATTTTACAGTTATTATATCATAGGTTGCAGACGGGGCTTAATAGCTCCTGACACTATTTTAATGTATAAACCATGGATGTTTGTTTGGATTGAATTGTGGTGTAATTGGTTGTATTTTGTTGAATGGATTGTATTGTGGTTTTGTGGTTTGGTTGATTATTGTGTATGGCGCTAGCCAGTATCAGGAGAGGGGTAATGCTAGACAATACTCCGGTTCTATTATCGCGCTGTTATAAAGCCGAAATTTTCTGAAATAAATATTGTTCATTAAAAATAATAATTTTTAATGTGTATATGAACTATATAAAATATCCATGTGTTGAATAAAATGTTTGAACAATAAAAATATCATTTTTATTGAATGTATGAATTATATAAAATAGTCAAGTGTTGAAATAAATATTTTATCGTAAAAAATATAATTTTTAACGTATGTGTGAACGGCATAAAATTCTCCTGAAATGAAAATAAATATCCATTTACAAATCAGACGATTTGTTTATGTACACCCATTTAACTGACATTGATTGGGATGATAAATTTTACACATCGCCCAACTGCATAAATAATATTCAGTATTTGTTGGTTGAAACCCCACACGGGTATTGGGATGATATTTGGCATACACTAATCCCAATTGTTTAGTTGTGTAACGACCCAGGGATTTTCGACCCCGTAAATCGACATAAAATCACCATGTCGACTATTCAAGTATCGAAAACACTGGATTGTCAATAGGAAGAAGTAAGAGGGTGAGAAAAGAAAGAATATTAGAATAGAAGAAAGAAGAAGAACACATCATCAGAATCTCATAGCGGAACAGATAAATATAATATCAAATCTCTTTATACAAAAAAAAAACTGTATAAACATACCAATCATCAGAGTACAACATATATCAGTCATAGTGGAAAAATAACTTTATATATCTAACGGTGAAGCCTCCTGCTTCCAGCTCCTGAAACTCCAAGTGAAACCTAACCTGGAACATACTCGGTCTGACCCGAGCACATTTGATTTAAAACAAAATTTACCGGGTCAGTCTGGAATACTATCAGTGATAAATTCACAAAACACAAAACTCGTTTAACTTTGGAAAATCCTTTCTGAAATCAAAAGGTAATAGTAATACCAGCCCACACATAAACACGGACGGTTTTTACCTTACTATAACCCAAAACATTTTTGAAATCATAACTTGCTCTGATATTATCATAATGTCTAAATACAAATAAATAACAATCTAGAGGAACGCTTGCATCTCACGCTCCCTATATATAGTATACAAACCAAAAACCGCGGGCGCTTATTGGATATTGGATTCCAACCTTGACAAGGTATGGGACCACCTTCCAAACATGTATCTCTAGAGGCGAATACACTGGGTTCAACAAGAACATCTTGCAACCCGACCCTCACATGACCGACCACTTATTTTGCTTGAGTGTATCGAATGTATATCACCGACGGTTGGGATCAACAACCGCCTCCCGAAAAGGGACAGCATTGAAGTATATATTAAGAAGCAAATGGAATTTCTCTAGATAGGTGATCATACACCCTAATGGGAGCGACCCACATAGCCATGCTGCCCGCCCGATTTTTGTCATTTCCCGGTTGATGAGGCCTGAGGCTAGAATCTCTTTAAAACATCTGGCCATCATTACTTTGAATGCCACATCGTCAGATCCTCTGGATATCACTAATTGACGTCCACAAAAATAACCCGGTTGGGAGCGACCCAACTGTGATACGTGACTCCTTTGGAAATACTCTTTCAGACATTCGTCCAAACAAGTCATCCAGGAACAGGATGAACCGAAGGCACTCTCTTACTGCATCCTTATATAGGAATCACCCCAAGAATCAGTGGCGAGAAGTCCTTGCAAATCCGTGGATTTCAACCACGACAGAATCACAAATCAAATAACTCTGGTTGCAAGCCAGAGAAATTCAACAAGTGGTCCTTCCGCTTATGAAGGTCCACAGTCTTCACTTGCTCCGTCTTCAATTGACGTCTTCCCATATTTGTTGGTCGGAATGGTTTTCGAATATGAATTCGATCCTGGTCTTTCCATACCAACAATCGCATTGGTCAGGTTTGATAGTCGGTGATTTAACTATCAAATAATAAATATGTGAATAACATGAGTTGCTGATTCAGCACTTGGCATAACTTGGCCCTTTTAAAATATTTTTAACCAAACAGTTAATCAACTTTTAAATCTCCCAATATATTCAAAACGTTTTATTTATCCTTTTGGGTACTTATATAAATATAAATATATATCTACCTAGATTTTCATTTCTGTCGGAAATATCGATATATTTCTTTAAACCCTTTTTCCCTTTTATTTATATTATAGTATCACGTTATATACTTATATATACTTAATAGTATAAACCAAATTCCCTCTGACTAATTCTGACTGATTTACTCTGATCGATTAACTCTAACTTGACTAACTCGACTTATTTAACTCAACTGGACTAACTTGACTTGATTACTCCTATCGGTTTACTAATACTCGACTTAACTCCATTCGCTTGACTCTAGATCGCAGCGATCACAATGGTTACGCCTGATTTCCTCAGGAAACATCCGATCGCCGTAGACTATCTACAGCCCTGCGAATTACGCTAGCAGTCGTACACAACGTCAACTCTTCCTGAATAACTATGTTTGCTTAACTTTGCCTCAAATACTATATTCGATCAACTCTAATTGAATAACAAATGTTTAATATAATTTGAAATCAATATTCTTATTTCCTTTGAAACTAATATTGCAATATTATTTATTCCCGGAAACTTTGCATTAGAGTTCGATATTCCTCAAATAAGATAAACCCAATTTCAATACCTTCACTCACTCCAAACTAATACCATTCCTCGATAATAGTGAAGCCAATCAAGTTGGGGTATTTTAGTTACCTCTCGGACCTTGATCGACCCATTCTTACCTCAGAAAAATATTAGTTTAACCACTAACATCAAAATCTCATTTCCCCTTTTTAGTTTCAAATCTGGTTTTTAAAAACTGTTACTTGTATTTGAAATCCTCGTTTAATCCTCTATTTACATAACTTCTTTATTTAAGTCAACATCCATGAAAACACTACTTTAACTTCAAGTATCCTTTCCCTTATAACCCTTCGCTTTATAATATAAATCCCTCGTCAAATAATTTGATTCCATCTATTTACCTTTCTATAATAAACTTTTATCGCCCCTTTGGCTAATCCTCATCGTCAGTTAATTGCTTGTTAATCGAATTCCCCTTTTATCAATCCTGTTTGAAAACTTCGATTTATAAATCCTTTTAATAAAATTATTATTTGGTTTTTGATCGACTTAGCGATGCTTAAACATTTCTTAATTAAATATCCATTTAAAATCATTTATTTAATTATGACCAATTTAAATAATAATTACCTTTAACATTTAACTATAATAAAAATGGTTAACTCTGCTATTAGCCAAAGATAGGAT
Source organism: Allium sativum (assembly GCA_030737875.1). Taxonomy (NCBI): domain Eukaryota; kingdom Viridiplantae; phylum Streptophyta; class Magnoliopsida; order Asparagales; family Amaryllidaceae; genus Allium; species Allium sativum. Next base: position 517,243,184 of record CM060922.1, read on the forward strand.
AATTAACACTTTTCACAAAGCTTATCAAACAATAATTTACCTTATTAATTCTAACTATTCTAGTAATTACTTGAATTATTGAAAATCCGAAGATTAACTAATATTTAACATCATACAGTTCAATAATTCCCTTTGATTTATAGTTAATCAAAGATCAACTAAAAATTTACACTATTCGTTAAATTTAATGAATATACAGTTAAATCAAATTAATTCCATTCTTGATTTCAACCAAACACGGTTTGATTTGCCAACTATACATATCAGTTAACTATTAACTGAATTTCCTTGTCATTTCCCTCTTTAAATTAATTAAATAGCTTAATTAATTTAAAACACTATTTTATTGTTTAAAATAATTATTTCATCTTCCCAACCCGTAGGTAAATCTTTGGGTTTTTCCATTTAAATTCCTTATACACATTAATTTAAATTTTAATCTAGTTATAAAATAATTTATAACTTTTAAAACTGCGTCAATTCACCGAATGGTCAGCTAACGTCTGAAACAACACATTTAGGACATTCACTGCCCATTTATCAAATCAACACTGTCGGTTGATTTTAAACTCAACACAGATGAATATTTATTCAACCATCGACATACAGACAGGTTTTGGTGTCAGTCAAGGTGAACAATTCATGTATATGCACAACAAACAAAAATACAGTTTATTTGAGGAATTCGGTCGGATCCCTCCAACCTGTCCTTCTCTGCATCACAGATATCAGTTGATAAAAATATACAAAAAAATAATTGACGATATATAAATAACTTCGACCAATCAACAATAAACAACCAATTTGCATCCATCGCATCCAATCAGCCAATTTATACTGTAAATTGTAGATTATATTTTTCTATGGATTTACCACATCACAGGACTCCAGAAGGTGTGAGAATTAACTCACCAGTGTTTATTCTGGTTGACGGTTGACGCATTTATTGCTTTTAATTTGAGTCAATTGTTCAAAATTTGCTGAATTTCCAACAGTGTCAGATCGACTCCTAGTCAGTGCCATCGTCTAGGACTCGTCCCTGCGATCCCAACGGATCCAGTTTCGCTGAAATCCGTTAAAGTATGAGTAAGATACGGCTATTTAAATTTTGAAATATATATACGAATATTAACTAACTAACTAATATATTAATTAATAAATAATTACCTAACTTAATTACCCTTTGACTCAGCCTATGCCATGTCAGCACGCTCATTAACGAAAGAATACGTTTTACTCTTCCTTCCTAATTGAAACCCGATCCTTGCTCCTTCGTTCTCATCACATCGGACAACCTCAACCCATCTTCTGATCACTGCCAGCACTATAGATGACCGGAGTCCCTGACTTCGACTTCGCCAGAACCACCTCGACGAGACCCTCCATCGCCTGCTGGTCCCACTCGCTAGTTCTCCGTCAGTTCGCTAGAAAACGCACGGGAACGATTTCCGTTCATCCTTAAAATTAGACCACCACCGTCCATCGTAGGACATCGGACCACCACCAATCGGAGGCGCTCGCCACCCAGCTCCATTTCCCCCCAGGGCGCGACACCAACGACTATCCACGACGCCGGAAAAACCCAATTTCCGTTCACAGCTTGCAAAACAAACCCCAAAACAAACCACTTCCGTTCAACTCCGATTTCTCACACCACCGACCACCGTAAGACCCCCACCAAATCGAAGCCTTGTCTCTCCTCTACAAAACCCCTAAGGTCCCGTCCCTCCAAATCAACCCTATCTCTTCAATTTCTGCAAAGAACAAAACTGATTTTTGTCGGTTTAAAGACGATTCCAGCCACCACAGTCAACGAAACTCACCCAACATTTTACAGTAGCTAGATAACACCCCGATCTACCACTTTCGCTTTGGAACCCCCCACGAATTCTTCACGAATTGAGAGAATTAAATGATTTTGTGTTTAGGGGGTTTTTCGCAGAATGTTTTGCTGGTGGACGGTTTTGGTTTGAGAATTCTGATTTTAGGTGATGAGGGGTTGTGTATATAAGTGTGAAATAATATTTATTATATGCTGATGTGACGAACGATATTTTTCTTCGTGTCTATCGCTATTTCGAACAATGTTTATTCGCTGCTGCGCCCACATACAAACCCCGTTCGAGACGCGAGTGGACGGCATAGTATTTTGACGATATGGTCCTAACGAAACTTGTTTCATCGAATTCCGAGTCCGTTTGCTCAAATAGCGTTCGTACACGTCCAAATTGATCGATTTATTTTACATTTTATTTTGCCATGCGCACAGAATAACACCGTTTTGCGTGCAGTTTGAAAATCTAGCAATAATTCACTGTTACGGTCCCAACAAAATTTGTTTCGTCGAAAACAGAGGTCGTTTGAAGAAAGTCTCTTTTATAACTATCCAATTTAGATAAAATAAACCAATTTTAAAATACTTCAATATAATATTATTAAAATATTGAAATTGGCCGTACACGACCAGAATATCGTATACTACCAAGATAAAATATCCCGAGTTGAGTTTGAAGCTAAATCCATATTAAAAATATTTAAAAACCTCTTTATTTAATATAAATAACGTTATAATATATAACGAAATTCCACAGCGACCTTTTCAAAATTTGATTTGAACATATAATAAAATCTAAACGAAGAAAATTGGATTTTTCTCTACCATTGGAAAGATATCGTCAAACCGGTCCCGACATTTCTTGTTTCGAGGAAATCCGACTTATTTTGAACCCGGTACGACCAATTGAAGTTCAAAACGCCAAATCGCGAACTGTCGCGCCGCTGCAACTCGTTATTTAATTAAATCATAAACCATATATATTTAATCGTCATTTTCTAAATGAATCGTCACTAAAATTTAAATATAAACAACATTTGACCACTTTAAACTGCCTGATCACAATATATGACAAATTTTATATTTTCCCAAATATTCTGGAAATAAAAATATTATTTTATTATTTATTTAAATAATATATTCAAAATATTATCGTTAAATTCAATTATTTAAATTCAAACCAATATTTTAAATAATTAAAATAATTAAAATATTCCTAATAAATAGGCAGAAAATACGGGTTGTTGCATTCCTTCCCCCTTAAAATAATTTCGTCCTCGAAATTGCTAAGGTAGAAGAAATGTCGTCAACTACTATCTTTTCAAAAGGAATTAATTTTTAAAACTCGAATTTATTTTTAAACTGACCCGACTGGTTTTTAAAACCAATTTATTTCAAATAAAAGAATTTTCCAAAAATCTCCAAAAATTTCCTAACTCTTAAATTCTGGATAAATTTCGGCAGAGTCTCCCCTGTACGGAGGAACATCTGCAATATTGCAGGATCAAGAAATATGTATCCATCGGCTCTCATGATCAGAAAAATTCAAAATCCAAACTCAAAACCCAAATAAACCAAAAATTTCATATTTTCGTAGGCGTACCTTTTTGCGAGCGTTATTAAGCGATAAGCGATATTTTATATTCGAGGTTGCTCAGTTATTTTGCAGCTTGATTCGAACTGGATTTGATTAACTCCAGAATTTCCTCTTTTGAACGGATTTTAAAACTGAACTGGCACTTCTGCACCTGTTCCTCAACTCAAATGAATTTCATTAGTCATCAAAAAATGTTAATCATATTCAAAACATCCATTTCATCCATATCAACTAATTCGACACACAGTTTAATCCACATGGGATGATAATTATTTATAATCACTCCATTTATTTCCTTAATTATCCATTCAAATTTATTCATCTGGATTGATTTATTCAACTTATTTATTTCATATTGGTTTTAACCAACTCGATTCATGTTCAGTTTCATATTCAAACAATCAACAACACCATCCAAGCATATCATACAGATCAGTATTAACAAATCCAAATAATTTGCCCATATTATAATAACCTTTACTTTTATTTTATTATAAAATAAATTAGGTAAAAATAATTTCAAAACTAATTTTAATATCAAATCACAAATACGCGCTCTCGTTTATATACACAAACTCAATCTAGGGTGTTACTAACCCCATCTCTATTGAGTCACGCCACAGAGCCAAGGATATCTCTAAACCAATAGCCCTGATACCACTGTAACGACCTAGGGATTTTCGACCCCGTAAATCGACATAAAATCACCATGTCAACTATTCAAGTATCGAAAACACTGGATTGTCAATAGGAAGAAGTTAGAGGGTGAGAAAAGAAAGAAAGAATATTAGAATAGAAGAAAGAAGAAGAACACATCATCAGAATCTCACAGCGGAACAGATAAATATAATATCAAATCTCTTTATAAAAAAAATTGTATAAACATACCAATCATCAGAGTACAACATATATCAGTCACAGCGGAAGAATAACTTTATATATCTAACGGTGAAGCCTCCTGCTTCCAGCTCCTGAAACTCCAAGCGAAACCTAACCTGGAACATACTCGGTCTGACCCGAGCACATTTGATTTAAAACAAAATTTACCGGGTCAGTCTGGAATACTATCAGTAATAAATTCACAGAACACACAACTCGTTTAACTTTGGAAAATCCTTTCTGAAATCAAAAGGTAATAGTAAGACCAGCCCACACATAAACACGGACGGTTTATACCTTACTATAACCCAAAACATTTTTGAAATCATAACTTGCTCTGATATTATCATAATGTCTAAATACAAATAAATAACAATCTAGAGAAACGCTTGCATCTCACTCTCCCCATATATAGTATACAAACCAAAAACCGTGGGCGCTTATTGGATATTGGATTCCAACCTTGACAAGGTATGGGACCACCTTCCAAACGTGTATCTCTAAAGGCGAATACACTGGGTTCAACAAGAACATCTTACAACCCGACCCTCACATGACCGACCACTCATTTCGCTTGAGTGTATCGAATGTATATTACCGACGGTTGGGATCAGCAACCGCCTCCCGAAAAAGGACAGCATCGAAGTATAGATTAAGAAGCAAATGGAATTTCTCTAGATAGGTGATCATACACCCTAATGGGAGCGACCCACATAGCCATGCTGCCTGCCCGATTTTTGTCATTTCCCGGTTGATGAGGCCTGAGGCTAGAATCTCTTTAAAACATCTGGCCATCATTACTTTGAATGCCGCATCGTCGGATCCTCTGGATATCACTAATTGACGTCCACAAGAATAACCCGGTCAGGAGCGACCCAACTGTGATACGTTTGAATAAATCAACGTACGTGACTCCTTTGGAAATACTCTGTTAGACATTCGTCCATACAAGTCATCCAGGAACAGGATGAACCGAAGGCACTCTCTTACTGCATCCTTATATAGGAATCACTCCAAGAATCAGTGGCGAGAAGTCCTTGCAAATCCGTGGATTTCAACCACGACAGAATCACAAATCAAATAACTCTGGTTGCAAGCCAGAGAAATTCAACAAGTAGTCCTTCCGCTTATGAAGGTCCATGATCTTCACTTTCTCCGTCTTCAATTGACGTCTTCCCGTATTTGTTGGTCGGAATGGTTTTCGAATATGAATTCGATCCTGGTCTTTCCATACCAACAATCGCATTGGTCAGGTTTGATAGTCGGTGATTTAACTATCAAATAATAAATGTGTGAATGACATGAGTTGCTGATTCAGCACTTGGCATAACTTGGCCCTTTTAAAATATTTTTAACCAAACAGTTAATCAACTTTTAAATCTCCCAATATATTCAAAACATTTTATTTATCCTTTTGGGTACGTATATAAATATAAATATATATCTACTTAGATTTTCATTTCTGTCGGAAATATTGATATATTTCTTTAAACCCTTTTTCCCTTTTCTTTATATTCTAGTATCACATTATGTACTTATATATACTTAATGGTATAAACCAAATTCCCTCTGACTGATTTACTCTGATCGATTAACTCTAACTTGACTAACTCGACTTATTTAACTCAACTGGACCAACTTGACTTGATTACTCCTATCGATTTACTAATACTCGACTTAACTCCATTCGCTTGACTCTAGATCACAATGGTTATGCCTGATTTCCTCAGGAAACATCCACCGCCGTAGGCTATCTGCAGCCCTGCGAATTACGCTAGCAGTCGTACACAATTGCAACTCTTCCTGAGTAACTATGTTTGCTTAACTCTGCCTCAAATACTATATTCGATCAACTCTAATTGAATAACAAATGTTTAATATAATTTGAAATAAATATTCTTATTTCCTTTGAAACTAATATTGCAATATTGTTTATTCCCAGAAACTTTGCATTAGAGTTCGATATTCCTCGAATAAGATAAACCCAATTTCAATACCTTCACTCACTCCAAACTAATACCATTCCTCGATAATATTGAAGCCAATCAAGTTGGGGTATTTTAGTTACCTCTCAGACCTTGATCGACCTGTTCTTACCTCAGAAAAATATTAGTTTAACCACTAACATCAAAATCTCATTTCCCCTTTTTAGTTTCAAACCTGGTTTTTAAAATCTGTCACTTGTATTTGAAATCCTCGTTTATTCCACTCTTTACTTAACTTCTTTATTTAAGTCAACATCCATGAAAACACCACTTTAACTTCAAGTATCCTTCCCCTTATAACCCATCGCTTTATAATATAAATCCCTCGTCAAATAATTTGATTCCATCTATTTACCTTTCTACAATAAACTTTTATCGCCCCTTTGGCTAATCCTCATTGTCAGTTAATCGCTTGTTAATCGAATTCCCCTTTTATCAATCCTGTTTGATAACTTGGATTTATAAATCCTTTTAATAAAATTCTTATTTGGTTTTTGATCGACTTAGCGATGCTTAACCATTTCTTAATTAAATATCCATTTAAAATCATTTCTTTAATTATGACTAATTTAAATAATAATTACCTTTAACATTTAACTATAATAAAAATGGTTAACTCTGCTATTAGCCAAAGATAGGATAATTAACACTTTTCACAAAGCTTATCAAATAATAATTTACCTTATTAATTCTAACTATTCTAGTAATTACTTGAATTATAGAAAATCCGAAGATTAACTAATATTTAACATCATACAGTTCAATAATTCCCTTTGATTTATAGTTAATCAAAGATCAACTAAAAATTTACACTATTCGTTAAATTTAATGAATATACAGTTAAATCAAATTAATTCAATTCTTGATTTCAACCAAACACTATTTGATTTGCCAACTATACATATCAGTTAACTATTAACTGAATTTCCTTGTCATTTCCCTCTTTAAATTAATTAAATAACTTAATTAATTTAGAACACTATTTTATTGTTTAAAACAATTATTTCATCTTCCCAACCCGTAGGTAAATCTTTGGGGTTTTCCATTTAAATTCCTTATACACATTAATTTAAACTTTAATCCAGTTATAAAATAATTTATAACTTTTAAAACTGCGTCAATTCACCGAATGGTCAACTGACGTCTGAAACAACACATTTAGGACATTCACTGCCCATTTATCAAATCAACACTGTCGGTTGATTTTAAACTCAACACAGATGAATATTTATTCAACCATCAACATACAGACAGGTTTTGGTGTCATTCAAGGTGAACAATTCATATATATGCACAACAAACAAAAATACAGTTTATTTGAGGAATCCAGTCAGATCCCTCCAACCTGTCCTTCTCTGCATTACAGATATCAGTTGACAAAAATATACGAATAAAATAATTGACGATATATAAATAACTTCGACCAATCAACAATAAACAACCAATTTGCATCCATCGCATCCAATCAGCCAATTTATACTGTAAATTGTAGATTATATTTTTCTATGGATTTATCACATCACAGGACTCCAGAAGGTGTGAGAATTAACTCACCAGTGTTTATTCTGGTTGACGGTTGACGCGTTTATTGCTTTTAATTTGAGTCGATTGTTCAAAATTTGCTGAATTTCCAACAGTGTCAGATCGACTCCTAGTCAATGCCATCGTCTAGGCCTCGTCCCTGCGATCCCAACGGATCCAGTTTCGCTGAAATCCGTTAACGTATGAGTAAGATACGGCTATTTAAATTTTGAAATATATATACGGATATTAACTAACTAACTAATATATTAATTAATAAATAATTACCTAACTTAATTACCCTTTGACTCGGCCTATGCCACGTCAGCACGATCATTAACGAAAGAATACGTTTTACTCCTCCTTCCTAATTGAAACCCGATCCTTGCTCCTTCGTTCTCATCACATCGGACAACCTCAACCCATCTTCTGATCACTGCCAGCACTATAGATGACCGGAGTCCCTGACTTTGACTTCGCCAGAACCACCTCGACGAGACCCTCCATCGCCTGCTGGTCCCACTCGCTAGTTCTCCGTCAATTCGCCAGAAAACGCACGGGAACGATTTCCGTTCATCCTTAAAATTAGACCACCACCGTCCATCGTAGGACATCGGACCACCACCAATCGGAGGCGCTCGCCACCCAGCTCCGTTTCCCCCTAGGGCGCGACACCAACGACTATCCACGACGCCGGAAAAACCCAATTTCCGTTCACAGCTTTCAAAACAGACCACTTCCGTTCAACTCCGATTTCTCACACCACCGACCACCGTAAGACTCGAGACCCCCACCAAATCGAAGCCTTGTCTCTCCTCTACAAAACCCCTAAGGTCCCGTCCCTCCAAATCAACCCTATCTCATCAATTTCTGCAAAGAACGAAACTGATTTTCGTCGGTATGAAGACAATTCCGGCCACCACTGTCAACGAAACTCACCCAACTTTTTACAGTAACTAGACAACACCCCGATCTACCACTTTCGCTTCGGAACCCCCCACGAATTCTTCACGGATTGAGAGAATTAAATGATTTTGTGTTTAGGGGCTTTTTCGCAAAATGTTTTGCTGGTGGACGGTTTTGGTTTGAGAATTCTGATTTTAGGTGATGAGGGGTTGTATATATAAGTGTGAAATAATATTTATTATATGCTGATATGACGAACGATATTTTTCTTCGTGTTTATCGCTATTTCTAACATCGTTTATTCGCTGCTGCGCCCACATACAAACCCCGTTCGAGACGCGAGTGGACGGCATAGTATATTTTGACGATACGGTCCTAACGAAACTTGTTTCGTCGAATTCCGAGTCCGTTTGCTCAAATAGCGTTCGTACACGTCCAAATCGATCGATTTATTTTACATTTTATTTTGCCATGCTCACAGAATAACACCGTTTTGCATGCAGTTTGAAAATCTAGCAATAATTCACTGTTACGGTCCCAACAAAATTTTGTTCGTCGAAAACAGAGGTCGTTTGAAGAAAGTCCCTTTTATAACTGGCCAATTTTGATAAAATAAACCAATTTAAAAATACTTCAATATAATATTATTAAAATATTGAAATTGGCCATACATGACCAGAATATCGTATACTACCAAGATAAAATATCTCGGGTTGTGTTTGAAGCTAAATCCATATTAAAAATATTTAAAAACCTCTTTATTTAATATAAATAACGTTATAATATATAACGAAATTCCACAGCGACCTTTTCAAAATTTGATTTGGACATAAAATAAAATCTACACGACGAAAATTGGATTTTTCTCTGCCATTGGAAAGATATCGTCAAACCAGTTCCGACGTTTCTTGTTTCGAGGAAATCCGACTTATTTTGAACCCGGTACGACCAATTGAAGTTCAAAACGCCAAATCGCGAACTGCCGCGCCACTGCAACTCGTTATTTAGTTAAATCATAAACCATATATATTTAATCGTCGTTTTCTAAACGAATCGCCACTAAAATTTAAATATAAACAATATTTGACCACTTTAAACTGCCTGATCACAATATATGGCAAATTTTATATTTTCCCAAATATTCTAGAAATAAAAATATTATTTTATTATTTATTCAAATAATATATTCAAAATATCATCGTTAAATTCAATTATTTAAATTCAAACCAATATTTTAAATAATTAAAATATTCCTAATAAATAGGCAGAAAATACGGGTCGTTACAAGTTGTACGTCAATCGATTGGTTGGCAGGCTATTGTAAGCGTTAATTATTTATATTTAATGCTTATGCAGTCGTGTAATGCACTCTGGATGATGGTTGATTGTGTATCATTATTGTTGAGTACATGTGATGTATGAAATCTATATAAATAACATTATATGGTAACTGATTGGGTCTGATTCCAATTCAGGAATAATGAACATCTTAAAATAATATTCAGTAAAGAATTAAAATGTGAATTTAAGCTGCGATTTTGGATGGAAACGAAAATATAAAGTATGTGAAGCCGTGTTGATAAGATATGCGCCATTTTAACGCGAATGATATTTATATCGATTTTATTCATTTTTATAATGAATATCGAAAAAGGAAGTGTTTTCAAAATCTGATATTTTGAAATATTATCATTTAAATATTATAATGATAAGGAGTATTCAATTTTGATTTAAAATTGAAATGAAAGTGGGAATCGTTTTAAAAAGAATTTATAAAATACGTTTTGAACAAAATATATTATATATATATATATTATATTATTGGCTTGAATAGAAGGCACCGCGACCGTTCGCGAATTTCGACCATTGACTTCGAATTGACATTACGGGAGATCTGATCATCGGATTCTCCTAAAATCGGAACCTTGGGTTCATATCGAAAAGAGCTTTCCAATGAATATAAGAGATTTGAAATCTAACGGTTGGATTTGGAATTATGTCCAAATAAAATTTTGAAAAGGTCGCTATGGATGCAGTTCAGGGGCCGTTATTGGAAACCGACTGTACGGGCCTTGATAAAATTATTAAAAATATTAATAATTTGTGCAAAATCATAATAAATGATTTGGAAAGAATTTGGATGAAAAATTCCAATTTTGTAAAGATAAAAATATTTTTTATCAAAATGAACTAGTTAATAACTAGAAAGATAATCCAACATTTTTGAATAAATAAATTGGATTTGTGAATGGTTTTAATCTAACCAGAATTTTCCAAGGTATGAATTGGAATGGATTTGAATAAAAATCATCTTCGGAATATTTCAATATTGGATTCCGTGACTATACGGATATTGTGGAGGAATTTGGAAGATAGATATATATCATTATTCCCCATACGATCTGTGTTGGTTTCAGAATTTGATATTGAATGTAATTCGATATAATTTCTGTTTAGAGCCTTCTATTTAATACCAAAGTGGATTTTGGGTTTGTCGTGAATGGTGTCTTCAGTAACACTGTTCTTAAACCCCGTGTGAAAAGAATAAATCTTTTAATTAAGATTATTCGAGTTTCCAGTTATATTTAGTAATTGGAATAAAATGGAATGTGAATTGGATTTACTGTGAACTGTGCTTATAAAGACATTCGTTCGCTAACCCAATTAACAAAGAAATGTGATTTGGAAAATATAAATCTTTTATTAAGATTTAATGAAAATTTTCCAAAGTAAAGTTTTCCAATTTAATATATTAAATTGGAATTGAATGGAATTCGAATTGGTAATAATCGAAGTGAGCTTCTGTGGAGGAAGACTGTTACTATATATGGAATTTAAAAGGCTTTGTCGTTATTCCACTTATATTATTAGTCGGATACGGAAATTGATATCGATTATATATTGATCTGTTTTTCGTGAAGATTCCATAGTTAATGGAATATGATTTTGGGCTTATCGTGAACTCTATTTTAAATTACCTTGGTTCTTTAACCCAGTTAAAGACAAGATTACATGTCTAATACTATATTTAGAACTGTATTGTTGATCTCTTCTAAATATATATTTATTTGGTGACGGAGAATTTATTCTCTTGCTTAATACCCTTCTCTGGGACGTATGAGCTTAGAGGTTATATATTGGTAGAAATCAATGGTACGGTGTAGATTGTCGATGCGACATGTTTGATTTCCCAAAGTTAAATAATCATTAAATAATGATTGTTGAAAGATTAAAACTAAGTGGAGTTTTAATAAATCTTTAATTAGATTGAAATGAGAATGTGATAATTTAAATTATCAAATTTAGGAAACGATCGAGAATAGAGTACCACCAGTTTTACTCGAGGCGATAGTTAAATCTTTAATTAGATTTGAACGTGAAATGGTAATTAATTTTACCGATAACACCGTGGTGTTAGATATGGAGTATTACCAGTTTTGCTCCATGGGATGAATAGTTTGGGATTGGGAAATTGAACAAATGATTACTTCGGTAAGGTTCGCTAACTCCGACTAGTTTGGAAAACTTTAATTTGGTTTAAATTATGAGAAGAATATTTGAATAAAAGAATACTCTGGATTGGAATTGTTGGATCTAGATTAACCTTAGAGGGGGGAGTGAATAGGGTTTATTACAGTTTATCGAATAATTAAAAATTAATCGTAGCATAGATAATAACAGAGAAAATAAATACGAAAAGTAAATAACACACAGAGATACCCAGCTTCGGCAAATCTTGCCTACTGCTGCATTCCTAAGGTTTCTACTAGGTGTTAATAACAGATCCCGCTTACAGACAATGTAAATTCACACTCCCTGCTCCTGTACTAACCCTACGCTCAAAACCCTAGACTGATCTAATCCTCTAGATCAGATTTCCCCTGATTACAATCCCGTAACCAATTACCCTAGTTTTTACAGACTCTAGTAAACTACCAGTTAACACCCTAACTGGATACACCTAGATTTTACAGACTCTAGAACTATTTGGACGAATTTCAAAAACAAAACGAAGATACAACACAAAATTAAAAAAAAACATAAAAAACCCTAGGACTTAAAAATAAGGTCATCCCATTTTTAAAGCATTGGCTAGGTTAAGTCCACAAGCTTAAGTCCGGTCCACCCTTTTATTTCCTTTTGCCCGATCTCTTTGGAAAAAGTATGGCGGCAGCTAGAGTTTTGGAAATCCTCCAAATCCAGGTCGATTCGATGATGAAATCGATGTTGTTCTTCAGTCTGGCTTCGATTGTTGCTGCTCACTTGTTCAACAATTTGGCAATGAGATCGAATCCCTCTGAAAACTCGTGAGTTTCTCTGAATTTATTTTTAAGCTTGAAATTGTTGTTGTGTGGATTCGATGCTCCTCTTGCCAATGATGTAAAGGTGTTAAGTATAGGGTATAGAAACCCTACCATTGAGCTTTGATTTCACATTAATGACTCGATGTTGATTTTGTGTAATTTTCCCCTTTTGATTTCGATATTCTCGGCTTTGAATAAATTGGCTGATGCACCTGGTCGATATATAAATTTCCTAAATTTATTGACAAATTGAAAAACTTGCCAAATAATTATCGAATTGATATTGCTTCCTGAAATGATTTTCTAGACATCAAAAATTGGCCTTCATTTAATTTGGGAAGTTTGATTGCCCCTTTTTAAATGGTTGCCAACTATTCATGCATGATTTCTGGAAATGATGATCCTTATACCACTTGATTTGTCAAAAGAAATTTCTTGCCAAAAAATATAAAGTTGATTTTAGAAAAACTCTGGTAAAGAAAATGGAAACAGATTTGAATTATTCTTGTCCCAAAATTGAAACATCCCCTCGATTTCATTTGTAAAGCTGGAAACAAATAAATTGTTTCTTTTCTCAACAGATTACTCTTGACAATTAAGGGCTTGCCAATTTTGCTTTTTGAAAAGAAATCCTTTTGCATGAATTATGTACTGTCGTATTTTTTTCCAAACATATGTCATTGATTTTCTTGCCAAGTGCCATGAGTCCATGCTATTTACAATGCATTGCTTTTCTCCTTGCTTCATGTATAAGACTCTGCTATTAGTCATAAAAAAACTCTTTTTGAAATTCTGTGAATTTGTTTTGAAACTGCACATTGATTTTCCTTGAGTTACTGAACCATGCATGTTCCATGCACTTGTGTTGTTCGATTTAATTGGTCCCCTTACTTGAGCTCAATTGCTCTGCCTATCTTTGTGCACCTGAACATGTTTTCATGCATGCTTGCTACTTTACCTTATGTTCATGTTGGCTGCACCATTTACTTGACAATTGAGTATGCTTGTGGATCTTCTTTGAGCATTAACACTACCTTGATCATGTTGGTCCATGTTTGACCATATGTTGTCGCATTTGTCATTTCTGTTGCACCTCTATTGTTTAATTGAACCATTTGCTCGACCATGCTAGCTTGTGAATTTATATGTTGTGCTCGACACAATCTTCTGCATTTTCATTTGAGTTCATTCATTCCTGAAGTTGTGCATCCCCCCACATTGACTTGACCATGACTGATTTGTGTTTGCACCATTCACACTGTATTTTGAAATTGCACTTTTTCTTGAGTATGCGTTGTCACTCATGATGTTGAACCATTCGTGCATGTATGTTGTATAGACTTGATGTATAAAAACTGCCACTTTGATATCATTCACGCTGTGTTACTTTGCTTCTACTTGCACCAATAGTTTGATGTTGTGTTAGTTGATATATCCAGTCCACCACATTTACATGTGCTCTTATCCATACTGATTCCATGTTGTTGTCTTCTATATACATGTATACTTGCACTTGGTTGTTTGCTTCACAAAACTGACTTGTCACCACTTCATGTGTTATCATGCATGTATGTAAGACTTGTTATCCATGCTGCTGAGAAATGCTTTGAGCTTCACTTTGAATTCGAGTAGAATAACTCCATGTCGTATTGACTTGATTTACTTTTCCATATGCCCGACCCCTTGCTCTGAATGTTTTGCTGAGTATACACTGAGTCGAGTTGATCCACATGGCTACTCCTCAGTTGCACACTGATTGGCGAGGCAGTGCACACGTGTATATCTATACACGTGTGTATATGCAGCCATCAGACAAGGTTTCCTGTCCATGTACTATACATATACAAACTGCCTAGACACTGATCAGATCAAGTCGTGGAAAATGATGAGAAGCACACCAGAAATCTGAGGAAAATAAAAAAATTTAAAATAAAAATTATATTTGCTAGAATATGAAATTATTTCTGTTCTGTATACTGTGTGTGTGTTTCTGTATATGACAGGTATGAAGACTGGACTGACTGAAAGAGTGTTGTAAAGACAAAAGATGGAAGATGAAGACAATATGAAGTATGTGCCAATGTATCAGTGTCAATGTGAAAGAATGTATATATGAAAATGTAAAATGAGTGACTAAGTGTTTGTGTAGTGAGAAGCAAATGCACTAAAAGAATGAATTTGTACTGAAATTTGTAATAAACAAATTTGATTGAAATAAAATATTATATTTATTGTGTTCAACCAAATTCGTCTATCGTATTCAGTTTATTTTCCAGTTCAATATCATGTGCAGAAATATCTGTGAATGTATACAAATAGTGGAGTTGTAAATCTGTACTGTTCGATTGTTGAAATAAAATATTATATTCAAATAAAATATTGATTGAATGTTTAATTCTTGTGCAGTAGTATTTCATTCAAATACAAATATTATATTCCAGTCTGTGATGTAAAATAAGAAACAATACAATAACAAACACATTTAAAATGATATATACTTGTTTGTTATCATCAAACAAAAATCATATAATTGTGTATACAACACCGTTATATACCACAATCTCCCCCTTTTGATGATGACAAACAAATAAAAGATTTTGAGAACAATAAATGTGTTTGACAGTGAAAATTGAACTCCCCCTATTTATTATCTCCCCTACGGCGGACAACTCCCCCTATAACTGTGCATGAATGAAAAGAATGTAAATACAATTGGAATTTTCAAAATTAAAATATTTATAGAATATTCACTCATAAATCAAAATCTCAATCCATTCTCCCCCTTTTGTTATCATCAAAATGGTACAGAATTTAAAATATAGATGAAAATGACTAAAAATATAATTTCAACTTAAGAGGAAGAACGATCATCATAAATCTCAATCAGCCAAACAAAAATCATAATAAACTAAGAACTAGTAGCATATTTCACATTGTAGAGAATGACGGATTTACGATGAATTTATAAAAATGGGGAGAGTATTAAAAAACAATCATTTCCAATAATTTTCAAAAGAGATTTATAAAAAAAATGAACTTAAAAAAACAGTGATGGATTTGGGATATAATTAATAATTCAATTTAAGTGACACAATCGTATAATCTCAAATCCCAATATCTATCAATCAACAAATCATAGTACATCATAAGATTTCAATACATTTCACGAATAGAAAATGGATTGATAGGTAGGTTTTTATACTCAGAGGAGAATTTCAGGTTAATTTATATTTATAGCACAATTTTTTTTATTTAAGAGCACACTGACCACGCATAACCAGAGCTTGGATTTTTAAATGAGGTCAGTCGCAGCTTAAATTATAAGTTATCTCATAACCATGCATAACAAGAGCTTGGATTTTTAAATGAGGTTAGAGACACACTTATATATTAATTATATATTGATCATTTTAGCTATAAAGGAAAAACTCCTCAGTATATAAAACCAATATGAATGATAGAAATGTGGTAGGTACAGAAATAGACTGTGAAATAAATTTCTAAATTAATTATATTATGAAATATGCTCGACTGTATCGGTTTTATTGAAAATTTTCAATTATCACTAATTCTGAATAACAACATAGTCCAATTTCTATCACAAATATTTCCACTGTTTATTCAAAAAGATTTTTAACAAATATCAAACTCTCCACATTTATATAAAATTATCATAGATGGCAGAATGATGATAGATAAAGGAGATGGTCATGAAATAATTGCCAATTCAAAGATATTATAATAAATATTCAACCATCATGAAAATCTAAATAAAATCTCCTCTTGTTGTTAAATATACTGAAGTCATAACTCATCACAATTTCAAAATATGATAATAATTTTGATGAATTATAAATACAGTTCAATTTGGATATTGATTTCAATTTCTGAATGAGTAATCAATAAATAATTTTAAAATTTAGAATCAATTACAAGAGGGAATAGAAAGATCTATACAAGACGGGAGGGATTAAAATATATACAAAAAAATTCAGCACTTCTGATACCAATTGGTGTCTCTATTAATGAGGATTGTAACAAGAACCAGGAGACAAACCAGGATATTACAGACAACAAAATTTTAAAGCCCAAGTAGACAAGATAACAAATTAAGCAAGCAGCAGATAGATCAAAACAGGCATTTATTTCAAAACAGTATCAGAGCAACACAAAATTAGTTTCAGAGCACACTCGTCAAGACATTTCTGATGGTCACAGAATACGATTCATGATCCAAGATTAAAAATACGTTTATTAGAAATCATTTGAGGAAATATGAAAAACTCACGATTCAATAAATCAATCACACCATTATAAATTTCAGATTCAGGATATGTATGAGATTCAATAAATCAACAATTTCAAATGATTTTAAACAAACAAATATTCAAATCAAATCATCATGAAATAGTAATGAGTTTTAATGACCATTTTTCAAAAGAAATTTTCACAAATTTTTCTGACAATCACACAAGAAAATTTTCTGAATAATTACATCAAGATTGAGTAATAATTCATGATCCAGAAATAATGGTTTACTCGAAATCACTTGAACAAATGTAACACATGAGATACAAAGAATCAATCACACAAGATTAATAATTTCAGCTATGGAAGGTGTGTGTGATTCAAAATATCAGAAATTTCAAATGATCTCAAATAAACAAAAATCTAAACCAAATGATCATGAATAAAAGTGAATTTCAAGATGTAAAAAATGAGTCTCAAGTCAGTTCAAAAATTTCAAGCCAATCTGAAGATCGATGAAATTATCACAACTGAGAAATAATAGTGTGTTGTAATGAGTATAAATTTTCTATCCTTTCTAAATTGAATTAGAAGAACCACATAACAGCAGAGATGTGTGAAATTTCAATTGTTTTTTCAGATCTTCAAAAAATTTAGAATTCATATTAACAGTGTTCAAGATATAACAAGAATACGTCAACACTATTAGGAATTCAGAAAATAGAAAATGAACTTCAAAACAATTGCAGATATATACAAGTTTAGATTCAAGATCTCGATAAGATTAAAACATCAGATTTTCATTCAAGTGAAGCAATTTCCAGAAGAAAAAAATGAATTCTACAATTGGAAGTTAAGAAGGCTCAAAGAAGAAAAATATTATGACAGTGATAAATAAAAAAATAGACATAAGAGGTAGAAGGAGGAAAAAACAGATAAAAGAGTAAAAACAAAGAATATACAAAGAGTGAGTCTAGAGATCATACCTGAAATCGATATAAACCAGAATCTCTGACTCAATAGATGTGGCTAAGGAACTATGAATGATTCTGTGATATGTAGCAGTTTGAATCCAATTTTTCTTTAGCTATGCAATTCCTCAGCCTCCTTTGGTACCTAACTGTTAAGAGGATTGAGTGGTCTAACAAAAGTAGTAAAACCACTCACAGTTTTGTTCACATCTTTTGGTACCCAAATCTGTTTGTATAACAATCCGTTAGAATCAACTAGAGTACCCTTTAGAACCCAAATTCATTTAGTTTTTCCAAAAATCATTTTATTTCTTTTTGAGGTCCACAACTGTTCAATTGGATTGTTATCAAACCAATTCATGTCTCATTTGTGATTCAAAAACCTTTTGGAATTTTCAAAATTCAAAATTTTAGAATGACCCATCTTAAAGCAATTTGAAGGAATTTTAAAATCACAAGAGTTCAAATTTTCAAAAACACTTCTTTTCCCAAAACCAAGACCATTTTTATTTTCTGAAGAAAATTGGTTTTTCAACAACATATTCAGAGATTTTTCTCCATCAATTTTTTTTGTCAATGTTGCTTCAAGTTGTTGAATTTTAGATTTAAGATCACCATTTTCTTTCATTAAATCTGAACAACGGTTTTCGGTGATCTTACTCTTTTCAAAATCAGTTTTTAAAACCAAATTTTCAGATTCAAGTAATTTAATTCAGGCTTGGGAATCCAAAATCTGAGATGCAAATCTTTTTTGTTTTTCAAGATCAAGTTTTGCTCAAGTTTTTCAAATTTTCAAATTTCTTTTTCAAAATCAATATTCAAAAACGATTTTGCTTTCATCTTTAGTTTCTCAGAAAATTTATGTTTGGAATTTTGGATTGTCTTGAGCTTACCCAATTTTTTTTGTAAGAAACTGTTTGTACTTTTCAGCTCAATCTTGTTCTCTTTTAAGATCTGAATTTCATTTTCAAGATTTTGAATATTTTTATTGAAATGAACAAGATTATTTTCTAAATTCAAACAATTTCACAGTCAGAATTTTCCAATGTCAAGACATCTTCAAGTTTATATTCCAAACAATCAATTTTGCATTGTTACTCAGATTTTTCAGATTTTAGATGTTTATTTTTCCGTTGGAGACGATTGACAGATTTAGTTAAACCATTGCAATGAGAAACCAATTCTTCATATGAAAATCTCCATCATCGGAATCATCATCAATAGCTCCAGTTAAGCACACATCTGAATCTGAGTTGGCAACCGAGGGTTTTGAGCATTTGTTGTCATTTCCATATAGTGTGTTGAGAGTTCTCCAAATATCCTATGTAGTTGAACAATAAGAGATAAATTTTAATTGATCATTATCAAGATAGGAATAAATAATACGCATAACACGAGCATTCAAAACTTTATTAATATTATCTGACATATCTCCCATATTTATAATAATATTCCAATATTCAGAATTAACAGATTTTATATAGAATTCAATTTTCGATTTCCAAATTAAAAAATCTGT
The DNA here is from genome assembly GCA_030737875.1 of Allium sativum. Taxonomy (NCBI): domain Eukaryota; kingdom Viridiplantae; phylum Streptophyta; class Magnoliopsida; order Asparagales; family Amaryllidaceae; genus Allium; species Allium sativum. The sequence goes on from CM060922.1 coordinate 517,262,948, forward strand.
TCCATTGCAAATAATTGTAATATCACTAGACTGACTCTCAGAAGATTGACAACAAGGATTCATCATTTCTCTAAAGTTAACAGAAAATACCTGCTCTGATACCAATTGTTGGATCTAGATTAACCATAGAGAGGGGGTGAATAGGGTTTATTACAGTTTATCGAATAATTAAAAATTAATCGCAGCACAAATAATAGCAGATAAAATAAATACGGAAAGTAAATAACACACAGAGACACCCAGCTTCGGCAAATCTTGCCTACTTCTGCATTCTTAAGGTTTCTACTAGGTGTTAATAACAGATCCCGCTTACAGACACTGTAAACTCGCATTCCCTGCTCCTGCACTAACCCTACGCTCAAAACCCTAGACTGATCTAATCCCCTAGATTAAATTTCCCCTGATTACAATCCCGTAACCAATTACCCTAGTTTTTACAGACTCTAGTAAACTGCCAGTTAACACCCTAACTAGATACACCTAGATTTTATAGACTCTAGAATTGTTTGGACGAATTTCAAAAAAAAAGAAGATACAACACAAAATTAAAAAAAAAACATAAAAAACCCTAGGACATAAAAATAAGGGTCATCCCCTTTTCAAAGCATTGGCTAGGTTATGTCCACTAGCTTAACTCCGGTCCACCCTTTTATTTCTTTTTGCCCATTCTCTTTGGAAAAAGTATGGCGGCACTTAGGAATTTGGAAATCCTCCCAAATCCAGGTCGATTCGATGATGAAATCGATGTTGTTCTTCAGTCTGTCTTAGATTGTTGCTGCTCTCTTGTTCAATGATTTGGAACGAGATCAAATCCCTCTGAAAACTCGCGAGTTTCTCTGAATTTATTTTTAAGCTTGAAATTGTTGTTGTGTGGATTCGATGCTTCTCTTGCCAATGATGTAAAGGTGTTATGTATAGGGTATAGAAACCCGACGATTGAGCTCTGATTTCATATTAATGACTCGATGCTGATTTTGTGTAATTTTCCCCTTTTGATTCTGATATTCTTGGCTTTGAATAAATTGTCTGATGCACCTGGTCGATATATAAATTTCCTGAATTGATTAACAAATTGAAAAACTTGCCAAATAATTATCGAATTGATATTGCTTCCTGAAATGATTTTCTGGACATCAAAAATTGGCCTTCATTTTATATGGAAAATTTGATTGCCTCTTTTTAAATGGTTGCCAACTCTTCATGCATGATTTCTGGAAATGATGATCCTTATTACACTTGATTTGTCAAAAGAAATTTCTTGCCAAAAAATATAAAGTTGATTTTATAAAAACTCTGGTAAAAAAAGGAAACAGATTTGAATTATTCTTGTCCCAAAATTGAAACATCCCCTCGACTTCATTTGTAAAGCTGGAAATAAATAAATTGTTTCTTTTCTCAATAGATTACTCTTGCCATTTAAGGGCTTGCCAATTTTGCTTTCTGAAAAGAAATCCTTTTGCATGAATTACGTACTGTCGTATTTTTTGCCAAACATATGTCATTGATTTTCTTGCCATGTGCCATGAATCTATGCTGTTTACAATGCATTGCTTTTCTCCTTGCTTCATGTATAAGACTCTGCTATTAGTCATAAAAAAAACTCTTTCTGAAATTTTGTGAACTTGTTTTGAAACTGCACATTGATTTTCCTTAAGTTACTGAACCATGCATGCTCCATGCACTTGTGTTGTTCCATTTAACTGCTCCCCTTACTTGAGCTCAATTGCTCTGCCTATCTTTGTGCACCTGCACAAGTTTTCATGCATGCTTGCTACTTTACCTTATGTTCATGTTGGCTGCACCATTTACTTGACACTTGAGTATGCTTGTGGATCTGCTTTGAGCATTGACACTACCTTGATCATGTTGGTCCATGCTTGACCATATATTGTCGCATTTGTCATTTCTGTTGCACCTCTATTGTTTAATTGAACCATTTGCTCGACCATGCTAGCTTGTGAATTTATATGTTGTGCTCGACACAATCTTCTGCATCTTCATTTGAGTTTATTCATTCCTGAAGTTGTGCATCCCTCCACACTGACTTGACCATGATTGATTTGTGTTTGCACCATTCACGGTGCATTTTGAAATTGCACTTTTGCTTGAGTCTGCATTGTCACTCATGATGCTGAACCATTCATGCATGCATGCTGTATAGACTTGATGTATAAAAACTACCACTTTGATATCATTCATGCTGTGTTACTTTGCTTCTACTTGCACCACTAGTTTGTTGTTGTGTTTGTTGATATATCCAGTCCACCACATTGACATGTGCTCTTATCCTTACTGATTCCATGTTGTTGTCTTCTATATACATGTATACCTGCACTTGGTTGTTTGCTTAGCAAAACTGACTTGTCACCACTTCATGTGTTATCATGCATGTATGTAAGACTTGTTATCCATTCTGTTGAGAAATGCTTTGAGTTCACTTTAAATTCGAGTAGAATAACTCCATGTCGTATTAACTTGATTTACTTTTCCATATGCTCGGCCCCTTGCTCTGAATGTTTTGCTAAGTATACACTGAGTCGAGTTGGTCCACATGGCTACTCCTCAGTTGCACGCTGATTGGCGAGGCAGTGCATACGTGTATATCTATACACGTGTGTATATGTAGCCATCAGACAAGATTTCCTGTCCCTGTACTATACATATACAAACTGACTAGACACAGATCAGATCAAGTCATGAAAAATGATGAGAAACACACCAGAAATCTGAGGCAAATAAAATTTTTTAAAACAAAAATCAAATTTGCTAGAATATGAAATTATTCCTGTTCTGTATACTGTGTGTGTTTCTGTATATGACAGGTATGAAGACTGGACTGACTAAAAGAGTGTTGTGAAGACAGAAGATGGAAGATGAAGACAATATGAAGTATGTGTCAATGTATCAGTGTCAATGTGAAAGAATGTATATATGAAAATGTAAAACGTGTGACTGAGTGTTTGTGTAGTGAGGAGAAAATGCACTGAAAGAATGAATTTGTACTGAAATTTGTAATAAACAAAACAAATTGAAATAAAATATTATTTTTATTGTGTTCAACCAAATTCGTCTATCGTATTCAGTTTATTTTCCAGTACAATATCTTGTGAAGAAATATCTGTGAATGTATACAAATAGTGGAGTTGTAAATCTGTACTATTCGATTGTTGAAATAAAATATTATATTCAAACAAAATACTGATTGAATGTTTAATTCTTTTGTAGTAGTATTTCAATCAAATATAAATATTATATTCCAGTCTGTGATGTAAAATAAGAAACAGTACAATAACAAACACATTTAAAATAATATATACTTGTTTGTTATCATCAAACAAAAATCATATAATTGTGTATACAACACCGTTATATACAACAATCTCCCCCTTTTGATGATGACAAACAAATAAAAGAATTTGAGCACAATAAATGTGTTTGACAGTGAAAATTGAACTCCCCCTATTTATTAGCTCCTGTGCAGTTAAAGCGCTTAGCGGTTCTATAGCGGTAGAGGTGTAAAAAGTTGTAGCGGGGATAAAGCGGGGAAATAGCGTGGATATAGCGGATGTGCGATAATGTTAATTAGATGTAACACTATATAATTAAAATTAATTAATTATCATTCTCACATCACTTGTGTAGAAAAAACGAACATTAATTAATATTATATAGCAAAACCAAAGAATATCATGGTTGTGCACACTAGATTTGAGGATTACTACAAATTTCTATCTTGTACAAGGTACTATGACTTAAAATAAGCTATTTACATGAAGTTTTTTGATTTGTTTCAAAAGAGAATTTGTCAAATCATCCTTTGTATATTAATATTGCTAAAGCGGATGCTAAATAGCGTTGATTTAGCGGTTGAAGCGGAAAATAGCGGGGCTTTAAGCGAAGCTACTGTTCATCAGCGCTAAATTGAAATAGCGTAGCGGCCGAAGAGCGCTACGGGCTATAGCGGGGATTTAGCGGGGCTTTAACTGCATAGATTAGCTCCCCCTACGGCAACAACTCCCCCTATAACTGTGCATGAGTGAAAAGAATGTAAATACAATTGGAATTTTCAAAATTAAAATATTTATAGAATATTCACTCATAATTCAAAATCTCAATCCATTCTCCCCCTTTTGTTATCATCAAAACGATACAGAATTTAAATATAGATGAAAAATGACTAAGAATATAATTTAAACTTAAGAGGAAGAACGATCATCATAAATCTCAATCAGCCAAACAAAAATCATAATAAACTAAGAACTAGTGGCATATTTCACATTGTAGAGAATGACGGATTTACGATGAATTTATAAAAATAGGGAGAGTATTAAAAAACAATCATTTCCAATTATTTCCAAAAGAGTTTTATAAAAAAATGAACTTAAAAAAACAGTGATGGATTTGGGTTATAATTAATAATTCTATTTAAGTGACACAATCGTATAATCTCAAATCCCAATACCTATCAATCAACAAATCATTATACATCATAAGATTTCAACAAATTTCACAAATAGAAAATGGATTGATAGGCAGGTTTTTATACGGCATTCTTGGGAGAAAACCCGTTCCGTGTTATACGGCGTGGTCCATTGATTTATCAAATTTTAATGTAAAGTTTTAAATAACTGTTTTGAGTTCTCACACCAGTCCCATGACTGACCTGGAGTTTAATGTTTTAACCTAAACTCTAGGTGCCCCTATTTTTCGCATGGGCATCTAGTAGCTTTGGTTTTTGTAGATATTTCTTTTCCAGGATCCTGGATTTACAACTGGAGCAATATTCAGAAAGCTTTATATCCGTATATTTCTTTCAGTTGTGTTATGCATTATTTTTTCGCTGCTAATGTAATTTAAATCACTGATATTTTTCTGATGTATATTTTTTATTCATACTCTGTTATGTTCTTGTACTCTGATGTAATTGTTGTAACAACAATGAAATGTTCCGTCGTTTGCGTTTGAATTTGTCGTGTTCTCAGCTCAATCAGGGCTTTCCCTTACGGGCGAGTTTGGGTCATTTTAGAAACACTAAACAATCAATTTTAGACTATGAGCTCAAATAGATAATTAACAAAAACTACGTTTAAGTGGAAGGAAACCTTGAAATTTTACAAGACTTTTATGATGAATCAGATTTGGTCAATGATGCAGAAATCTCATGATTCTTTGCAACCCATAATGTATAAATAGAATAATCAATAATAAACCTGCAAAATACACAAATCAACTGTTATCAAATTGAGGCAAATATGATACGCATCATCTGTTACAAATGTTTAGCTTTTTTCCATTGCATATAGACATGTGAATCAGATGCTGAAGAAAACTATGTACATTCTCTAAAATAAGACTTTCCTCTACAACAGGTTCAATTTGCCAAAAAAATATATCCTTTTAGATTGTTGTACAAGTAAAATAGTAGGATGTAAAACTTCTATTTTAGATAGTTGCTGAAGAATATAACTGCTTCATTGTGTTTTTTTTATTGTATAAGCAATATTTTGAACAATGATTAATGAATATGTTTTATGACACTATCAAGAATGAAAGCTTACAAAAGAATAGAAATAAGTTTATATCTCACAGTATCAGTTTCAAATAACCATGCCTTTTTAGGGCGTAAGAATCGTTGAAGCTTGTGAATCAAAGTAACATGCTTAAGTTGCATTTGAATAAGAACATCCATGAGGCACTAAATAAACCAATTTAGATTATGATTTTTTCTAGCTTATTACTCTAAAAAAAGTACACTTGGTGTTGACGCTTGAAACATGATAATCTTCTAGATGAATTATCAATTGATTGGCATTGATAAGCCTACAAAATAATCAAACAACATATCTGAATATTTAATGAAGTGAACAACACACATCAATTCTTATAGAAGTTTACCACTTTTTCATTGCATGTGCTCATTCAAATTGAAAACAATGGAAAACCAATATTCATTGTCCTGATTTAAATCTTTTTTGACAATAGGTTTAATTTATTTCTAACCTTTTTTTTTACTATTAACTACAACTTTTTTCAAAATAGGTGTAACGTCCCGCATTTTTATCGGGGTGAATCTGGATATTTAAATCAGTTTAAATATTGAATTCATAATATAAGTGGATTTATATATTAATTAAAACGAAGTAGAACGTATAAAAATATATATTAAATATAATCGAGCCCGTAATATCGCGGTAGTTCGTAATTTAACGTTCTGAACTTCAATTGAGCGTACAGGATCCGTTACAAGTCAGATTTCCTCGAAACAAGAAATGTTGGAATCTGTTGAACTGTATCTTTCTAACAGAAGTGAAAAATCAAGATTTCGCATTATAGATTGTGAATTATACCCAAATCAAATATTCAGAAAGTCGCTATGAAATCGTATATCGATCGTAATGGTTTATTTGATATAACTAGATATCGGATTCGAATTTAGACAAGGTTCTTTTGAGACGTAGTGATAATTTAATTTTTAGAATTTTACTGTAATTTTTAATTAATTAAATATGCAGCTTTTTATTTGGAGTATTGTGCACCCTATATCAGCATTTTGGGATTTCACAATATGAGTTAAACTACCGATATTATTATATTTTTGGGATCGTGGCACCTCGCTGGACACAACTGTATTTTTATCTTTGTCCGTAATCTTTTAAATCGAAACCACAATTATGTACCCGAGCCTTTTCTTTACACCTTAACAAATATCTACGGACATTAAATGGAACATATGTTAAGCCTTACTCTCTCAAGACCTACACCATACGGCTATACCCTAAACTTTACACTGATATACATGGCTACCTTGTAGTGTAACCTTATCCTATTACTTCATTGTGAAGTAATACAGAACCATACCCCTAGCTCCCTATAGCTTAAAACTTAAGCAATGACCTACTCTAAGCCTACGGCTCTATTCCTTAACTATTAAGGAAAACTCTAACTATATATATGCGCACGTATACTCAATCTCAGAAAACAAAACATAAAACACAAACTCCTATAATCCGTTAAAGGTCTTCACAGCAGCCGCATGTATTGTTCCGACGCATTAAAAAGGAAGGGAGCCTGAGTTCAAGAGTGAAGGGATGGAAGTGAAGAACTTAAGTGGAGAAGCTCGGCGAACCGAAAGGTGATGAAGTGTGTGATGTTGGTCGAGGCAGTGGATTCCGGTTTGCTTTGACATCGGGTTCCGTGGGGTGCGCTGATGGAACATACGGTAAGGAGGTATGGAAGGAAAGGAAGGGGGTCTTCTGCATATGAAACGATTAAGCAGTTAAGTGGAGAAATAGTGGCGGACTTGGGAGTACTCTGTATGAGGGCAGCAACGTCCATTTGCGGTGAAGCATTGAGTTGCCTGCATGGAGTTTCAACAGTGTACGGTTCAAGGGGTTCTAGCATGGTGTGAGTCGGTGTTAGTGTGGGTTGATGTTCACTGTAGCGGTCTCGTTCTACTAAGAAGATGGATTAACTGTCTTAAGCAGTGTTTAAGAAAAAATGAAGAATACTGGAGAGTACTGTGAAACGATGAGCGGTGTGAAGGGTAGGTGGTGAAGTGCATGTATGCACAACAACAGCAAAGGGTTCATACGCAAATCCTTTGTACTCGTGGTGCGGGAAAGCCGTGATGGCCTAGGTTGCATCGAGGTGCAAGTATTGATAGTAGTGCGGATGAGGTTGAAGAGGAGAAGACAATATTGGTGTTCGGACGTGAGGAGTATTGTAGCATAGCATGCGTGAATATAACGGAAGAAAAGCTTTTGTGGCGTTTTGTGAACCAGGAAAGGAGATTGGTGTGTGCGAGAGACCGGCCATGGTGTGTTATTCAAATGGAGAAGGAGCTCGGATGTCCAAAGTGATGTTGTCTTGATGAAGTGGTGCAGTGGTCGAACGATGTTATGATGAAAAGGTGCTATGGTGAGAAGGTTTAATGATGTGCACCGTTAACGAGCGTTTACACTAGAAGTCGTGGCATATATGAATCGAATGCGAATTATGAAATGCAGTCGAAAGTAGGACGAAGTGAATAATCAAGAATTGCAAATGGACAGATCCGTTGGGATCGTAGGCTGCGTACTAGAATTGGCTTGAAACAATTTGAAGCACGTCTGGTTAACCGACTTACGCAAATCATTATTAAACGGTTAATACGCGCAAGTGAGTAAATTCACTAACTCTGATCTACTTTAAAATATTATAATTATATTTTAATGTTGGTTGAATGTTGCGTGCTGGTTGATTAGGTAAACTACAATTTAATTGGTTGAATAGCGTCGTATTTATACACATTATTTGTGGATACTGATCCCATCGATTATATATTCCCTAGTATAGAACTAGTGTAAATTGTATAGACTAACATCTGTGGATGCCAGAAACCGGTTGGAGGAATCCAACCGAATTCCTCGATATTTATATGAACTTGTTGTTTTAAATTATTTATGCACTATTTGAACCCAATTGACCGTAAAACCCTGTGTGTGTATTAATGTTGAATGGTAATTCAAAGTTATTTTGATTTAAATCAAATAGACGATAGCGAAGAAGAAAGTGCAGCACCGACCGTAAACTCATCTTTTTGTTAAGATGTTGATTGGCCGTCAGGCAAATCAACGAAGTTAATTATAAAAATTATATTTTTATAATTAAAGTGAAGTTTTAAATTTATAATAGAAGTTCTATTATAAACCAGTATTTTAGAGTTCGTTTTATAAAGTAAATAAAACGATTGTTGACATTTAAATAAGTTATAAAGTAGAGATTATCGTATGAGTAAATATTAGAATAATTATTTAAGACAAACAATTTAGAAATATTATTAGATTAAATATATTAATCTAATGGTAAGAAGTAAATAAAATCAGTTAACGAATTTACTAATGGAATAAAGTTGATTTAATCAACTGTTATTTGAGAAATGATGTATTAGATTAATTGGTCTTTAAATTAATCTAATGAAAAAGTTTAGAAATAAATTAATCAAAATTAATGAGATTTAATCACCTTTTTAGTTTAAGAAGTTATAAATAGAACTGTGGAATGAAGTTAAAGCAAATAGTAAATGTTTAAAATAAATAATCATAAACAACGGAGATTTCAAAGTATGAATATGGTGTTATAAAACCATATTCCAAAATAAAACAAGGAAATACGATTTGATGTATATTATAAGTAATAAGGGATTAGAATACAGACTTATATCTGTTCTAAGGTAAGAACGTTGTCGATCAAGGTGTGAGAGGTAAATAGAATACCCCAACTTGAACAGCTTCACTATTATCGAGGAACGATATCAGTTTGTAACGGAAATAGATGTAAAGATTAGTATAAAGGGAATATGATAGCGTGTTGCAAGTCTTAAAACTATAGCGATAAAATAAACGATGTTGACTAGGCTTAAGCGTGACTGTTATGCCAAGATTAGTATAAAGGGAATATGGCATCGTATTGCAAAGCTTAGAACTATAGCGATAAAATAAACGCTGTTGATTAGGCTTAAGCGTGACTGTTATGTCAAGATTAGTTACAAAGGAGAGTATTACGGTGTATGACAAGTTTTGAATTATAACAATAAATTAACGTTGTTGACCAAGCTTAAACGCGATTTTTTTATATATAGAAGTACTTCCTAGGAAATGAAAACAATTTGGTTTGAAACCGACTTATTCTAGAGTAATAAGTAACGACGGTTGTTCAAAGAAATATGAGAATGAGTTAGAAAAAGAATTAGGGAATCGTTTCAGAAAAACGATAACATCATATGATTAGAACTGAATTAAACCATTAGGATTTGGAACTAGAATTCGATGATGTCGAATGTATTAAAAGTAAATTATTTTTAGGAATTATAATCTGATAGGATAGTTAATATTTAGGTCTAAACCAATAAATTACAGAAGGATATGTAATCAATATTAGTTATAAACTTGATATTGATTGAACAAGAAGTTGGCTTAGAAACAAAGTTTATAGAATGAAATGGGAATATAAAAGAGATTTCAAAAAACAAGATAACGGTATTTACTACTTGAATAATGAAATCAGATTTTAAATAATAGAAATGATATTCACATTTTAAAGTGAATAATGTTTTAAAGCGAACATTTGGCAGATTTAAAATGTTTAAAATAAAATTGGAAATATTTTTCCAATATAGTTAGGGTATATTATCCAAGTGTAGAAAATAAAGAACATGAAAAGAAGGGAAATGTTTCGAATGTTAATAACGTATGTTTCTGGAACATGAGAGAATAAATAACTGGAAATGTTTTCCAAGAAGTGTAAAAAGGCCAAATGGGATTTGAGAAATATCTAGTAAGATATTGGAATTTGAATAATAAAACGAATGTTAAATAAAAAGTGTCCGTGATTGTATGATGTTTAGTTATACATTAGAATGGATGTTTGTTTTACTTCGATAGTTAAATAACCGACTATCGAAAGTGTTTTGACCATCGTTGTCGATATGGAGAGACCGGTTGGATATATTATCCAGAAACCACTCTGTATAAGCATAAGCGCTGCGAATTAAATATGCTGAAGATAATTGAAGACGGAATTAAATGCAAAGGTCGTCCCGTTCTAGAATGGTGTTTTTGTTTGTCCAGTCCCAGGACAACTTGTATGGACGAGTGTCTGACAGAGTATTTCCAACTGTCACACCGTTGATTTTTACGAATATACCAAGTTGGTAGGGAGAAGGTAACTTCTCTTTATTCTACACCCAGTGTGCATTTGTGTAATCAATATGTGATTACGGATTTGACGATGTGGCATTCAAAGTGAATGGTGATCAGATGTTCTGAAGATAGACGTAGCCTCTAGCGTTACAACCAGGAAGTAACAAAAGTTGGGCTAGGCAGTATGGCTAGTTGGGTTATCCCCAAGCAGGGTGTATTGTCACCAATCTAGAGAAAATTCATATTTATACTTCTTTTCGATTCTGTATCTTCGGATTACGGTTGGATGGCCAACAACCGTGGGTGGTAGTATATTCGATACACTCAAGCTAAATGAGTGGTCGGTCATGTGTGGCCGGGTTGCAAGACGTTCTTGTTGAACCCAGGTGTATCCCCTCTAGTGTACACTAATCGGTAGGTGCTTCCATACCTTGTCTGTTGGAATCCAAACTCCAATAAGCGCCCTGCGGTTTATGATTTTATACTATATATATATATATATGGAGCGTGAGATGCAAGCGTTCTGCTACTTGAATATTTATTTGCTTAGACATTATCATAATATCACTGGATTTTATATCAAAGATATTTTAGGTTATAGTAAGGTAAAAGCTGTCCATGTTTATGTGTGGGCTGGTCTTACTATTATCCTTTGTTTTCAAAAGGATTTTCAAAGTGAAACAGTATGGTTGGAATTTACTCACACCAGTCCCATGACTGACCCAGAGTTTATTTTGTTTGTTTTCCCTAAACCCTTGGGTGCCCAAATTTGTATGGACAGTCAAGTGTTTCAGGCTTTTACAGATACACTTGGAGGAGCTCAAAGCAGAAGGCTTCACCATTAGTATTTAGAGATTATTTCCGATGTAGTATGATGTATTATACTCTGATATATGGTATGTATATACGATACAGTTTTGTAACTCAAAGTTATGTTATCTAATACATTTTATTTATTCCGCTGTGAGTTTCGTGTTTACTCTGATTCTGTTCAGTTTCTGTATTCTCCTTCTTCTATTCTATAAGTTCTATCTTATCTTTCTCACCCTCTAAATTCTTCTATTAATGACCTGAATTTTCATGCACTTTGAGTTGAATGCGTAGAATATTAGTCAGCTCAAATTGGCATGGATTTTCGGGCCATCACAGTTGGTATCAGAGCTGAAGGTTGAGTGATTACCTTGGCTCAGTGGCGTAACTCAATAAAGATGGAGTTAGTAATACTCTAGATTGAGTTAGAGTGTATATATATGAGTGCGTATGTGTAAATTAAAATAAAAACTGTTTTATATTGTGTTGATTGGTCAGTCAAGTGGTTTATGAATTCTGGTCGAAACAGTAATGCAAACTGTGTCGATAGGTGTTTCTAAACTCTTGAACATAGTACTTCGACACAGTATGTTTTTAAAAAGAGGGTAAATAAAATAATTTTACCCAAAAATATATTTTGATATAAAGAAAGAATATATATTGGAATTATCTAATATATATTGAATGTGTTGGTTGAAATTATGATCGAATAAGATTTATAATTGAGTTGGTTATATAAATAACCAATCGAAATATTATATAAGTATAATATGAAAAATTAGATGAACTGAATCTGAATTTAAAACCAGAATTGAAATAAAACTCTGGAAACTTGGAAAAGAGCTGGAAATAATATTTGGGTTAAATATATGGGAATTTTAAATCCTGGGAGATTTGAAATTGTTTTCCAAGTGTTGAAAGTATATTTTGAAGTAAAATTTGAAATGAAAGTGTTTTAAAAATGAATTTTGAAAGTGATATAATATTGAACTCACTTCGATCACTGGAAAATAATTCTAATGATGACGGTCGCATCATCAGTGTAATTTTCGAGTTTCTAAGTGACGGATTACTACCAAAGTTTTTGTTTTGAATTATGGTGAAAAAAACAAGTTGTCCGAAATTCAAATGTTTTGAATAATATATGATTTCAAACTGATTTGAAATAAATCCCAGGAATTTGAATTCTGAAATAAAGATTTAACTTATGGAGATAAATGGTAAAAGTGAAACTTAAACTAAGATAAACAAATTTGGACTAAATTTGGAATGATCCAGAATGGAAACTGAAAAAGAGAAATATTGGAGATTCGAGTTATTAAAATGAATTGATTCTTGGAGAATAAGAATCGAATTTTGAATTTGGAGATGAAGATAACTGATTTGAGAAATAAATCAGTAAATGGAAATGGAGTTGGAATGGAAATTTGACTTAGTAAAAGCAAAATATTGGTTTGAGAATGGATTGATGGGAGATCAACCAGGGATGCTTGAATATATGATGAAGTGATAGCAAATGTCAGGGATAGAGTTAAATGCCAATAAAAAGTTACAAGTTTATGTTATATTCAAGTTTGAGAATTTTGAGCTACTTTGAAAAGCCGCTTGGCTGTTTGTTTTCTGTCGAATTAGAGAAAGCCCAGAGAGGCGAGTTGTTGTAGTACCGAAAAAGTCGTGCAGAGGAGATGCTAGCAAAATTCTCCGAGAATTTGAGCTGTTAGGAAATTTTCAGAATTTTGAAAATATTCGAAATAAGAAGGAATTAATATTTAACTGGAATTAATCAGTTCAGTTGAAACTGAAATTAGGAAGTAAACCAAAAAAAAAAAGTTAACCGGTTTATAACAGAGATTGTAGCATTTTCCCTATCTTAGCAATTTCGAGGACGAAATTATTTTGAGGGGGAAGGAATGTAACGTCCCGCATTTTTATCGGGGTGAATCTGAATATTTAAATCAGTTTAAATATTGAATTCATAATATAAGTGGATTTATATATTAATTAAAACGAAGTAGAACGTATAAAAATATATATTAAATATAATCGAGCCCGTAATATCGCGGCAGTTCGTAATTTAACGTTCTGAACTTCAACTGAGCGTACAGGATCCGTTAAAAGTCGGATTTCCTCGAAACAAGAAACGTTGGAGTCTGTTGAACTGTATCTTTCTAGCAGAAGTGAAAAAAAAACAGGATTTCGCGTTATAGATTGTGAATTATACCCAAATCAAATATTCAGAAAGTCGTTATTAAATCGTATATCGACCGTAACGGTTTATTTGATATAACTAGATATCGGATTCGAATTTAGACAAGGTTCTTTTGAGACGTAGTGATAATTTAATTTTTAGAATTTTATTGTAATTTTTAATTAACTAAATATGCAGCTTTTTATTTGGAGTATTGTGCACCCTATATCAGCATTTTGGGATTTCACAATATGAGTTAAACTACCGATATTATTATATTTTTGGGATCGTGGCACCTCGCTGGACACAACTGTATTTTTATCTTTGTCCGTAATCTTTTAAATCGAAACCACAATTATGTACCCGAGCCTTTTCTTTGCACCTTAACAAATATCTATGGACATTAAATGGAACATGTGCTAAGCCTTACTCTCTCAAGACCTACACCATACGGCTATACCCTAAACTTTACACTGATATACATGGCTACCTTGTCGTGTAACCTTATCCTATTACTTCATTGTGAAGTAATACAGAACCATACCCCTAGCTCCCTATAGCTTAAAACTTAAGCAATGACCCACTCTAAGCCTACGGTTCTATTCCTTAATTATTATGGAAAACTCTAACTATATATATGCGCAAGTATTCTCAATCTCAGAAAACAAAACATAAAACACAAACTCCTATAATCCGTTAAAGGTATTCACAGCAGCCACATGTACTTTTCCGACGCATTAAAAAGGAGGGGAGCCTGAGTTCAAGAGTGAAGGGATGGCAGTGAAGAACTTAAGTGGAGAAGCTCGGCGAACCGAAAGGTGATGAAGTGTGTGATGTTGGTCGAGGCAGTGGATTCCGGTTTGCTTTGACATCGGGTTCCGTGGGGTGCGCTGATGGAACGTATGGTAAGGAGGTATGGAAGGAAAGGAAGGGGTTCTTCTGCATATGAAACGATGAAGCAGTTAAGTGGAGAAATAGTGGCGGACTTGGGAGTACTATGTATGAGGGCAGCAGCGTCCATTTGCGGTGAAGCATTGAGTAGCCTGCATGGAGTTTCAACGGTGTACGGTTCAAGGGGTTCCAGCGTGGTGTGAGTCGGTGTTAGTGTGGGTTGATGTTTAATGTAGCGGTCTCGTTCTACTAAGAAGATGGATTAACTGTCTTAAGCAGTGTCTAAGTAAAAATGAAGAATACTGGAGAGTACTGTGAAACGATGAGCGGTGTAAAGGGTAGGTGGTGAAGTGCATGTATGCACAGCAACAGCAAAGGGTTCATACGCAAATCCTTTGTACTCGTGGTGCGGGAAAGCCATGATGGCCTAGGTTGCATCGAGGTGCAAGTATTGACAGTAGTGCGGATGAGGTCGAGGAGGAGAAGACATTATTGGTGTTCGGACGTGAGGAGTACTGTAGCATAGCATGCGTGAATATAAGGGAACAAAAGAGTTTGTAGCGTTTCGTGATCCAGGAAAGGAGATTGGTGTGTGCGAGAGACCGGCCATGGTGTGTTATTCAAACGGAGAAGGAGCTCGGATGTCCAAAGTTATGTTGTCTTGTTGAAGTGGTGCAGTGGTCAAACGATGTTATGATGAAAAGGTGCTATGGTGAGAAGGTTTAATGATGTGCACCGTTAACGAGCATTTACACTAGAAGTCGCGGCTTATATGAATCGAATGTGGATTATGAAAAGCAGTCGAAAGTTGGACGAAGTGAATAATAAAGAATTGCAAGCGTATAGATCCGTTGGGATCGTAGGCTGCGTACTGAAATTGGCTTGAAATAATTTGAAGCACGTCTGGTTTAACCGACTAACGCAAATCGTTATTAAATGGTTAGCGCGCTAAAGTGAGTAAATTCACTAACTCTGATCTGCTTTAAAATATTATAATTATATTTTAATGTTGGTTGAATGTTTCGTGATGGTTGATTAGGTAAATTACAGTTTAATTGGTTGAATAGCGTCGTATATATACACATCATTTGTGGATACTGATCCCATCGATTATATATTCCCTAGTATAGAACTAGTGTAAATTGTATAGACTAACATCTGTGGATGCCAGAAACCGGTTGGAGGAATCCAACCGGATTCCTCGATATTTAAATGAACTTGTTGTTTTAAATTATTTATGCACTATTTGAACCCAAATGACCATAAAACCCTGTGTGTGTATTAACGTTGAATGGTAATTCAACGTTATTTTGATTTAAATCAAATAGACGATAGCGAAGAAGAAAGAGCAGCACCGACCGTAAACTCATCTTTTTGTTAAGAAGGTTATTGGCCGTCAGGAAAATCAACGAAGTTAATTATAAAAATTATATTTTTATAATTAAAGTGAATTTTTAAATTTATAATAGAAGTTCTATTATAAACCAGTATTTTAGAGTTCGTTTTATAAAGTAAATAAAACGGTTGTTGACATTTAAATAAGTTATAAAGCAGAGATTATCGTATGAGTAAATATTTGAATAATTATTTAAGACAAACAATTTAGAAATATTATTAGATTAAATATATTAATCTAATGGTAAGAAGTAAATAAAATCAGTTAACGAATTTACTGATGGAATAAAGTTGATTTAATCAACTGTTATTTGAGAAATGATGTATTAGATTAATTGGTCTTTAAATTAATCTAATGAAAAAGTTTAGAAATAAATTAATCAAAATTAATGAGATTTAATTACCTTTTTAGTTTAAGAAGTTATAAATAGAACTGTGGAATGAAGTTAAAGCAAATAGTAAATGTTTAAAATAAATAATCATAAACAACGGAGATTTCAAAGTATGAATATGGTGTTATAAAACCATATTCCAAAATAAAACAAGGAAATACGATTTAATGTATATTATAAGTAATAAGGGATTAGAGTATGGACTTATATATGTTCTAAGGTAAGAACGTTGTCGATCAAGGTGTGAGAGGTAAATAGAATACCCCAACTTGAACGGCTTCACTATTATCGAGGAACGATATCAGTTTGTAACGGAAATAGATGTAAAGATTAGTGTAAAGGGAATATGACAACGTATTGCAAGTCTTAAAACTATAGCGATAAAATAAACGTTGTTGACTAGGCTTAAGCGTGACTGTTATGTCAAGATTAGTATAAAGGGAATATGGCAGCGTATTGCAAAACTTAGAACTTTAGCGATAAAATAAACGTTGTTGATTAGGCTTAAGCGTGACTGTTATGTCAAGATTAGTTATAAAGGAGAATATTACAGCGTATGATAAGCTTTGAATTGCAACGATAAATTAACGCTGTTGACCAAGCTTAAACGCGATTTTTTTATATATAGCAGTACTTCCTAGGAAATGAAAACAATTTGGTTTGAAACCCATTTATTCTAGAGTAATAAGTAACGACGGTTGATCAAAGAAATACGAGAATGAGTTAGAAAAAGAATTGGAGAATCGTTTCAGAAAAACGATGACATCATATGATTAGAACTGAATTAAACCATTAGGATTTGGAACTAGAATTCGACGATGTCGAATGTATTAAAAGTAAATTATTTTTAGGAATTATAATCTGATAGGATGGTTAATATTTAGATCTAAACCAATAAATTACAGATGGATATGTAATCAATATTAGTTATAAACTTGATATTGATTGAATAAGAAGTTGGCTTAGAAACAAAGTTTATAGAATGAAATGGGAATATAAAAGAGATTTCGGAAAACAAGATAACGGTATTTACTACTTGAATAATGAAATCATATTTTAAATAATAGAAACGATATTCACATTTTAAAGTGAATAATGTTTTAAAGCGAACACTTGGCAGATTTAAAATGTTTAAAATGAAATTGGAAATATTTTTCCAATATAGTTAGGGTATATTATCCAAGTGTAGAAAATAAAGAACGTGAAAAGAAGGGAAATGTTTCGAATGTTAAAAACGTATGTTTCTGGAACATGAGAGAATAAATAACTGGAAATGTTTTTCAAGAAGTGTAAAAAGGCTAAATGGGATTTGAGAAATATCTAGTAAGATATTGGAATTTGAATAATAAAAAGTGCCCATGATTGTATGATGTTTAGTTATACATTAGAATGGATGTTTGTTTTACTTCGATAGTTAAATAACCGACTATCGAAGTGTTTTGACCATCGTTGTCGATATGGAGAGACCGGTTGGATATATTATCCAGAAACCACTCCGTATAGGCATAAGCACTGCGAATTAAATATGCTGTAGATAATTGAAGATGGAGTTAAATGCAAGGGTCGTCTAGTTCTAGAATGGTGTTTTTGTTTGTCCAGTCCCAGGACAACTTGTATGGACGAGTGTCTGACAGAGTATTTCCAACTGTCACACCGTTGATTTTTACGAATATACCAAGTTGGTGGGCAGAAGGTAACTTCTCTTTATTCTACACCCAGTGTGCATTTGTGTAATCAATATGTGATTACGGATTTGACGATGTGGCATTCAAAGTGAATGGTGATCAGATGTTCTGAAGATAGACGTAGCCTCTAGCCTCACAACCAGGAAGTGACAAAAGTTGGGCTAGGCAGCATGGCTAGTTGGGTCATCCCCAAGTAGGGTGTATTGTCACCAATCTAGAGAAAATTCATATTTATACTTCTTTTCGATTCTGTATCTTTGGATTACGGTTGGATGGCCAACAACCGTGGGTGGCAATATATTCGATACACTCAAGCTAAATGAGTGGTCGGTCATGTGTGACCGGGTTGCAAGACGTTCTTGTTGAACCCAGGTGTATCCCCTCTAGAGTACACTGATCGGTAGGTGCTTCCATGCCTTGTCTGTTGGAATCCAAACTCCAATAAGCGCCCTGCGGTTTATGATTTTATACTATATATATATATATATATATATATATATATATATATATATGGAGCGTGAGATGCAAGCGTTCTGCTACTTGAATATTTATTTGCTTAGACATTATCATAAAATCACTGGATTTGATATCAAAGATATTTTGGGTTATAGTAAGGTAAAAGTCGTTCATGTTTATGTGTGGGATGGTCTTACTATTATCCTTTATTTTCAAAAGGATTTTCAAAGTGAAATAGTATGGTTGGAATTTACTCACACCAGTCCCATGACTGACCCAGAGTTTATTTTGTTTGTTTTCCCTAAACCCTTGGGTGCCCAAATTTGTACGGGCAGTCAAGTGTTTCAGGCTTTTACAGATACACTTGGAGGAGCTCAAAGCAGAAGGCTTCACCATTAGTATTTTGAGATTATTTCCGATGTAGTATGATGTATTGTACTCTGATATATGGTATGTATATACAATACAGTTTTATAACTCAAAGTTATGTTATCTAATACATTTTATTTATTCCGCTGTGAGTTTCGTGTTTACTCTCATTCTGTTTAGTTGTTGTATTCTCCTTCTTCTATTCTATTAGTTCTATCTTATCTTTCTCACCCTCTAAATTCTTCTATTAATGACCAGAATTTTCATGCACTTTGAGTTGAATGCGTAGAATATTAGTCAGCTCAAATTGGCATGGATTTTCGGGCCATCACAATAGGACATAATCATATAACATGTAAATTTACTGCCATATGACATAATTTCGACAAATAAACCACATTGTAATTCACTTTTTAGATTTACATCACCATGATTAGTTAACATGCGCTCTTTCTCATATTCATCTCATCAAATAAAAAAAATTATGCATTCACAACATGAAATTAAAATCATAAGCAAAACCTATGATTTCAAAAGCTAAGCATCAAATTAGAGATTTCCACAGCAGCAGCATCCACTATGTTGATATGCATGATTTACTCGATCAGATAATATGATCCACGATTTTCGACCTGGATATGTTTACGCCAAAGTTAATACAAAATCTATTTAAATCGAATAATGAAATCAACATGTTTATGATTTACTGTTTATAATTTAAATTAGACATATCGAGGGGATGAACAATATCAGATCTCTAAAAATACATAATTTCCCGACCAAATAGGGGAAGCAAGAGTTAAACAACACAGCAGACAATTAAATCAAGCCATGAGAACGACCTAGAAAGACGTGAGAAGTATGGGTTGGAGAATCCTACAGGTGACGGTGTGCTGGATGGTGGCCAAAATTCTTCATGCCTGAATCAACCTGTTTTGGTGGCAATGTTGGTGGGAGCGGTGGATGGCGGCGGAATAACGTGATAGGCACAACTTGAGAGGGACTATGATATTTTTAAGGATACAAGGAAGGAGAAAGGGGAGAGGCATAACATCGACTTTGAAAAAGGAGATACATAACAACAAATCTGGGGTTTGGAGGATGGGAGAGCATGCGAAGGAAGCAGTAGAACAGGCCATCTCAGAAAATCCCAAACTCATTTATTACCATATAACATAGACAGATAATATAAACTGATATTTAATTAAAAAATATAATTGATAATTCAAACATTATATATCAAGAGAGAATTAAGCAAAAGAGAAATAACTCCTAAAATCAAGTAAAGAACAAAAAATTCTTTTATTTTACTATTAATTAATTAATAGATAATTTAATAGATTTACATTGTGGTATTATTTTGATTTAATAAAAGTATCTTTAGAGATTTAAGGAGAATTGAGAGAATTAAGGGGAGAATTGAGAGAATCAAGGAGAGAGCTAGAAATTCTTCTTCTTTACTATTATTTAATAGATATATACATGTGAATCAGATGCTGAAGTAAACCATATACATTCTCTAAAATAAGACTTTCCTCTACAACAGGTTTAATTTGCCAAAAAAAAACCTTTTATATTGTTGTCCAAGTAAAATAGTAGGATGTAAAACTTTTATTTAGATAGTTGTCGAAAAATATAACTGCTTCATTTTGTTTTTTATTGTATAAGTAATATTTTGAACAATAATTAATAAATATGTTTTATGACACTATCAAGAGTGAAGGCTTACAAAAGCGTTATTAAGACAAATCATAAGGTCAACACTGAAATAAGTTTATATCTTATAGTATCAGTTTCAAATAACCATGCCTTTTTAGGCCTTAAGAATCGTCGAAGCTTGTGAATCAAAGTAACATGCTTAAGTTGCATTTGCATAAGAACATCCATGAGGCACTAAATAAACCAATTTAGATTACGAATTTTTCTAGCTTATTACTCTAAATAAAGTACATTTACCTGGTGCTGACGCTTGAAACATGATAATCTTCTAGATAAATTATCTATTGATTGCCATTGATAAGCCTACAAAATAATCAAACAACATATCTGAATATTCAATGAAGTGAACAACACTTATCAATTCTTATTTGTAATAACCCAGAAATCCGAGCCAATTTAAAATTTTTATTTTGGCAATTTTAATGAATTTTGAATATTTAAAATGAATTATTTTAAATAAAAACGACGAGGAATTTATTTTGAATAGAATTAGAACGTATAGTTTTATTTGAATCGTCGATAGAATATAAATATTTATTTATATATATAAAAGAGATTGAAAATGGCGCGGTAGTTCGATAATTCGATTTCAAAATTCAAATGAATGTACAGGATTCAAAATAAACCGGATTTTAGTAAAACCAAATATTTGAATCTAATTGGGAATATCTTTCCAACGAATCCGAAAAATTGAAATTTCATAGTAGGAATCAAAAGTTATGTCCAAATGAATTTTCAGAATAGTCGCTATGGAATTCTGGCCCTTAAAAATGGAAATTTTGCAAACGACCTCGGATTTCGACGAAACCACTTTTGTTGGATCTGTGATGTCAAATTATTGCTAGGTTTCAAATTTCATAATTTTTCGAACCAATATGTGAGCGAGGCAAAGGAAAACGCGTTTGACCAGCTTTAGTTGATTTTAATCGACTGGAAATTTGCCATTTTTCAAAGGGTCTCAGTATTCGATGAAACTGCCTTTGTTAGGACCGTATCGTCAATACGAAGCTAGAAAATATTTTTCGGGAATTTTTAGAGTTTTTATGTGGCCCCGGTAAATTGAAATGCGCGTTCAAATTCAATATATAGAGTTATATTTTGATTTTGACGAAAACTGATCGAAACAGTCGAATCAGCCTGCGATACATATCCCATTTTGTTTGGAATGGGGATAATTAGCTATGGACGACAGTCGGTGAGTTCGATTTCGAAGTCGAAATAAAAAGTTACTTTTTGAAATTTAAAATAATAAATAAAATAAAAACTCATCATCCCTTTCTCCTTTACCCCCACCCCCCCCCCCCCGGTTCAATTTCAATCAGAAAAAAAAACCCGCGTCGTGCCCTAACCTTAACGCGTCGCCTTCCTCCGCCCAAGCCAACGTCGCGCGCCGCCAGCCATCACCCCCCTCCCCCTCTCTCCGTCGTCCCCTTCTTTCCTCCCCCTCCTCTTTCTCGAAGCCTTACCCAAATCGAAGAAACCCGACGCCACACCCCTAGCCGTCGCCACCTCAGCTCCTCCTCACCTAAACCGCACCCCCTGTCACCCCATGACCCCCAACGCGAGCCTCCACAACCTCAAACCTCCACCAACAGCCTCTACAACCAACCGAAATGCCAAAAATGTGAGTTTTAATTATTTATTTACATTTCGATGTTGGATTTCAGTTCTAAACATACAATAGTGAAGTAAAGACTATATTTTTAGTCCTGAAAGGATTAGATTTTTGTTATGGATAAAGATTTGAATTTGAAATGTTAAAGAAGTAATTTTGAAATGTGAAAGAAGTGATTTTGAAATGATAAAGATTTGATTTTGAAATGAATAAAAATATAATTTTTACAGTATAGGGAGGTTAAAAATATAATTTTTATATTATAGAAAAGTTAAAAATATAATTTTTATATAAGTAGGATAATAAAAATGTGATTTTTATTAGATGTGAAGATCAAAAATATAATTTTTATAAGGTAGAGAAAGTAAAAATTCGATTTTTATATATTGAATAGCAAAGCAAAAATTCGATTTTTATATATTGAATAGCAAAGTAAAAATTCGATTTTTATATATTGTAGCAAAGTAAAAATTCGATTTTTATATATTGAATAACAAAGTAAAAAATTCGATTTTTATATATATTGAATAGCAAAGAAAAATTAGATTTTTATATATTGAATAGCAAAGTAAGAATTCGACTTTTATATATTGAATAGCAAAGTAAAAAAATTCGAATTTTGTATATTGAATAGCAAAGTAAAAAATTCGATTTTTATATATTGAATAGCAAAGAAAAAATTCGATTTTTATATATATTGAATAGCAAAGTAAAAATTTGATTTTTATATATTGAATAGCAAAGTAAAAATTCGATTTTTATATATTGAATAGCAAAGTAAAAAAATGTGATTTTTATATATGTAGTGAATACGGGCAACGAAAGTGTCAGACGATGAAGATTTCCTACATATGAAGAGACGCGGTGAATTGGTTTAGCTAGTCGGTGAGAACTCCTCACCCTTTATTTATTTTTCTAGTTGAAATATATATTAGGATGCAGACGGTGTTTAGTAGCACCCGACACCCGTCGTCCACAGACCATGGACGACTTGTATGCTTGTTTGTTTGATTTTGATGTGTAGTTGATTGTGTGATGTGATGTGAAATGAAATAAAATATTTTATCGTGGAAAATATTTTATAGTTAAAAATAGAATTTTTAACGTGTATTAAAAATAAATATTTATAAACAAATCAGAGATTTGTTTATATACACTGATTTGATTGATATTGATTGGGACGATAAATTTTACACATCGCCCAACTGCACAAATAAAATATGTGTTTGATTGTTGAAACCCCACACGGGTATTGGGATGATATATAACATACACTAATCCCAGTAATTAGTTGTATGTCGATCGATTGATTGACAGGCTGTTACAAGCGTTAAATATTTATATTTGATGCTCATACAGTGTAGAACGCACTCTGGATGATGGTTGATTATTTATCGTTGTTATTTTGTACATGTGTTGTAGAAAATCCATATAACTAACATTATATGGTAATTGATTGGGCCTCATTCCAGTTCTGAAATAGAAATATTTGAAAAAGAAATATTTGAAATAGAATATTTGAAAATACAAATATATGAAGCCGTGTTGATTAGATTGACGCCATTTTGACGTGAACGATATTTATATCGATTTTATTCAATTTTCAATGTATATTGAAAGTATTTTCGAAATTTGAATTATATTGAAAGTGTTTTCGATATTTGAATTATACTGAAAGTGTTTTCGAAATTTGAATTATATTGAAAGTGTTTTCGAAATTCAAATTATATTGAAAATAATCGAAATTCGAATTAAATTGAAAGGAATTGAATTCAAATTGAAATTGAAATTCGAATTAAATTGAAATGAATTGAAATTCGAATTAAATTGAATTGAAATCGAATTGAAATCGCTTTGAAATGAATTTAAAACGAATTTATATTGGAATATTCAATTTTGATTTGAAATTGAATATGAAGTTGAAACCGTTTTGAAAATGAATTTAGAACGATTTATAAAGCACGTTTTGAATTGAAATCGACGAAGTATATATTATATATATAATATAATGGCCTGAATAGAACGCGCCGCGCTGCGGCAGTTCGTGAATTTCGACCATTAACTTCGAATGGATATTACGGGAGATCCGACCGTCGGATTCTCCTAAAACCGGAACCGTTGGGTTCGTATCGAAAAGATAAAAATAGATTTTTATCGAAATGAACTAGTTTTGACTAGAATGGAAATTCAAATTTTTTTTTTTTTGAAATAAATAAAGTGAATTTGAAATGGTTTTGAAATATAACCAGAATTTCCAATAATTGAATTGGAAGGGATTTGAATCGAAATTGTCTTCGGAATATTTCGATGTTGGATTTCGTGATTATACAGATATTGTTATGGGAATTTGAAAGATATATTAATATCGTTATTTCCAATACGATATTTGTTGGTCGTAGAATTTGATATTCAATATAAGCCGATATATTTTCTATTCAGAGCCTTGTATTTAATATCAAATGTGATTTTGGTTTGTCGTGAATGGTGTCTTCATTAACACTGTTCTTAAGCCCAGTTGAGAAAAAGATTAAATCTTTTTATTTAGATTTAATGAAGTGTACCAATTAAATAATATTTAATTGGAATTGAATTGGTGTTGATTTTTGGGTTTATCATGAACAGTGTTTTAAATAACACTTGTTATTTAACCCGATAATTAATGGAATGTGATTTTGGGTTTATCGTGAACCATGTTTTAAATGACACTGATTCTTTAACCCAGTTAAAGAATAAAACTAAGTGGAGTTTTAATGAATCCCTAATTAGATTGAAAAGATCGAGAAGAGAGTATCACCAGTTTTGCTCCAGGCGATAGTTAAATCTTTAATTAGATTTGAACGTGAAATGGTAATTGAATTTACCGATAACATCGTGGTGTTAGATATGAAGTATGACCAGTTTTACTTCATGGGATGAATAGGTTGGGACTGGGAAATAAAATAAATGATTACTTCGGTGTGGTTCGCTAATCCCGACTAGTTTGAATTGGTATTCAAAGAAGATTAAAGAATAAATTTAAAGAATTTATCTTTGATAAAATTAATGGGAACCTTTCCCAAAGTTTAAGAATATTTGAATAAAAGAATATTCTGAATTGGAATGAGGCGTATGTTGTGTTTGTGTAACATTTGTTTATTATATACGCGAGTTATTCGGAAAGACTGGGTTTATCCCATTCTGAATAACTGATACGATGATAAGTTGAAGGTGAAGACGGTGGTTGAAGACCGGAGGTCTTCACGTCGTCTGGATAATTACTGATGATCTTGATTGGGCTGTACACCCAAGAAGATGGAAACAGTTGGTGATCGTCCAGACGTACTTGGAGATCGATGGATATGCGGGGTACTAAGTGCCTCCGGTTTCGTTCAGACCCAGAACGAACGTGAAAATGGACTATGTGTCTGACATTGGATTTCAGTCTGTGTGATTGATTTCTATTAAATATATACCTGTTTGGCGGCGGAGAATTTATTCTCTTGCTTAACGCCCTTCTCTGAGACGTACGAGCTCAGGGGTTATATGTTGATAGATATCAAACGCATGGGGTGAATTGCCTGTGTGGCATACCTAAGTGGCAATTGATCAAGGCTTCTGTTGAAAAGCAAAGTCTTGTGGTGATGATCAAAGCACGGCCTGTGTGGCATAGCTTTGTGTAACATTGATTCGTGAGCCTCACACCCCGGTTGTGAACCAGAAACGGGAGAAGGACCTCAGGGAGGGCATGCGTTTCCTTCTAGCTAGAAGTGGCGTCAGTGGTTTTACACGCCCTGACGAGTTTGACTTATGTGGTTGTTGCTGTTGCAAGACGCCTCCATTAGATCGGACGATCCGGGTCTGATGGAGTCATTCGTTGGCTCATTTACGCCCCATAGGGCGGGGAAACGTAGTGTTCAGGCATAATAATCCACATCGGTGGACCGTCCCTGACGATCGAAGGTTTGCCTGCCGCTTGCCTGAGACTCGGGCTAGACAGTCTCGAATTCGGTAGAGGACTATCTTTTGCCTCGGTTCACAGATGGAAATCCAACTTCCAAATACGTGACATTTGCGGTTTTGATTGTAGAGCCTAGTATGGCGACATAGTGGGATGGGGCGCTTATGCCGTCTATGATTGATACTTATGATTTGAAATTGTTTTTGACACTATACACTTATAGTAATAATATGTAATGACCCGCATTGGCAGAGGTATTAGAATTAATTTATTTAATTATATTAATGGTGATTAGTGAACTTAATGGTCATAGAATTTAATAATAGTGAATATTTAATTTAAAAAAATAAATTAAATAATATATTTAATTCTGAGATAATCTGAATTGGTTGAAATGGCGATATGGCGTGAACCGGATCATCTGTGATATTTAATTCAGCTTGAAATTGAATTTGAATAACGAATATATTCAATCGTCAACAGTTGAACGTATAGTTTATAATATAATTATAAACGAGCTTGAAATGGCGCTGCAGTTCGTTAATTGGCGATTTGAACTTCAACTGAATATACAGAATTCGTTTTAAGCCGGATTTCTGTGAAACAAGAAATGTGTGGAGCTGGTGGAGTATATCTTTCTAGTGGAAGAGAAAAATCGGGATTTCGCCTTGTATATTTTGATCCACGTCCAAATCAAATTTCAGAAAAGTCGCTGTGGAATTCCTTTATAATTTATAAAGGAATTATTTATATTTTAAAAAGGAAATTCAAAATAAATAGAATATCGGGTTGACCCAGAAGTGAATATCAGGTTAGAAATTCATAGGGGAATATTCTAGAACTAAATGGTATGCCACTGTGGATATAGACGTTAATATTTATTTATAAATATTTAATGTAATTTTATTTAAATATATTTATATATTTAAATAGGTCATTTAGAGCGTTAAAAATAGTCACTTTTGCAAACGAAGTCGGAATTCGACGAAACTAATTTTGTTGGATCTGCAATGTCAAATAGTTGTTAGATTCCAAGTTTGGTGATTTTTAGAGTCACTGTGCGGCCGTACGGATTTTTAGAGTGAGAAACAGTCAGTATTTCGACAGTTAAAAATACACTGAGTGAGCATACGGAGTCGGAATTTGACGAAACCAGTTTTGTTGGGACCGTAATGTCGAACTCTAGCTACATGTCCAGTTTGGTGATTTTTAGATATCGTATGTGATCGCACGAATTTTTAGAAAGCGAAAATAAATAAATAAAATATCTAAAATAAAATGTGTGAACAACTAAGCTGCCACATCCTTCATTTTGAGCCACACAACAAAATCCTGCCCCGTTATAAAACCATCATCTAAGCCGCCACTTCTTTTCTCCAGGAAACCCAAAAGAAACGTGAAACTAATCATCCTCTAAAATCAAGAACAAATCAAATGAAATCCAACAAACCATTTTACGTTTATATTTCGACTCCTGGTGTTGTGCTCTTCAATCTGATATGATTCTTGGGAGGTGCGACGCATTTTTTGGTGATGCTCGAAATCATACAGTAAACTAGGGTTCGAAATATTGGGAAAATAAGGGAGTTTGCGATCATTTTGAGTTCGTAGGTGGATTCAGTTGATTGAATGGTGTTGATTTTGAATTTCTGGGATTTTTTAGAATAAAAAGTTGTCGATGGAAATTCCTGGAACTGTCGTGATAAGCTCGACGACGGGATCTTCATGGTGGCGTCGATCTTCATGTTTCGAGTACCAGGATGACGAGCTCGCAAAGTGATGGAGTTTAGAAATTCCCTTGTGCACTTTCGTGGAGCAAAGCATGTGGGAAAGTGGATCGAACGGGTGCTAATGGCTTCGAAATTGGTTACTGTAGGAGGAAGATATTTACGGGGAGGAAAGGAGAGGGGTCCTGGGCTTTGAAAATGGATGATGGGCCGGTGGAATTAAAAAGGGGTAAAGCCCATTAAGTGTTTTATTTAGTTAATTTAATATTTAAATTAGTATTAAGTTATAAACGCAATAACTCGTTCATATAGTGTCAATTTTTCGAATGGTCAGATCCGTTGGGATCGTATGGACGACGACTACAACATGGAACTGACGGGAAGCAAATCAAAGCTCGTTTGAATTTATGGTGATATAGATTGTTTGATTCAAATCAAACAAACAGTTTATCGTTCTTTAACGATGAACTGCCAAAGTGAGTAAATCTCACCAACTCTGAACAGTTTATAATTTCATGTTGTATTTTTAGAACTGTTAGATATTGGCTGATTGACTGTATGTTGACTGTTTGATTGAACTGCTAGTCAGTTAGTTAATATTCTATATTTGATTCTGTTTAACAGAATATATCATATGGAACTGAAAAGTGATGTTATCTATATTGTTTAACATCTGTGATGCAGGGAAACAGGTTGGAGGAATCCAACTGGATTCCTCAACATTTATTTTACTGTTTTCATATATTGTGATATATGATGTGTTATATAATCTGTTATGGATTATGGGTGTTTGAATGATGTTGATCATTTTTATTCGATATCTTAAATATCATAAAAGACCCTGGGATGTAAAAAGAATTATTTCAATGTATATTGAAATAAAAGGGATTTTATAAAATCAACAGATTTTATAAAAGGAAATATTTCGAAAGTAAATAAAAGGGAAAAATGTTTTTAAAACGAATAGAGTTTTATAAAAGGGAAATCATTTGTAAAGTGAAGAACTGTTACTAAAAGTAAATCTTTATAAATGAATAGTTTATTCGAATAGAATAAAGGAGTTAATCGATGTTAGTAATCGACTAGAGAATAAAGTTAAAAGGAGTTAATCGATGTTAGTTAATCGATTAGAGTTAAAGTTAAAAGGAGTTAATCGATGTTAGTTAATCGATTAGAGAATAAAGTTAAAAGGAGTTAATCGATGTTAGTTAAATCGATTAGAGTTAAACTAAAAGGAGTTAATCGATGTTAGTTTAATCGATTAGAGTTAAAGCAAAGAAGTTAATCGATGTTAGTTAATCGATTAGAGAATAAAGTTAAAAGGAGTTAATCGATGTTAGTTAAATCGATTAGAGTTAAAGTAAAAGGAGTTAATCGATGTTAGTTTAATCGATTAGAGTTAAAGCAAAGAAGTTAATCGATGTTAGTTAACGATTAGAGTTAAAGTTAAAAGGAGTTAATCGATGTTAGTTAATCGATTAGAGAATAAAGTTAAAAGGAGTTAATCGATGTTAGTTAAATCGATTAGAGTTAAAGTAAAAGGAGTTAATCGATGTTAGTTTAATCGATTAGAGTTAAAGCAAAGAAGTTAATCGATGTTAGTTAATCGATTAGAGAATAAAGTTAAAAGGAGTTAATCGATGTTAGTTAAATCGATTAGAGTTAAAGTAAAAGGAGTTAATCGATGTTAGTTTAATCGATTAGAGTTAAAGCAAAGAAGTTAATCGATGTTAGTTTAATCGATTAGAGTTAAAGTAAAAGGAGTTAATCAATGTTAGTTTAATCGATTAGAGTTAAAGAATAAAGGAGTTATCGAATATAGTTTATTCGGAAGGAGTTAAGTGAATAGAGTAAATCAAATAGAATAAATCGAATAGAGATTTATTCGAACGAGGTTAAGTAAGGAAGTTAGTAAAAGGAATATAAAGTGAACTTTGCCTATTTCAAAGTTAGAAATGTTGTTCAGTTAAGGTCTGAGAGGTAGTTCTACCCCAACTTGACTGGCTTCGTTTTTAACTAAGGAATAGTTAAGGTTCGGAAGTAAAGGAAACGGTTTGGGTTGGCATCGCGATGGTTTGTTTAAACATCTGTCTTAGTCCAGTGAAGAAGCTTTGGAAATGTTTTCCAAATAATAAACCATAAATGTTTTCTAATAAAGAAAACAAGAAATGGAAATTTTTTCCATTGTTAATAACGTATATTTTCCAAATTTAGAAAATAAGAAATATTGAATATAGGGAAACATGAGATAAGTAAATTAATGAAATAAAGAGATAAAAGTTGAATGATGTTTGATCGATATAAATTTCCATTTGGAAATAATATCGTTGTTTGCACACCTGTTTTTATTCGATAGTTAAATCACAGACTATCGAAGTTTTTGACCATTTTAACGTTGTTAATATGGAGAGACCGGTTGGATTATTATCCAAAGAACCACTCTGTATTGGCATAAGCGTTGCGAATCATATATGCCAAAGGAAATTGAAGACGGAGTTATGCAAGGGCTATCCTGTTTACAGAATAGTGCCTTCGGTTCATCCTGTTCCTGGATGACTTGTATGGAGGGATGTCTGACAGAGTATTTGCAGACGATCACATATATTGATTTCTCCAACCGTACCAAGAGTGGAAGCGGAGAAGGAAACTTCTTTTAGCTAACACATAATGTATTGTTGAGGACGTCAATCGGTGATTGGATGGATTTGATGATGTGGCATTCAAAGTGAATCTGGTGTGATGATAATGCGTAGCTTCTAGCCTCACATTCGGTAAATGACAGAAATCGGGCAGGCAGCATGGCTAAGTCGGTCGCACCGAAGTAGGGTGTATAATCACCTGATCTAGAGTTTCATTTACTTCTAAAAATCTATTGTTGATGCTGTCCCATTCGGGAAACGGTTGCTGATCCCAACCGTTGGTGATATACATTCGATACGCTCAAGCGAAATGAGTGGTCGGTCATGTGTGGCCGGGTTGCAAGATGTTCTTGTTGAACCCAGTGTATTCCTCTCTAGAGGTACACGAGCGATAGGTGGTTCCATACCTTGTCATAATTGGAAATCCATTACCCAATACGTGCTTGCGGTTTTGATTGTATACTATATATGTAGAACGTGAGATGAAAGCGTTTCTGCTAGATGATTATATATTTACTGTGGTTGATAGATATTATTATAATATCAAAAGGTTTTTGATATAAAGATATTTTCGATTCTCATAAGGGAAAAACCCGTTCCGTTATGCGGCGTGGTCTTATGAGATATCGTTTACTTGTTCGAACTGTTTTTAAACTGTTTTACTCATACCAGTCCCATGACTGACCCGGAGTTTACTTTGTTGTTTTCCCTAAACTCTTGGGTGCCTAAATTTGTATGGGCAGTCAAGTAGTCGGGATTTACAGATACATTGAAGAGCTGGAGCAGGAGGCTTCAGGATCATATAGCTATTATTATTCCGCTGTGTTGTAAGTGTTATACTTTGATAATGATATGTATATGCAAGTACAGATTTGTATTTCAAAGTTATGTTATGAAATGTATTTATTCGTTCCGTTGTGAGATTCGTGTTACTCTGATATTGTGTTCTTCTTCTTCTTCTATTCTACGTTCCTATCTTATCTTTCCTCACCCTCTAATTTCTTTCACTAATTACCAGGATTTTTCGATGTTTTGGTTATCGACATCGTGTTTATGTCGATAACCAAAGTCTCTAAAAATCCGGATCATTACAGTTGGTATCAGAGCTTAAGTTAAGAATTGCTTGGCTCTGTGGCGTGACTCGGTAGAGATAGGGTTAGTAATACCCTAGACTGAGATTGAGTATATATATATACGAGTGGACGTATTTGTTATTGGCATAAAAATGGTTTTATATTGTGGAGATTCATTGGTTGAGTTGTTTATGAGTTCTGGTCGATCGGTTTGATCCACTGTATCGGTAGGAGTTACTAAACACTCAAATACGATGGGTCGGCACGATATGTTCTGAAAAGAGGGTAAATGAAAATAGTTTACCCAACGTATATTTTGATATATATTGGATATATTGGTTGTTATTATAATCGAGTAAGATTATAAATTAAATGGTTATGTAAATAACCAATCAGAATTCATATAAGTGAAATATGTGAAATCAGACGAGTTAAATCTGAAATTTAAACCAGGAATTAAATTTAAACTCTGGAGAATTGGATAAGTGTTTGTAAATGGATTGGGATTAAAAATAAGGAAAATTTAAGATCCTGGGAGATTTTAAATTGTTTTACAAGCAGTGTGAATTATATTTTGAAATAAATTTCAAAGTGGAAAAGGTTAAAAATGGTTTTATAGTATTGAACTCTCTTCGATCGCTGGAAAATAGATTCTGATGATGACAACTGCATCATCAGTATTCATTTTCGAGTTGTAAGTGACGAATTACTACCAGAGATACTGTTTTGAATTTGTTTTGGGAAAGACAAGTTGTGTTGAATTTCAAAATGGGATTTAAAATATAGAATTTGAACTTTTAAATAGATTTGAAATATTAACTCGTTTTAAAAGAAATAAAACGAGAAGTTCCTTTATAAACGAAGTTTATAAATGAAGTGAAAAGAATTATCATTGGATAATTCAGAAATAAAAATACAAGTGTGAAGTTGAAAGGGGAACCTATTTTCCAAAGGTAGTAATATCGATTTCAAAAGGAATTGAAATCGAGACTTATGTAAAGAATGAATAAAGAAAGTTTGAAAAGGAATTTGAAGAAAGGAAGTTCAAACATAGAATTTGAATATAGAAAATTCAAAGGGGATTTGAATATAGAAATTCAAATGAGATTTGAATAAAGAAGATTTAAATAATGGAAAATTGAATATAGAATTCATATAGAGTAATAATGAAATTTGAATATAGAATTCAAATAGTTTAAATGAAATTTGGATATAGAATTCAAATAGAGTAGAAATGGAAATTGGAATTTATAATTCAATGGAGTTTGAATATAGGATTTGAATAAAGAAAGTTTGAAATAGAAATTGAATATAGAAATTCAAAGGGAGTTTGAATATATGAAATTCAATGGAAGTGATATAGAATTTGAATATAGAAATTCAAATGGAATTCAAATATAGAATTTGAATATAGAAAATATAAAGGATTTCAAATATAGGATTTGAATATCGAAAGTGAAATAAATTTGAATAAAGAAGATTCAAATAGAATTGAAATTGAAATTTGAATATAGAAGATTCAAAGGGAATTGAAATGAAATAAAGAGAATTCAAATAGATTTGAATATAGAAATTCAAATGGAATTCAAATATAGAATTTGAATAAGGGATTTGAAATGAAATTCAAATATAGAATTTGAATAAGAGAATTAAAATGGAATTTGAATATAGGAAATTCAAATAAAATTGAAATGGAATTCAATTAGTTGATAAACAAGTTAAACTTATATTTGAACATGTATATTCAAATAAAAAGGTGAAATGGGCAAACCAGTAATTTGAAAATCACTTAACGAACTAAGTTAAAATGATTGGATTAAGTTGAAATGAATTAGAAATGTATAAATATACATGAGGTAGGTATGGATAAGGTATAAAGGTTTATAAACAGAATGCTCGACGAAAAGGTATGTATTTAATTCATATATGAGATTTTATGCGCCGTATCGGCTAGCCGCTTGGCTTTTTCTTTTTCTTTTGGATTGATGAGGGCCATGGGAGGCTATTTGAAATATCCCGATGCTCCCGGTACTAAGGAGGTTATGGCGAATTTTTCCGAGAATTTAAGGAGTTAGAATATTTTTAAGATAATTTGATAGTTAGAAATCAACGTATCGATATATATATAGAAGTCGATAAGGGAACGAACTTAGAAATAGAATAGAAAAATCAAAGGGAAGTCTAAAATAAAATCTAGTAAGGATAGAAAGTGGAAGCATATACGTGTTTGAAAGTTAATCAGTAGTTGTATGGTATTGATTATTCGAATAAGTAGTCATATCTGTTTTGACGTTATAAATGTTATTCAGTCAAGGTCTGAGAGGTATTTATACCCCCAACTTGATTGATTTCATTATTAACAAATAAATAGTAAGATTTTAGGCTCGAAGATCAATGTTGAATAAGAGTTAGTTGAATATAGTATTTGGGTTGTCGTAACGATGTTTTACACAACATCCATTTTAACCCAAATAAGTGTAAGCTTGGAAATATAATAAAGAATATTTCCTAAGTATAGAAATAAACGAGATCGGAAAAGAGATAAGTAATTGGAATATTTTCCAATTATAAATAGCATATATTTTCTAAAGTTTAGAAAATAAAGGAAGGCGATATTTGGAAATGTTTTCCAAATAACGTAAAAGGCCAATATGGTTATTGGAAATATTTGGTTAACAAATATTGATAAAGAAATAGAGAAGTGATTTAACTAATGGAATATTAATTATGGGCTCAGTTGAATTTCAAAAAGGAAAATTTGATTTTTGAAAAGAGTAAACTATTAAAAAAACTCCCAGGGAGAGACTGTTTGAATTAAAAACAAATTTAACAGAAATTTGTGAAAGAAAATTTGAATTAAAGTAAAGCCAGTAAAGTGGTAACTGAGATTGAATTAGAATGATATCAAGACAAATCGGGTTGTGAGATTCAAATTTGAAGTGTAATGTGATAATCAAGTTAAGAATTGGGAATCGAGAAGAAGCTCGAGTTGAAATGATAATTGACTCGAATATAAGCGAATGGTTGTGTTGTGAATAAAAGCAGATTGGAATTTGATTGGGATAACCCTTGTATCCGCTAAATGGATAACAAGTGGAAAGGATATAATGATATGCCGACAAAAGGTACAAGTTTATATTTCTATTGGATATAAGATTTATGAGCCGAATTGGCAAGCCGCTTGGCTGTTGATTTTCTTTTGGGTTGGAGATGGCCCAGAGAGGCGAGTTGGAGTTTGAGATATTGACCAGTACAAAGGAGGTGCTGGCGAAATTTTTCGAAGAGTTAAGGCATTAGAAAATTTTCAGGATTTTTGAAAATTTTCGTTGATAAGAATTAATTAATAATTTAATTGAAATTAAATTGGTTCAGTTGAAACTGAAGTTAAGAAGTGAACAAATATGTTCTAACCAGTCGATAGGGTCGTCCCCTACCTTTAAGCAATTTCGAGGACGAAATTATTTTAAGTGGGAAAGATTGTAATGACCCGCATTGGCAGAGGTATTAGAATTAATTTATTTAATTATATTAATGGTGATTAGTGAACTTAATGGTCATGGAATTTAATAATAGTGAATATTTAATTTAAAATAATAAATTAAATAATATATTTAATTCTGAGATAATCTGAATTGGTTGAAATGGCGATATGGTGTGAACCGGATCATCTGTGATATTTAATTCAGCTTGAAATTGAATTTGAATAACGAATATATTCAATCGTCAACAGTTGAACGTATAGTTTATAATATAATTATAAACGAGCTTGAAATGGCGCTGTAGTTCGTTAATTGGCGATTTGAACTTCAACTGAATATACAGAATTCGTTTTAAGCCGGATTTCTGTGAAATAAAAAATGTGTGGAGCAGGTGGAGTATATCTTTCTAGTGGAAGAGAAAAATCGGGATTTCGCCTTATATATTTTGATCCACGTCCAAATCAAATTTCAGAAAAGTCGCTGTGGAATTCCTTTATAATTTATAAAGGAATTATTTATATTTTAAAAAGGAATTTCAAAATAAATAGAATATCGGGTTGACCCAGAAGTGAATATCAGGTTAGAAATTCTTAGGGGAATATTCTAGAACTATATGGTATGCCACTGTGGATATAGACGTTAATATTTATTTATAAATATTTAATGTAATTTTATTTAAATATATTTATATATTTAAATAGGTCATTTAGAGTGTTAAAAATAGCCACTTTTGCAAACGAAGTCGGAATTCGACGAAACTAATTTTGTGGGATCCGCAATGTCAAATAGTTGTTAGATTCCAAGTTTGGTGATTTTTAGAGTCACTGTGTGGCCGTACGGATTTTTAGAGTGAGAAACAGTCAGTATTTCGACAATTAAAAATACACTGAGTGAGCATACGAAGTCGGAATTTGACGAAACCAGTTTCGTTGGGACCGTAATGTCGAACTCTAGCTACATGTCCAGATTGGTGATTTTTAGATATCGTATGTGATCGCACGAATTTTTAGAAAGCGAAAATAAATAAATAAAATATCTAAAATAAAATGTGTGAACAACTAAGCTGCCACATCCTTCATTTTGAGCCACACAACAAAATCCTGCCCCGTTATAAAACCATCATCTAAGCCGCCACTTCTTTTCTCCAGGAAACCCAAAAGAAACGTGAAACTAATCATCCTCTAAAATCAAGAACAAATCAAATGAAATCCAACAAACCATTTTACGTATATATTTCGACTCCTGGTGTTGTGCTCTTCAATCTGATATGATTCTTGGGAGGTGCGACGCATTTTTTGGTGATGCTCGAAATCATACAGTAAACTAGGGTTCGAAATATTGGGAAAATAAGGGAGTTTGCGATCATTTCGAGTTCGTAGGTGGATTCAGTTGATTGAATGGTGTTGATTTTGAATTTCTGGGATTTTTTAGAATAAAAAGTTGTCGATGGAAATTCCTGGAACTGTCGTGATAAGCTCGACGACGGGATCTTCATGGTGGCGTCGATCTTCATGTTTCGAGTACCAGGATGACGAGCTCGCAAAGTGATGGAGTTTAGAAATTCCCTTGTGCACTTTCGTGGAGCAAAGCATGTGGGAAAGTGGATCGAACGGGTGCTAATGGCTTCGAAATTGGTTACTGTAGGAGGAAGATATTTACGGGGAGGAAAGGAGAGGGGTCCCGGGCTTTGAAAATGGATGATGGGCCGGTGGAATTAAAAAGGGGTAAAGCCCATTAAGTGTTTTATTTAGTTAATTTAATATTTAAATTAGTATTAAGTTATAAACGCAATAAC
This sequence comes from Allium sativum, assembly GCA_030737875.1. Lineage (NCBI taxonomy): Eukaryota > Viridiplantae > Streptophyta > Magnoliopsida > Asparagales > Amaryllidaceae > Allium > Allium sativum. The sequence continues at coordinate 517,299,797 of CM060922.1, forward strand.
TCGTTCATATAGTGTCAATTTTTCGAACGGTCAGATCCGTTGGGATCGTATGAACGACGACTACAACATGGAACTGACGGGAAGCAAATCAAAGCTCGTTTGAATTTATGGTGAAATAGATTGTTTGATTCAAATCAAACAAACAGTTTATCGTTCTTTAACAATGAACTGCCAAAGTGAGTAAATCTCACCAACTCTGAACAGTTTATAATTTCATGTTGTATTTTTAGAACTGTTAGATATTGGCTGATTGACTGTATGTTGACTGTTTGATTGAACTGCTAGTCAGTTAGTTGAAATTCTATATTTGATTCTGTTTAACAGAATATATCATATGGAACTGAAAAGTGATGTTATCTATATTGTTTAACATCTGTGATGCAGGGAAACAGGTTGGAGGAATCCAACTGGATTCCTCAACATTTATTTTACTGTTTTCATATATTCTGATATATGATGTGTTATATAATCTGTTATGGATTATGGGTGTTTGAATGATGTTGATCATTTTTATTCGATATCTTAAATATCATAAAAGACCCTGGGATGTAAAAAGAATTATTTCAATGTATATTGAAATAAAAGGGATTTTATAAAATCAACAGATTTTATAAAAGGAAATATTTCGAAAGTAAAGAAAAGGGAAAAATGTTTTTAAAACGAATAGAGTTTTATAAAAGGGAAATCATTTGTAAAGTGAAGAACTGTTACTAAAAGTAAATCTTTATAAATGAATAGTTTATTCGAATAGAATAAAGGAGTTAATCGATGTTAGTAATCGATTAGAGAATAAAGTTAAAAGGAGTTAATCGATGTTAGTTAATCGATTAGAGTTAAAGTTAAAAGGAGTTAATCGATGCTAGTTAATCGATTAGAGAATAAAGTTAAAAGGAGTAAATCGATGTTAGTTAAATCGATTAGAGTTAAAGTAAAAGGAGTTAATCGATGTTAGTTTAATCGATTAGAGTTAAAGCAAAGAAGTTAATCGATGTAAGTTAATCGATTAGAGAATAAAGTTAAAAGGAGTTAATCGATGATAGTTAAATCGATTAGAGTTAAAGTAAAAGGAGTTAATCGATGTTAGTTTAATCGATTAGAGTTAAAGCAAAGAAGTTAATCGATGTTAGTTAATCGATTAGAGTTAAAGTTAAAAGGAGTTAATCGATGTTAGTTAATCGATTAGAGAATAAAGTTAAAAGGAGTTAATCGATGTTAGTTAAATCGATTAGAGTTAAAGTAAAAGGAGTTAATCGATGTTAGTTTAATCGATTAGAGTTAAAGCAAAGAAGTTAATCGATGTTAGTTAATCGATTAGAGAATAAAGTTAAAAGGAGTTAATCGATGTTAGTTAAATCGATTAGAGTTAAAGTAAAAGGAGTTAATCGATGTTAGTTTAATCGATTAGAGTTAAAGCAAAGAAGTTAATCGATGTTAGTTTAATCGATTAGAGTTAAAGTAAAAGGAGTTAATCGATGTTAGTTTAATCAATTAGAGTTAAAGAATAAAGGAGTTATCGAATATAGTTTATTCGGAAGGAGTTAAGTGAATAGAGTAAATCAAATAGAATAAATCGAATAGAGATTTATTCGAACGAGGTTAAGTAAGGAAGTTAGTAAAAGGAATATAAAGTGAACTTTGCCTATTTCAAAGTTAGAAATGTTGTTCAGTTAAGGTCTGAGAGGTAGTTCTACCCCAACTTGACTGGCTTCGTTTTTAACTAAGGAATAGTTAAGGTTCGGAAGTAAAGGAAATGGTTTGGGTTGGCATCGCGATGGTTTGTTTAAACATCTGTCTTAGTCCAGTGAAGAAGCTTTGGAAATGTTTTCCAAATAATAAACCATAAATGTTTTCTAATAAAGAAAACAAGAAATGGAAATTTTTTCCATTGTTAATAACGTATATTTTCCAAATTTAGAAAATAAGAAATATTGAATATAGGGAAACAGGAGATAAGTAAATTAATGAAATAAAGTGATAAAAGTTGAATGATGTTTGATCGATATAAATTTCCATTTGGAAATAATATCGTTGTTTGCACACCTGTTTTTATTCGATAGTTAAATCACAGACTATCGAAGTTTTTGACCATTTTAACGTTCTTAATATGGAGAGACCGGTTGGATTATTATCCAAAGAACCACTCTGTATTGGCATAAGCGTTGCGAATCATATATGCCAAAGGAAATTGAAGACGGAGTTATGCAAGGGCTATCCTGTTTACAGAATAGTGCCTTCGGTTCATCCTGTTCCTGGATGACTTGTATGGAGGGATGTCTGACAGAGTATTTGCAGACGATCACATATATTGATTTCTCCAACCGTACCAAGAGTGGAAGCGGAGAAGGAAACTTCTTTTAGCTAACACATAATGTATTGTTGAGGACGTCAATCGGTGATTGGATGGATTTGATGATGTGGCATTCAAAGTGAATCTGGTGTGATGATAATGCGTAGCTTCTAGCCTCACATTCGGTAAATGACATAAATCGGGCAGGCAGCATGGCTAAGTCGGTCGCACCGAAGTAGGGTGTATAATCACCTGATCTAGAGATTCATTTACTTCTAAAAATCTATTGTTGATGTTGTCCCATTCGGGAAACGGTTGCTGATCCCAACCGTTGGTGATATACATTCGATACGCTCAAGCGAAATGAGTGGTCGGTCATGTGTGGCTGGGTTGCAAGATGTTCTTGTTGAACCCAGTGTATTCCTCTCTAGAGGTACACGAGCGATAGGTGGTTCCATACCTTGTCATAATTGGAAATCCATTACCCAATACGTGCTTGCGGTTTTGATTGTATACTATATATGTAGAACGTGAGATGAAAGCGTTTCTGCTAGATGATTATATATTTACTGTGGTTGATAGATATTATTATAATATCAAAAGGTTTTTGATATAAAGATATTTTTGATTCTCATAAGGGAAAAACCCGTTTCGTTATGTGGCGTGGTCTTATGAGATATCGTTTACTTGTTCGAACTGTTTTTAAACTGTTTTACTCATACCAGTCCCATGACTGACCCGGAGTTTACTTTGTTGTTTTCCCTAAACTCTTGGGTGCTTAAATTTGTATGGGCAGTCAAGTAGTCGGGATTTACAGATACATTAAAGAGCTGGAGCAGGAGGCTTCAGGATCATATAGCTATTATTATTCCGCTGTGTTGTAAGTGTTGTACTTTGATAATGATATGTATATGCAAGTACAGATTTGTATTTCAAAATTATGTTATGAAATATATTTATTCGTTCCGCTGTGAGATTCGTGTTACTCTGATATTGTGTTCTTCTTCTTCTTCTATTCTAAGTTTCTATCTTATCTTTCCTCACCCTCTAATTTCTTTCACTAATTACCAGGATATTTCGATGCTTTAGTTATCGACATCGTGTTTATGTCGATAACCAAAGTCTCTGAAAATCCGGGTCATTACATAATAAAACATGAAATTTAGCGTATCAAGCATTCTTTGGCTATTATAAGGTAAAACCCTATCCTCCGGCTTGCGTTGCATTGTGTGATGGGACCTGAGTCTTATAATATCTTCATTTTTCTTTATTTAGCATTGCGCTATTGTTTTATGCACTGGTATTCTTGGGAGGAAACCCGTTCTGTGTTATACGGCGTGGTCCCTTGTTTTACCGAACTTTAAAATAAAGAATAATAGCTGTTTTAGTTCTCACACCAGTCACATGACTGACCTGGAGTTTAATGTTTTAACCTAAACTCTGGGTGCCTTATTTTCGACACGGGCAGCTAGTAGTTTCGGTTTTGCAGATTTATCTTCACAGGAACCTGGTTTACAGCTGGAATGATATCCGGAAAGCTTTGTATCCGTATATCTCCTTCAGTTGTGTTTTGTATTATTTTCCGCTGCTGTATAATGTATTGTAATCTCGGATATTTTATAATGTGTAATATTGTTTATACTCTGTATATTCTTGTAATCTGATGGAATTGTTGTAATATACAATGAAATGTTCTTCTGTCTGCGTTCTTTTGTGGCTTGTCCTCGACTCTATCCGGGCTTTCCTCACCGGGGAAGTTCGGGTCGTTACAGCTGGTATCAGAGCTTTGGTTTACAAAGCTCAGAGAACAAGACACATTAGAACCATACGAAAGAATTCATCAGAAATTGGATTAGTAATATCCAATGAGAATGACTCTTAGAGATGGGATCAGTAGTATCCTAGAACGGGTGTGAAGAGTATATCTTTAAAGTGAAAACAAATTTTGTTTTGAAAATTTAAATTGTTTTATACGTATTTGAATAATTATTTATATTGAATTTGGACAATCCAGTATCTATAGATTTCGCATATACGTCTGATCCACGGGTATTCCAAGTTTTAATATACTGGATAGATATAGAATCACACTCTAGTCGCCTGAAGAAGATACTGATGATTGAGATCTCATCATCAGTGTTTTTGTTCGAGTTTCGAAAGTGGGATTTCTATATATTTCCATTAGACAGGTGTGAGAACCAAAATTAGATAGGGCTTATTGTTGTGATTTGGCATCAAAAATCTGATTTTTGACTATGTATCAAAGTTATGAATTTGACACGTTAATCAACTAATTGATTGTTGGTTGTGTTGTTTGATTATAGTTTGATTAATTAAATGTTGAACCATATAGCCAAATTGATCAAAAAGTGAGCTGTATTGAAAATTAGTCGCATTTGCTTGCATATACATGTACTTACATTGAACAAGTCATAGCAAGGAGGCTAGAGCAGAAGAATAAAATTGTTTACCTGACAAATAGGCACATGTTTACCTTAATTTACTGTTTTGTTTGGGTGATGATGATTTTATGAGCCGATTGGCTAGCCGCTTGGCTTTTTCTTTTGGATTGAAGAAGGTCATGGGAGGCTATATGAAATATCCCGAAGTCCCCGGTGCAGGGAGGTTATGGCGAAATTTTTCGAAAATTTAGGGTATTAGCCAAATTTTTGAAAATTTTGAAAAGTACTTAGAAACTGAAAAGTTGAAGAACTTAAGTCGTAATGAAAATAACGAAAGTTGAGTTGATTAGTTAAAAAACTTTCGGCTTCGTTCCTTTTCGGGGACGAAAAGTTTTAAGTGGGGGAGATTGTAATAACCCGGAAATCCGAGCCAATTTAAAATTTTTATTTTGGCAATTTTAATGAATTTTGAATATTTAAAATGAATTATTTTAAATAAAAACGACGAGGAATTTATTTTGAATAGAATTAGAACGTATAGTTTTATTTGAATCGTCGATAGAATATAAATATTTATTTATATATAAAAAAGAGATTGAAAATGGCGTGGTAGTTCGATAATTCGATTTCAAAATTCAAATGAATGTACATGATTCAAAATAAACCGGATTTTAGTAAAACCAAAAATATTTGAATCTAATTGGGAATATCTTTCCAATGAATCCGAAAAATTGAAATTTCATAGCGGGAATCAATAGTTATGTCCAAATGAATTTTCAGAATAGTCGCTATGGAATTCTGGCCCTTAAAAATGGAAATTTTGCAAACGACCTTGGATTTCGACGAAACCACTTTTTTGGATCTATGATGTCAAATTATTGCTAGGTTTCAAATTTCATAATTTTTCGAACCAATATGTGAGCGAGGCAAAGGAAAACGCGTTTGACCAGTTTCAGTTGATTTTAATCGACTGGAAATTGGCCATTTTTCAAACGGTCTCAGAATTCGATGAAACTGGCTTTGTTAGGACCGTATCGTCAATACGAAGCTAGAAAATATTTTTCGGGAATTTTTAGAGTCTGTATGTGGGCCCGGTAAATTGAAATGCGCGTTCAAATTCAATATATAGAGTTATGTTTTGATTTTGACTAAAAACGATCGAAACAGTCGAATCAGCCTGCGATACATATCCCATTGTGTTCGGAATGAGGGTAATTAGCTATGGACGACAGTCGGTGAGTTCGATTTCGAAGTCGAAATAAAAAGTTACTTTTTGAAATTTAAAATAATAAATAAAAAAACTCATCATCCCTTTCTCCTTTACCCCCCTCCCCCCCCTCCCCCCCCCCCCCCCCCCCGGTTCAATTTCAGTCAGAAAAAACCGCGTCATGCCCTAACCCTAACCCGCCGCCTTCCTCCGCCCAAGCCAACGTCGCGCGCCGCCAGCCATCACCCCCCCTCTCTCTCCGTCGTCCCCTTCTTTCCTCCCCCTCCTTTTTCTCGAAGCCTTACCCAAATCGAAGAAACCCGACGTCGCACCCCTAGCCGATGCCACCTCAGCTCCTCCTCACCTAAACCGCACCCCCTGTCGCCCCATGACCCCCAACGCGAGCCTCCACTACCGCAGACCTCCGCCAACAGCCTCTACCACCACCCGAAGTGCCAAAAATGTGAGTTTTAATTATTTATTTACATTTCGATGTTGGATTTTAGTTTTAAACATACAACAGTGAAGTAAAGACTATATTTTAGTCATGAAAGGATTAGATTTTTGTTATAGATAAAGAATTGAATTTGAAATGTTAAAGAAGTAATTTTGAAATGTGAAAGAAGTGATTTTGAAATGATAAAGATTTGATTTTGAAATGAATAAAAATAAAAATTTTACAGTATAGGGAGGTTAAAAATATAATTTTTATATTATAGAAAAGTTTAAAATATAATTTTTATATAAGTAGGATAATAAAAATGTGATTTTTATTAGATGTGAAGATCAAAAATATAATTTTTATAAGGTAGAGAAAGTAAAAATTCGATTTTTATATATTGAATAGCAAAGTAAAAATTCGATTTTTATATATTGAATAGCAAAGTAAAAATTCAATTTTTATATATTGAATAGCAAAGTAAAAATTCGATTTTTATATATTGAATAGCAAAGTAAAAGTTCGATTTTTATATATTGAATAGCAAAGTAAAAATTCGATTTTTATATATTGAATAGCAAAGTAAAAATTCGATTTTTATATATTGAATAGCAAAGTAAAAATTCGATTTTTATATATTGAATAGCAAAGTAAAAATTCGATTTTTATATATTGAATAGCAAAGAAAAAATTCGATTTTTATATATTGAATAGCAAAGTAAAAATTCGATTTTTATATATATTGAATAGCAAAGTAAAAATTCGATTTTTATATATTGAATAGCAAAGTAAAAATTCGATTTTTATATATTGAATAGCGAAGTAAAAAAATGTGATTTTTATATATGTAGTGAATACGGGCAACGAAAGTGTCAGACAATGAAGATTTCCTACATATGAAGAGTCACGGTGAATTGGTTTAGCTAGTCGGTGAGAACTCCTCACCTTTTATTTATTTTTCTAGTTGAAATATATACTAGGATGCAGACGGTGTTTAGTATCACCCGACACCCGTCATCCACAGACCATAGACAGCTTGTATGCTTGTTTGTTTGATTTTGATGTGTAGTTGATTGTGTGATGTGAAATGAAATAAAATATTTTATCGTGGAAAATATTTTACAGTTAAAAATAGAATTTTTAACGTGTATTAAAAATAAATATTTATAAACAAATCGGAGATTTGTTTATATATACTGATTTGATTGATATTGATTGGGACGATAAATTTTACACATCGCCCAACTGCACAAATAAAATCAGTGTTTGATTGTTTGAAACCCCACACGGGTATTGGGATGATATATGACATACACTAATCCCATTAATTTGTTGTATGTCGATCGATTGATTGACAGGCTGTTATAAGCATTAAATATTTATATTTGATGCTTATACAGTGTAGAACGCACTCTGGATGATGGTTGATTATTTATCGTTGTTATTTTGTACATGTGTTGTAGAAAATCCATATAACTAACATTATATGGTAATTGATTGGGCCTCATTCCAGTTTTGAAATAGAAATATTTGAAAAAGAAATATTTGAAAAAGAATATTTGAAAATAGAAATATATGAAGCAGTGTTGATTAGATTGACGTCATTTTAACGTGAACGATATTTATATCGATTTTATTCAATTTTCAATGTATATTGAAAGTGTTTTCGAAATTTGAATTATATTGAAAGTGTTTTCGAAATTTGAATTATATTGAAAGTGTTTTCGAAATTTGAATTATATTGAAAGTGTTTTCGAAATTTGAATTATATTAAAAATAATCGAAATTCGAATTAAATTGAAAGGAATTGAATTCAAATTGAAATTGAAAAGAATTGAATTCAAATTGAAATTGAAATTTGAATTAAATTGAAATGAATTGAAATTCGAATTAAATTGAAATTGAATTGGAATTGAATTGAAATCGCTTTGAAATGAATTTAAAACGAATTTATATTGGAATATTCAATTTTGATTTGAAATTGAATATGAAGTTGAAACCGTTTTGAAAATGAATTTAGAACGATTTATAAAGCACGTTTTGAATTGAAATCGACGAAGTATATATTATATATATAATATAATGGCCTGAATAGAACGCGCCGCGCTGCGGCAGTTCGTGAATTTCGACCATTAACTTCGAATGGATATTACGGGAGATCCGACCGTCGGATTCTCCTAAAACCGGAACCGTTGGGTTCGTATCGAAAAGAGCTTTCTAATGAATATTGGAAATTTGAAATCTAACGGTTGGATTTGGAATTATGTCCAAATTAAATTTGGAAAAGGTCGGTGTAAGTGCAGTTCGATGGCCGTTGATGGAAATCGACTGTACGGGCCTTGATAAAATTATTAAAAATAGTAATAATTTGTGTGAAATCATAAGAAATGATTTTTGAAGAATTGGGATGAAAAACTCCATATTTGAAAAGATAAAAATAGATTTTTATCGAACTAGTTTTGAACTAGAATGGAAATTCAATTTTATTTTTTTTTGATATAAATAAAGTGAATTTGAAATGGTTTTGAAATATAACCAGAATTTCCAATAATTGAATTGGAAGGGAATTGAATCGAAATTGTCTTCGGAATATTTCGATGTTGGATTTCGTGATTATACAGATATTGTTATGGGAATTTGAAAGATATATTAATATCGTTATTTCCAATACGATATTTGTTGGTCGTAGAATTTGATATTGAATATAAGCCGATATATTTTCTATTCAGAGCCTTGTATTTAATATCAAATGTGATTTGGGTTTGTCTTGAATGGTGTCTTCATTAACACTGTTCTTAAGCCCAGTTGAGAAAAAGATTAAATCTTTTTATTTAGATTTAATGAAGTGTACCAATTAAATAATATTTAATTGGAATTGAATTGGTGTTGATTTTTGGGTTTATCGTGAACAGTGTTTTAAATAACACTTGTTCTTTAACCCGATAATTAATGGAATGTGATTTTGGGTTTATCGTGAACCGTGTTTTAAATGACACTGATTCTTTAACCCAGTTAAAGATTAAAACCAAGTGGAGTTTTAATGAATCTTTAATTAGATTGAAAAGATCGAGAAGGGAGTATCACCAGTTTTGCTCCAGGCGATAGTTAAATCTTTAATTAGATTTGAACATGAAATGGTAATTGAATTTACCGATAACACCGTGGTTTTAGATATGAAGTATGACCAGTTTTACTTCATAGGATGAATTGGTTGGGATTGGGAAATAAAATAAATGATTACTTCGGTGTGGTTCGCTAATCCCGACTAGTTTGAATTGATATTCAAAGAAGATTAAAGAATAAATTTAAAGAATTTATCTTTGATAAAATTAATGGGAACCTTTCCCAAAGTTTAAGAATATTTGAATAAAAGAATATTCTGAATTGGAATGAGGCGTATGTTGTGTTTGTGTAACATTTGTTTATTATGTACGCGAGTTATTCGGAAAGACCGGGTGTATCCCATTCTGAATAACTGATACGACGATAAGTCGAAGGTGAAGACGGTGGTTGAAGACCGGAGGTCTTCACGTCGTCTGGATAATTACTGATGATCTTGATTGGGCTGTACACCCAAGAAGATGGAAACAGTTGGTGATCGTCCAGACGTACTTGGAGATCGATGGATATGCGGGGTACTAGGTGCCTCCGGTTTCGTTCAGACCCAGAACGAACGTGAAAATGGACTGTGTGTCTGACATTGGATTTCAGTCTGTGTGATTGATTTCTATTAAATATATATCTGTTTTGCGGCGGAGAATTTATTCTCTTTCTTAACGCCCTTCTCTGAGACGTACCAGCTCAGGGGTTATATGTTGATAGATATCAAACGCATGGGGTGAATTGCCTAAGTGGCATGCCTAAGTGGCATGCCTAAGTGGCAAATGATCAAGGCTTCTGTTGAAAAGAAAAGTCTTGTGGTGATGATCAAAGCACGGCCTGTGTGGCATAGCTTTGTGTAACGTTGATTCGCGAGCCTCACACCCCGGTTGTGAACCAGAAACGGGAGAAGGACCTCAGGGAGGGCATGCGTTTCCTTCTAGCTAGAAGTGGCATCAGTGGTTTTACACGCCCTGACGAGTTTGACTTATGTGGTTGTTGCTGTTGCGAGGCGCCTCGTTAGATCGGAAGATCCGGGTCCGATGGAGTCATTCGTTGGCTCATTTACGCCCCAAAGGACGGGGAAACGTAGTGTTTAGGCATAATAATCCACATCGATGAACCGGCCATGACGATCCAAGGCTTGCCTGCGCGCTTGCCTGAGACTCGGGCTAGACAGTCTCGAATTCGGTAGAGGACTATCTTTTGCCTCGGTTCACAGATGGAAATCCAACTTCCAAATACGTGACATTTGCGGTTTTGATTATAGAGCCTAGTATGGCGACATAGTGGGATGTGGCGCTTATGCCGTCTATGATTGATACTTATGATTTGAATTTTTTTTGACACTATACACTTATAGTAATAATAAAACAAGAAATTTAGCGTATCAAGCATTCTTTGGCTATTATAAGGTAAAACCCTATCCTCCGGCTTGCGTTGCATTGTGTGATGGGACCTGGGTCTTATAATAGCTTCAATTTTCTTTATTTAGCATTGCGCTGTTGTTTTATGCACTGGTATTCTTGGGAGGAAACCTGTTCCGTGTTATACGGCGTGGTCCCTTATTTTACCGAACTTTAAAATAAAGAATAATAACTGTTTTAGTTCTCACACCAGTCACATGACTGACCTGGAGTTTATTGTTTTAACCTAAACTCTGGGTGCCCTTATTTTCGACACAGGCAGCTAGTAGTTTCGGTTTTGCAGATTTATCTTCACAGGAACCTGGTTTACAACTGGAATGATATCCGGAAAGATTTGTATCCGTATATCTCCTTCAGTTGTGTTTTGTATTATTTTCCGCTGTTGTATAGTGTACTGTAATCTCGGATATTTTATAATGTGTAATATTGTTTATACTCTGTATATTCTTGTAATCTGATGGAATTGTTGTAATATACAATGAAATGTTCTTCTGTCTGCGTTCTTTTGTGGCTTGTCCTCGACTCTATCCGGGCTTTCCTCACCGGGGAAGTTCGGGTCGTTACAGAAGTTTACCTCTTTTTCATTGCATTTGCGCATTCAAATCGAAAACAATGGAAAACCAATATTTGTTGTCCTGATTTTAATCTTTTTTCACAATAGGTTTAATTTATTTCTAACCTTTTTTTATACTGTTAACTGCAACTTTTTTCAAATTAGGACATAGTCATATAGCATGTAAATTTACTGCTATATGACATAATTTCGACAAATAAACCACATTGTAATTCACTTTTTAGACTTACATCACCATGATCAGTTCACATGCGCTCTTTCTCATATTCATCCCATCAAATAAACAAAATTTATGCATACACAACACGAAATTAAAATCATAAGCAAAACCTACGTTTTCAAAAGCTAAGCATCAAATTATAGATTTCCACTGCAGCAACTTCCACTATGTTGATATGCATGATTTACTCAATCAGATAATACGATCCACGATTTTCGACCTGGATATGTTCACGCCAAAGTTAATATAAAATCTATTTAAATCGGATAATGAAATCAACATGTTTATGATTTACTGTTTATCATTAAAATTAGACATACCAAGGGGATGAACAATATCAGATCTATGAAAATACATGATTTCCCAACCAAATAGGGGAAGCAAGAGTTAAATAACATAGCAGACAATTAAATCAAGCCATGAGAACGACCTATAAAGACGTTAGAAGTATGGGTTAGAGAATCCTATAGGTGACGATGTATTGGACGGTGGCGAAAATTCTTCATGCTTGAATCAGCTTGTTTTGGTGGCGATGTTGGTGGGAGGGGTGGATGGCAGCGGAATAACGTGATAGGCACAAATTGAGAGGGACTTTGATATTTTTAGGGATGAAAGGAAGAAGAAAGGGGAGAGGCATAACAGCGAATTTGAAAAAGGAGATACATAACAGCAAATTTGGGGTTTAGAGGATGGGAGAGCGTGCGAAGGAAGCAGTAGAAAAGGTCATCTCAGAATATCCCAAACTCATTTATTACCGTATAACATAGATAGATAATATAAAACGATATTTAGTTAAAAAATATAATTTATAATTCAAACATTGAATATCAAGAGAGAATTATGCAAAAGAGAAATAACTCCTAAAATCAAGTAAAGAACAAATAATTCTTTTATTTTACTATTAATTAATTAACAGGTTATTTAATAGATTTATATTGTGGTATTAGTTTGATTTAATAAAAGTATCTTTTGAGTTTTTTGAGATAATTGAGAGAATTAAGGAGAATTGAGAAAATTGAGAGAATCAAGGAGAGAGCTAGAAATTCCACTGCTTTACTATTATTTAAGGATGCTACTATTCACACCCTGGTTTACACTTCTGACCACCTTTCTAAATTTAATACAAATGATTATTTTTTATATTCTTCTGGCCACCATATACTATTCCTTCACTTAGTTATTCAGCACCGTACTTTTACTTAAAAAAGACGTACTTCTCTACAATATTAAATCTTAAACCCAAATAAAAGCAGATATTCTTTTGTGCTTAATAAAGAAGGAAGGTGAAGACAAAAAATAGATTAGATTTTCTTGATTTTTATTGCTTTCTATTATTTTATAGAACACATTGTTATGGTTTTTTTAATGGTTAGGGTTTTCCATGTCGTTTTAGGATATTTTATTCCGCTCCATTGGAAATTTCAAGCTTGAAGGACAATAAATTTTATGATACTTGCAATAAAGATGACAAAGTAAGTTTTGACTAATAGGGTTTTTATCCATATATCTTACGTATCTTGTTTTACAAATCAATACATTAACTTTTTTCGGTCGTTTAATAGATGAAGTATTTGATTGATGATAAATTGGATAATGCCTTTATTGTTTCGGATGATAAATATGATGGTTGTTATGATCCAACATGTTCGATCAAATGACTCAAAAGACATAAATATTTATTTGACGAATTATTTCACAACCGGCGAAGTAAGTACTCATTTATAAAAATTAAAATTGCTAATATGGTTATGAAAATAGATTAAGTTATTTTTTTCTTGAACTATTTGGCTTTAGGTATTTAATGTGAGGAAGGAAACATTCGTTTAGATGAAGGTGATGGTGGCCTCTCCATTTTTACGTTACTAATTTAGACGGTGGCCGACAGAGGAAAACATAAATATTTGGGGTGCTTTTAGTTTTAGTGGCTGGAAGTTTAAACCGGGGTATGAATAGTAGCACCCATATTTAATATATATAGACATGTGAATCAGATGCTGAAGAAAACCATATACATTCTCTAAAATAAGACTTTCCTCTACAACATGTTTAATTTGCCCAAAAAAAACAAAAAATCTTTTAAGATTGTTGTCCAATTAAAATAATAGGATGTAAAACTTCAATTTTAGATAGTTGCCGAAGAATATAACTGCTTCTTCTTTTTTATTATATAAGCAATATTTTGAACAATAATTAATGAATATGTTTTATGACACTATCAAAAATGAAAGATTACAAAAGCGTTATTATGACAAATCATAAGGTCAACACTGAAATAAGTTTATATATTACAGTATTAGTTTCAAATAACCATGCCTTTTTAGGCCTTAAGAATCGTTGAAGCTTGTGAATCAAAGTAACATGCTTAAGTTACATTTGCATAAGAACATCCGTGAGGCACTAAATAAACCAATTTAGATTATAAATTTTTCTAGCTTATTACTCTAAATAAAGTACACTTACCAGGTGCTGACGCTTGAAACATGATAATCTTCTAGATGAATTATATATGATTGCCATTGATAAGCCTACAAAATAATCAAACAACATATCTGAATATTCAATGAAGTGAACAACACACATCAATTCTTATAGAAGTTTAACTCTTTTTCATTGCATGTGCGCATTCAAATTGAAAACAATGGAAAACCAATATTCATTGTCCTAATTTAAATCTTTTTTTGCAATAGGTTTAATTTATTTCTAACCTTTTTTTCATTGTTAACTGCAACTTTTTTCAAAATAGGACATAATCATATAGCATGTAAATTTACTGACATATGACATAATTTCGACAAATAAACCACATTGTAATTCACTTTTTAGACTTACATCACCATGATCAGTTCACATGCGCTCTTTCTCATATTCGTCCCATCAAATAAATAAAATTTATGCATACATAACACGAAATTAAAATCATAAGCAAAACCTACGATTTCAAAAGCTAAGCATCAAATTAGAGATTTCCACTGCAGCAGCATCCACTATGTTGATATGCATGATATACTCAATTAGATAATATGATCCATGATTTTCGACCTGGATATGTTTACGCCAAAGTTAATACAAAATCTATTTAAATCGGATAATGAAATAAAAATGTTTATGATTTACTTATTATCATTAAAATTAGACATACCAAGGGGATGAACAATATCAGATCTCTGAAAATACATGATTTCCCGACCAAACAGGGGAAGCAAGAGTTAAACAACATAGCATATAATTAAATCAAGCCATGAGAATGACTTAGAAAAATGTGATAAGTATGGGTTGGAGAATCCTACCGGTGACGATGTGCTGGATGGTGGCAAAAATTCTTCATGCCTGAATCAATCTGTTTTGGTGGCGATGTTAGTGGAAGGAGTGGATGGCGGCGGAATAACGTGATAGGCAAAATTGTGAGGGACTTTGATTTTTTTAGGGATGAAAAGGAAGGAGAAAAGGGAGAGGCATAACAGCGAATTTGAAAAAGGAGATACATAAAAACAAATATGGGGTTTGGAGGATGGGAGTGCGTGCGAAGGAAGTAGTAGAAAGGGTGTCTCAGAAAATCCCAAACTCATTTATTACCATATAACATAGATTGATAATATAAAACGATATTTAGTTAAAAAAATACAATTGATTATTCAACATTGAATATCAAGAGAGAATTAAGCAAAAGAGAAATAACTCCTAAAATCAAGTAAAGAACAAATAATTCTTTTATTTTACTATTAATTAATTAATAGATTTATATTGTGGTATTATTTTGATTTAATAAAAGTATCTTTAGAGATTTAAGGAGAATTGAGAGAATTAAGGGGAATTGAGAGAATCAAGGAGAGAGCTAGAAATTCTTCAGCTTTACTATTATTTTATAGATATAGACATGTGAATCAGATGCTGAAGAAAACCATATAGATTCTCTAAAATAAGACTTTCCTCTACAACAGGTTTAATTTGCCCAAAAAAGTTCCTTTTAGATTGTTGTCCAAGTAAATTATTAGGATGTAAAACATCTATTTTGGATAGTTGTCGAAAAATATAACTGCTTCATTGTGTTTTTTATTGTATCAGCAATATTTTGAATAATAATTAATGAATATGTTTTATGACACTATCAAGAATGAAAGCTTACAAAAGTGTTATTATGACAAATCATAAGGTCAACACTGAAATAAGTTTATATCTACAATATCAGTTTCAAATAACCATGCCTTTTTAGGCCTTAAAAATCATAGAAGCTTGTCAATCAAAGTAACATGCTTAATTTGCATTTGCATAAGAACATCCATGAGGCACTAAATAAACCAATTTAGATTACGAATTTTCTAGCTTATTACTCTAAATAAAGTACACTTACCTGGTGCTGAAGCTTCAAAAATGATAATCTTCTAGATGAATTATCTATTGATTGCCATTGATAAGCCTACAAAATAATCAAACAACATATCTGAATATTCAATGAAGTGAACAACACACATCAATTCTTATAGAAGTTTACCTCTTTTTCATTGCATGTGCGCATTCAAATTGAAAACAATGGAAAACCAATATTCATTGTCCTGATTTACATCTTTTTTCACAATAGGTTTAATTTATTTCTAACCTTTTTTTTACTGTTAATTGCATCTTTTTTCAAAATAGGACATAATCATATAGCATGTAAATTTACTGCCATATGACATAATTTCGACAAATAAACCACATTGTAATTCACTTTTTAGACTTACATCACCTTGATCAGTTCACATGCGCTCTTTCTCATATTTGTCCCATCAAATAAACAAAATTTATGCATACACAATACGAAATTAAAATAATAAGCAAAACCTACGATTTTAAAAGCTAAGCATCAAATTAGAGATTTCCGTTGCAGCAGCATCCACTATGTTGATATGCATGATTTACTCAATCAAATAATATGATCCACGATTTTCGACCTGGATATGTTTAAGCCAAAGTTAATAAAAAATCTATTTAAATCGGATAATGAAATCAACATGTTTATGATTTATTGTTTATCATTAAAATTAGACATACCAAGGGGATGAACGATATCATATCTCTGAAAATACATGATTTGCCGACCAAATAAGGGAAGCAAGAGTTAAACAACATAGCAGACAATTAAATCAAGCCATAAGAACGACCTAGAAAGACGTGAGAAGTATGGGTTGGAGAATCCTACAGGTGACGATGTGCTGGATGGTGGAAAAAATTCTACATGCCTGAATCAACCTGTTTTGGTGGCGATGTTGGTGGGAGGGGTGGATGGCGGCGGAATAACGTGATAGGCACAAATTGAGAGGGATTTTCATATTTTTAAGGATAAAAGGAAGGAGAAAGGGGAGAGGCATAACGGCTAATTTGAAAAAGGAGATACATAACAACAAATTTGGGGTTGGAGGATGGGAGAGCGTGCGAAGGAAACGGTAGAAATGGTCAGCTCAGAAAATCCCAAACTCATTTATTACCGTATAACATAGATAGATAATATAAAACGATATTTAGTTAAAAAATATAATTGATAATTCAAACATTGAATATCAAGAGAGAATTAAGCAAAAGAGAAATAACCCCTAAAATTAAGTAAAGAACAAATAATTCTTTTATTTTACTATTAATTAATTAACAGATTATTTAATAGATTTATATTATGGTATTATTTTGATTTAATAAAAGTACCTTTAGAGATATAAGGAGAATTGAGAGAATTAACGGGAATTGAGAGAATTGAGAGAATCAAGGAGAGAGCTAGAAATTCTTCTGCTTTACTATTATTTAATAGATATAGACATGTGAATCAGATGCTGAAGAAAATCATATACATTCTCTAAAATAAGACTTTCCTCTACAATAGTTTAATTTTCCCAAAAAAATCCTTTTAGATTGTTGTCCAAGTAAAATAGTAGGATGTAAAACTTCTATTTTTGATTGTTGTCGAAGAATATAACTGCTTCATTGTGTTTTTTACTGTATAAGCAATATTTTGAACAATAATTAATGAATATGTTTTAAGACACCATCAAGAATGAAAGCTTACAAAAGCGTTATTATGACAAATCATAAGGTCAACACTGAAATAAGTTTATATCTTACAGTATCAGTTTTAGATAACCATGCCTTTTTAGGCCTTAAGAATCGTTGAAGCTTGTGAATCAAAGTAACATGCTTAAGTTGCATTTGCATAAGAACATCCATAAGGCACTAAATAAACCAATTTAGATTATTATTTTTTCTAGCTTATTACTCTGAATATAGTACACTTACCTGGTGCTGACGCTTGAAACATGATAATCTTCTAGATGAATTATCTATTGATTTCCATTGATAAGCCTACAAAATAATCAAACAACATATTTGAATATTCAATGAAGTGAACAACACACATCAATTCTTATAGAAGTTTACCTCTTTTTCATTGCATGAGCGCATTCAAATTGAAAACAATGGAAACCAATATTCATTGTCCAAAGTTAAACCTTTTTTCACAATAGGCTTAATTTATTTCTAATCTTTTTTTTATTGTTAACTCCAACTTTTTTCAAAATAGGACATAATCATATAGCATGTAAATTTACTACCATATGACATAATTTCGACAACTAAACCACATTGTAATTCACTTTTTAGACTTACATCACCATGATCAGTTCACATGCGCTCTTTCTCATATTTGTCCCATCAAATAAAGAAAATTTATGCATATACAACACGTAATTAAAATCACAAGAAAAACCTACGATTTCAAAAGCAAAGCATCAAATTAGAGATTTCCACTGCAGCAACATCCACTACGTTGATATGCATGATTTAGTCAATCAGATAATATGATCTACGATTTTTGACCTGGACATGTTTACGCCAATGTTAATATAAAATCTATTTGAATCGGATAATGAAATCAACATGTTTATGATTTACTGTTTATCATTAAAAGTAAACATACCAAGGGGATGAACAATATTAGATCTATGAAAATACATGATTTCCCAACCAAATAGGGGAAGCAAGAGTTAAACAACATAGCAGACAATTAAATCAAGCCATGAGAACGACCTAGAAAGACGTGAGAAGTATGGGTTGGAGAATCCTACTGGTGACAATGTGCTGGATGGTGGCGAAAATTCTTCATGCTTGAATCAGCCTGTTTTGGTGGCGATGTTGGTGGGAGTGGTGGACGGTGGCGGAATAACGTGATAGGCACAAATTGAGAGGGACTTTGATATTTTTAGGGATGAAAGGAAGGAGAAAGGGAAGAGGATTAACAACGAATTTGAAAAAGGAGATACATAACAGTAAATTTGGGGTTTGGAGGATGGGAGAATGTGTGAAGAAAGCAGTAGAAAGGGTCATCTCAGAAAATCCCAAACTCATTTATTACCATATAACATAGATAGATAATATAAAACGATATTTAGTTAAAAAATATAATTGATAATTCAAACATTGAATATCAAGAGAGAATTAAGCAAAAGAGAAATAACTCCTAAAATCAAGTAAAGAACAAATAATTCTATTATTTTACTATTAATTAATTAATAGATTATTTAATAGATTTATATTGTGGTATTATTTTGATTTAATAAAAGTATCTTTAGATATTTAAGGAGAATTGAGAGAATTAAGGGGAATTGAGAGAATTGAGAGAATCTAGGAGAGAGCTAGAAATTCTTCTACTTTACTATTAAATAATAAATAGGACCTTGCTTGATATATAGAGCATATATCAATTTTGAAAAGAATAATTTCATTAAAGGGAGATTCCCCAAAAGAAATGCAATAAAAACCAGTCAAGATTAGAGGATCGACAATTTGAAGTGGGGCTGGAACCACTACGAGTCCGACAACGAAGTGGTAGAATAAACTAAAGCGTTTGAAGTATACATGTCAACAACATTAGCTTGAAACCACAATGGTAGTTTCAGATAACCCACGAAGACTGAATCCAAAAAAGCACAAAACGGATCAATAACATGATTAGAGCAACATGTTTGACCCACGATATTGGTAGCTAATATATTTGCTGGAGATTGGGCTGGCACATGAACAAAAGCAAATTATCACTACACATATTAGAAGCTTGGAAAAAAAATCAATAGGGACATGCACATGTGCATTAGGAGAATGTGCACAAGTCAATACAACAACATCAAAAGGAACAACAACACCATGACAAAATTCCTAAGAAACTGACTGAGACGAAGCACTAGCAAGTGCACTCCCGCCAAATGAAATAATAAGATTGGCTTCGCTAGTGGTTTGAATGGATGGAGCATGCCACCAGTCACTAAAGTGTTGGAGGGTTAACCCATAGCACTATCATGTGCACATACCAAAACAATAACATCCATCGAGCCTACAGCACCAGGCTGGTAGATGACTTGACCAAAAGTAGGGATCGCCCGAGAACTATAAAACTATTAACAAAGATATGGTATTTTCATAAGTTCTCAATATTGTTGGTCGGATCAGGTCGG
Organism: Allium sativum; assembly: GCA_030737875.1. Lineage (NCBI taxonomy): Eukaryota > Viridiplantae > Streptophyta > Magnoliopsida > Asparagales > Amaryllidaceae > Allium > Allium sativum. Next base: position 517,319,920 of record CM060922.1, read on the forward strand.
CCATGTCTCGACCCTAAATCCAAAACTCTTAAGAGCGGGTTGAATGTTTACCCCATCAATGACTCAATAGGATAGGTTCGGGCAGACCAAAACAAATCCGGGTCTATAAGGTATGGACCCTAGACCTACCCTGTTATCATTCCTACTGGTGCTTAATTTTTCATAGGCTTTGTGATAAACGACATTAGAGTGTATCTTAATGGAAGGTTATGCTACATAACAAATTATTTAGGGAATGGTTAACAACCACTTGTGAATAAAAATTAGCCATTTTCAAATTAAAAAAAATATACTATAAGGGGTACTAATGAAATAATCTCTCTTCTTAAATTTCAATCAAATTGATCAAATCGCCCTTTTATTTTTTTACCATAATCATCCCTTTAATCATCACTAATTTTCAATTTAAAATATGAAATTAAAATACAGAACTTAAACTCACCTAAAAATGACAAGGATGAGATAAAATTGATTCATACTTAAGAAATGTGCAAAAAAATGAAGAAGAAATTAATCAGGCAATTTAGTAAGATACGTAATTTATAGGTGTTATTGCTGTTATTAGAAGCAAAAATAAAAATCAAGTCTTCCATAAAGCCCAAGGTTGAAAAGTCACTAGCCTGTAAGCATGGACTAAAGATTGATTTCTAAGGTGAGAATTACTCGAGGATTTATAGAAGCTAGGCTTTTTTGACAAAATCATGCATTTTTGGGTAAAATTTTATTATTTTATTTAGTATCAACTTACTCATAATGGTATATTATAGATTTTGTTAGATCTTGGAACAACAATCAAGATAAAATTAAAAGAAATATATATTTTGATGCTTATAAGTGTCATCAAGCCTAGATTGGTACATATAGGTGGTGCCTATAAATCTATTTTAATGCTTATTCAATGTAGAGAGCATCATCTAGGAGAATTAGTCGAAAATTGAGGCAGCATAGCTAGCCTAGAACCTAAGCGGGAGCTTAGAAGATTTTTTACAACAATGGTAAAGCCTAACAATTTATTCATTCTCAAATAGCGAGACAAATTCTTTGTCCTCGCCATTTTACCGAAGAGGGAGAGCAGAGATAAAAGGAAGAAGTCAAAACTTCGGTGAAAAGGTAAAATAAAGTTAGAATTGGATAAATTAGTTTTCTTTTGATATTCTATGTGGCTTTCATAGAAATTTTAAGCAATGCCCATTATTTAGGTAACATGTGCCACCGGTTGATGTCATGTTACTTTTTTCTTGCATCAGACGCATTCGACATCGCAACAGAAGTGAACGAACCATCTTAACGGAGCGGGAGAAATTAACATCAAGTTGTCTTTATTTTTGTAGCTCCTTTTCTCTCTCTTCCTCAATGTACTTCCTCCTTCCTCGCCTCAAACTTCACACAATCAAATCTAAAAATTCAGTAATTCCTTCGTGCTATTTAAATATTTTTAAATAGATTATTGTATTTTTGTGTGTATCGTATCTATAACATATATTTTTCTATAACTATTTGTTTTATTTTAAAATTTTCCATTTTTCGAATGTAGCACGATATCTCATTTTTCTAAGCTTAACCCCTATGAATGTTTGAAAGATTTTCAATTTCATAGATTTGTGCAATTTCTAAGCTTGTATTATATAATAAAACAAATAATCAATTAATTATAAATTAGTTAATTAAGAATTACATTTCAAATACTCCGATGACATTATTAAACACATTTCTTTTTCAATCAGCTTTGACGTTCAAATACCCCATACAAGTACTCTGCTTAAATACCATGCTCGCTTCGTAAGGATCTTGCCTTAAGAGCTTACACACAGTTAAATATCTATGGAGAGATTGAAACTTGTACCAACCGATGGACGATCTAAACTTGTATCAATATAAAATTGACGAAATACAGGTCTGTAAAAGTTTTGGCATTGTGTTTTATTTTATCATGCCAATCTCAAAGTCGACGATTAATATATTCAAAAGTAGATGATAAATTGTGTGCACTACGCCTTAGATAACCTATTGCAACGAAATTACAAGATGTTGCTAGATGCAATGTAATGATAGCAATGATGATTTTTGTCTATTACAACATTCTCTTCAAGGTGTCAGCATAGATATCAGCAAGATGTTGCAGTAGCTATAAATATATTCGAATTAAAAAATTTAGTAGAATTTTAAACCTCGGTGATCCACACCATCTTTTAAAATAAAATCTCAACCATCAATCCACACCATCAATCCAAACCTTAGCTATTTCTATTTCCCACTTTTATTTTCATTCCTCACTTTCCTTTTCATTTCATTCTCAACCCCAAATTTCCAAAATCATTCCAATCCCTAATTTTCATTCACCAGCTGTTTCACTTGAATCGATGCTTAATTGTTTCATTTTAAGATCTCGTTCATACCCAAAACCAATTCTTATTTCTCCCATGGTGGTGAGGAATAGGCGATTTCGTACTCTAATTTACAAGGGATTCGTTTCCTTATTCATTCTTATAGCCATCCCTTTTTTATTAGATTAAATTTAATTCAATTTCCAAAGTTCATACCGTTGAACATCCAGATCCACAGCAACAGAAGGTTCGAAGCTCTTCAAATCATCAAGCTTCTCCGTTTATCTTCCCAATTCCACCACCAAGATAATAGGATCTCATAGCTCCTTCGAATATTGTTGATCGAGACAACAGAGAAAGGATAATTCACCAAAAATGGTCTGACTTTTAAACAACTCATGTTGAAGATCTTATTTCTCATAACTACATCCTAAGATTAGGCCTGAAATGGTGATGCTATCTTCGATTTACAAAGGGTAAGATTTATATCTCTTGATTCAATGTATGCTTTTAGAGTGATTAATCAGATTGATGGACCGTGTGCTTTCATTATCATTTTCAGGCTACTTGATTTTCTTGGCATTTTCGGTTTCATTGTTAATTTTACGCCAATTATTGGGAAAGAGTACCTAACCAGATTGATTTGTTGATGGAGGTAAATTAAAAGCATGTTCATAAAGATTAAGAAGTCGGTATTTGATTAACTTTCAAGGTTTTACCTTTTTGAATTACTGGAGTTAATTTGAAATGGCTTTATATGAATTTTTCAGAATTATCTCCTGCTAATTTCATATTTATTGTCGGGTATCATGTGTACCATATTTATGATTTCCAATAGTAGCAAATGGAATCTGTTTCGAGATAAGTTACAATGGTGTCCACTTGCCATTTTCAAGGTAATGCCACTGGTTGTAGTCAGACTATTGGTTTGTATATCTTTGAGGACTGAAGAGAAAAACTCTACTGGTTATTTTAATTGGAGATGAACTTAAAATAAAAGATGCATTCATGTACTGAAAGTTGGGAGCAACAGAGAACATGGGTGTTTATGCACCACACAATCCTGTACAAGTATTGCACTATGTGGCTAGGGTGCTAAAAAAGTGGATCTTTTAATTGGCAATAACCAAGGAGCATTTGGTAATTCTCTGACTTGTTGCAATTGCATATATATGTGTATACATATATATCACATATATGTATATGTAATTTTGCTTTTAAGCTTCTGCAAATTTGTGTTGCCTAGACTATGGGACATTTGTTCTATCCATTTATCATTTGCATTACTGAGTGTGGGTAGCCTATTCATGCATGCTGGCTCATTTGATTTTGTCTGTGCATCACTTGGTCTCTGTTTTGTTCTTGGCTTATCACTTGATTTTTCATGTGCATCACTTGGCCTCTATTTTGTGCTTGTCTTATTCATGCATGCTGGCTCATTCAATTGTTTTGTCTTGGCTGAAATCTGACTTGCATTAGTTGCGGCCTCAGCTGTGACCTTGGCTGAAATCTGACTTGCGTTGGCTTATTCATTTTCCATATGCTCTAAATGAGTTAAAACTGGTCTTGACCCTTGTTGGTTTGATCATCTCTGACTTGAATTGGCTCATCCATTTTTATGTTATTTGTTTCACTAATGCTTTTCCTGATTTAAGTCATCATGTACATGCTGCCATATTGATACTTGAACTCTGTGTGCATTTCTGAGTTGCATTTGTCTTGGTATATACAGCTTTGCATACTTGAATTGAACTTGAGATTGAATCACATTCTTAATGTTTTATGAACCTAAACTTGTTCTTGTTTTGCATGAGTAGGAAGACACTGAGTTAAGTTGGTTTACATGGCTGCTCCTCAGCTGTTTACACTGCCTTGAGAATGATTCTGGGATGTTGTGATAGTGTACACGTGTACACGTGCACATGTATATGTGCATGCTCCTGAGTTTCGTTTGTCCATGTGAATACCGATAAACAAGCAGTACCGCACAATCAAAATATGATGACAGACGACTCGAATACTTGAGGAAAATAAACACATAAACAGATTTATATTTTTGCAAATTTAAATTTGTTTATTTTCATATTATTGCTCTAGTTGTATATTGTACAGGTAAAGAAGAGACAAAGTGAAAGCAGGAGCTGGATCAAAAGTGTGGAGCTAATACAAAGACAAATAATGTATTGAGTGCTTGAGTGTATGTAGTGAGGTGTGAATGTGACTTGTATTATAGAGAGATGCAAAATATTGTATTATTTAAATGTTGAAATATCATATTGAATAAAATATTGTTTGAATTGTTATAATTCACAATAGTATTATTATTCAATATCAATATATATTATTATATGAGATGCAAAATAATATAGTATATAAGATGTGGACCCAAACAAATTTAGAAACTTAATCTCTATAGCATCATTTTTGAAATGTTACTACAAACACATATGGATGTTGCTATAGACCCAAATAAGGTTCTATTGCAACAATATTTCTTATGTTGCCTTAGATAGTCAAAATGTTGCCTTTGAGGTCTAAGGCAGTGGAAAAATTGCAATACAGGAACAGTGTTGCCAAAGACCTATGGCAACATTTTTTGGGCTTGACCCGACATTTTTTTATTTTGCAGAAGGTCATTTATGCCGCAGTGGTGGTAGAAAAGAAATTAAATCATTACATACATTAACTGAACTTTTTTCTTTATAAATATGTTTAAAAGGATAAATTAAAATCCAAGTTTCTTACAACTTTACTATTAATAAATAGAGTTCAATTAACATGATTTACATAGTGTTTTTTCAAAAAAAAAAAAATCTGGTCCATCGATCGAATCCTAGAACACCCCGTACCCCTTAACATTACCTAAAATAGGATTCCATTAAGGAATATGAAGCGCTATAGGAATAAAGACAGGAATACATCATAGAGACTAAGATTCACAAGACGTAAATAAAGTAAAACACAGCAGAAGAAGAAGACAATTTAAAAGTAGTGATATAATCCATTTATTTCAGCAAAATCAACTGCCACAAAATACCATGTTTCATGAAGACAAAATCTCAGTCATGAAGAATATTAGAGTACATAAATAATATCCCTCAAATAGTCATAGATACAAGCAAACTATGGAAAAGAAATAACAAAGAGTAATTCATCTGCTGCAAAGAAAATTCTCCAAGACAGAATCATCTGAATAGTCCAAATTACTCACTTCCTCCCTGCGAGCCTAGGGGGAAGAGAAAGGAAAGAAGGAAATGGGTCGGAAATAAAGTTTGATGAGCTATTATGATTACTAGCACTATTGATAAGCAAAGGAAATAGATAAAATAGGAGTTCTAGTGTCAAATAGGGTAAGTGTCTGTATGCGCCTAAAGTGAACATATAGGATGACATAGAAGATTAATAGCGTTGACTGTTCTCATTCACTTTTGATCATTTGCACTTCTACCAAATTTCAGAACATAATAGCTAGGAAGACTTTCCTAATACTACCCATCGATCGGTTGTAATACCATAGAGTGATAACCTATGCCTATTATTATCCTTAGGCTTATCGGAAACCTGACCCATAGAAAAATACATAGCATTAATCACAGGTGTTACAGTATCTTTCTCTCATCGTCTCAATGCACGCACATTGACCCGCCAGAAGGCACCCGTACCCACCTCCAGTTTGGACCAACTTACTACATAGCACTACACGGTACATGCCCTTGCCTCCTAATGACACCATATATGATAAAGGGTATGTTATTTTGTATGCATCCCCATCAAACAAATAATACTCGACCCAAATTCCCATTGATTTGGTCCTTCATAGAATTAGGCTTTTAACCTACCGTCGTTTTAAGTTTAATTTTTAAGCCTAACAGTTCATTCATTTTCGATAGGATAATGCTTAATCATAAGGGCCTATAAAATATCGTCTAATCACAAGGCTACCATAGAATATCATTTATTATTATCGTTGAACGCCTAGTTACATAGGTCTTTATAGAATTATCAATGAATGCCTAATCACAAAACCCCATAGAATAACCATAGAATAATATAGTTATGGGCTTGTAATTTAATACCATTTTAAGTTAATTTTCATGCTAAGCCTAATTGTCCCATTTAACAATCTCATGTCATGTACGTATTTTGCAAATAAACCATATTTGTTTATTATGATTCTCCAATTTATCATATTTATGCAAATATACATTACATATCATTTTTCTATCATAACTAGTCCCATAGCTATTTTGCAAAACTTATCAAATTTGCCTATTTTCAATCCAATATTCCCTTTTATTACAATTTTACAACATATGTCAAATTAGTCCTAAATTATCGAATTTTTATATTATGTTATTCAAATTAAATCAAATTCCCCAAACAAAACCCCAACTACAACTATTATTATTTCGAATTACCCATACTAAATCAAAAATCTAAATAATCATAAGACTCACTAGAAACATTTTCCCTTGTGGCCCCAACAGAGCCTCCTGAAATAATAAAGTAAAAAATATTTTTATTTAATTTTAACTCCTAAAATTTAGATTAAGGTGGCCTATCTCTAAAAAGAAGTCTAGTCTAAAATTAAAATTTAGGTTGCTTGTTTCTAAAAGAAGACTAACGCAGGCGGGGAAGAGATGTGATGTGAAGAAATGGGGAGGGGTTGGAGGTTTATATAATAGTGGAGCAAAAGACCTTCAACCATTAGATTTAGGTTTTAAATCTGAACAAACTGTATCCTGGGGTCAATCTGGAATAACCACGTCATCCAACTTGGGTCGCACAAATCAATAGTGAAAAGTCGGATAAAAATCCAACTATTAATTCTATTTCGTGCCTAGCAAGTATACGGGGTCGATTCACCTACCAAGCGGGTCGATACATGGGTCAACCCACCTCGAAATATGGGTCAAACATGGGTCGACATGGGTGGATGTTGGTATGCCCTTGATGTTTATTATTATTATTTCTAATTTCCGATTCGAATTTCAAACTTTGGATCGCCATAACTTTTTCGTTTTAAGTCTGTTTTACGTAAACTAAATATGTATCTGAACCGGAAAATCATAGCGAACTCAATTGTTAAATTCCCAAACTTTTATAACTTATTAATTAATTAATTGATTGATTTCTATGTGTTAAAATTTGGGCTGTTACATTATCCACTCCTTAAAGGATTTCAGCCCTGAAATCTCTAAGTAAAAGAGTAAGATAAGTGCTTTCACACATATATCTACATCATCTACTTGACCATCATCCATTAGCAACCAATGTCTTCAGTTTTTATGTGATTTATGTACTTATGCAATAGTGTAGTGTGTTTGACCTTAACTAATGCAAAAGAATAGACGGTCTACTAATTCAACTGACCTCCATTTTATGCAATTATGTTTGTGCAACGCATCTAAATGTATCAAAATATATTAATGATAATAAGTAATTCTATATGCATGATTTAACCATCATTCATATGCAAAACCATTTGACAACGTCCATATATTACAACCATAGAAATGGATAAAATGCGCATATCCATATGCATAAGTAAGTGCCTTAACAGCTGATACCCAATAGTGTCTAGTGTGTGTATATGCATCCACTACATCCACTTGCAAATACTTGCATCCATCAAACATAACATGTTCTAGTAATACGTTTCTACCATATCCCACCATCCGCAGGTTTCTCCTAAGATAAAATTCAAGGGAATGGAAAAGGTAGACCCTATTTAAGAACTAGAGATGGAAAAATACCGAAGCATACCATCAAAAAGATATCGATAGGAACACACATCTTCTCCTTTTGTTTCCAAGTAGCCTCGCCGAAATCATCTCCCCGCTGAACCTTTACAAGCCTCACCTCCTTATTCTTTAGTCTCTTGGTCTTATGGTCTAGAATATGTGTTGGTGCTCGTCGAATATATAAGCCGAGTCATGTAAGCACTTTCGCAAATGCAAAACATTAAATGCATCGTGAACACCAGAAAGGCTCTCAAGTAGTTGAACCCTATATGTCATCTATCCTACTCTTTGTAATCGAAAACGAGCTAATGAACCTCAATGCTAACTTGCACGAGGAACCAAATATCACTGCATTCCTCAATGGTGATACCTTCCTGGAAACCAAGTCTGCAACAACAAACTCTATATAAGTCCTCCTCTTATTAGCATAAGACTTTTGTAGATCTTGTGTCGCTTTTATCCTTCTCATAACCAAATAGATCTTATCATAGGTCTCTCTAATCATGTCTTGCCTAAAAAGTAGTATATCCATCGACTCCCACTAATATGAGGGGGATCTGTAAGGTCGTCCATATAGAGCCTCGAAGGATACCATGCCGATGCTAGTTTGAAAACCATTATTATAAGAAAACTCCACTAGGGGTAAATTCTCTTCCCAAGTTCCTCTGAAATCTAAGATACACAGTCTCAATAGATCCTCTAAAATCCTATTCACCCTCTCAGTCTGTCCGTTAGTCTGAGGGTGATAAGTCGTGCTTAATCTGAGTTGTGTCCTAAAGCCTCCTGTAGACTCCTCTAAAACTCATTGGTGAAAATAGGGTCTCTATCACTCACAATACTAGTAGGAACACCGTGGAGTCTAACCACCTCTCGCACATACATAAAAGCTAATCATGAGGTTGTTCTCTTACTCTTAATTGGGATGAAATGAGCGCTCTTTGTCAGTTAGTCTACAATAACCTAAATGTTAGTGTTGTCATTCCTTGATTTAGGCAACCCATCTACAGAATCCATATATATGCTCTCTAACTTCCAAAGTGGTAGTGGAGCAATTCACCTAGCTTCTTTTGCTCTGCCTTTACTCTCAGACATGTCATACGCTGAGCCACAAACTCATCCACATCCTTTTTCATACCATTCCAATAAAAGACTTGTCCCAAATCTTCATTCCTCTTATCACCGCCCAGATAAATGGTCATCCTAGAGTGATGTGCCTCGGCCAACATTGCACTCGCCAGATCACCCATGCAGGCAACACTATGTCTTACCATCGCATCATAACCATCCTCTACAATCCATGAAATGTCTGATAAGATAAGGGATATAATCAATCTCAAAATCGTACGATGCTAAGAAGTTCATCCACCTTTGGTGCTTCAATGGTCCCTTTATGAAAACAAATACTTCAGAGACTTATGATCCGTAAAGAGCTCGAATCTCTCGCCTAGTAGATAATGTCTCTAGGAATTAAGCACAAACATTGTAGTGGCCAACTCCAAATCAAGAATAGGGTAATTTCTCTCATGAGTCCTCAACTGCCTGCTACCATAGTACACAACCCTACACTCCTGCATTAACACTACGCATAAGCTAGTCCAACACCCATCGATATATACAGTAAATATCTTAGAGCCATCGGAAATACTAATGTCGATGCACAAGTTTGAGCCTTCTTCAATCTCGGAAAAGAGTCCTCAAAATCATCATTCTAAGAAAAATCGAAATTCTTCTTAGTAATTCGGGGTGATGATGAAAACCGCACAAAGTCCTTAATGGACTTCCTATAGTAATCTGCTAAACCAAGAAAGCTCCTAACCTCTATTGCGTTCTTAGGGGTCTTATAATCCTGCGCCATCACCACTTTGGCGGGATCCACTACAACAAAAAGGGGCTTTCATAGCGTTTGAAAAACGCTATAATACCTTGCTATAGCATTTCAGAGAACGTTAGGGAACGACATGCTATCATAGACTCTGAGCTTTAAATAGCAGTGAAAAAAACGCTATAAAAATAACTTTTCTATTGCGTTTTAGTTATGCTATCAAGAAAAAATGCTATAAGAATGATTATCCATTGTTACTTCTAATAGCGGTTTTGACATATTTCTATAGTGTTTTCATGATCACTTTCTATAGCGTTTGTTTCATGATAGCATTTTCGAAACGCTATCAAATTTAATATTTATTTGCAGATTTTATTTACTGTACTTTCAGTCTTGTTACATATATAACACCGACTAACCCAATTCTTCTCAACATATAAGTTTAACATATTTTCATAGACAAAAAAATATGTAAATCACATCACAATATTTCATAAATATTCAAACATTTTTTTCCCTTATGTTGAAGTAGATTTCATACATGTTCAAACTTTTGGCATATTCAAGTGTAGCATTACATACATATTCAAACAATTTTACTATATCCAAACATAGTACTACATACATATCGTTTTAGCAACTTTCCATATATCCACACATAGCATTTCATATGTATTTGTATCTGCTTACTTATAAACCAATCAAACGTTTGATTTCATCATGTTATGCTTTCGATATTCTCTCTAACATCTGCAACACAAATAAGCAATCAAGATGTTAGTAATTGTTATGTTAAACATTCACAAAGCAAAAGAGTCTCAAAGGAAGAAAAAATGTGTCTAGGATTAAAAATATATATTTTGCGCCAAGCCAATGTGATGTGTATTATAAGTTACTGAACTATATACATATAAACTATGTGTAATCTATTTAATGTTAAACAAAGTAAAGGATGTAGCAAGTCTGTAAGTTTTCATCGTGACACCTATTCATGCAGCAGTTTTACAACCATCAACTATCAATTCTTCACCATGACAAACATCATCAACACAACCACACATCACCTACCGTACACAAAAACACACAACACCTCATTTATCGAGGAGATTTTTGACTAACCACATAGCAGTACTGCAGCCACGTTACTTAAAGAAAATATATGCTAACAACTTACATGACAAGACCAAATAGTTGTAGCTTTTGCCAATGCTCGTTACTCATTCCCTTATTTTTCCTTATTTCAAGTAGTTTATAAGTCATTTTATCCTCTCCATTTTTGTCAATGTTGTTTATCCATTCCCTTATTTTTCCTTTATTCATGACATTGTTTCCTTTTTTTAGTGACCAAGCATCCTGCAACCTTTGAGCTGTTGTTATTTTCTTGATGATATCACTGTCATTTAAAACTTTTATGCCTGTTATGGAAATGCTAATACCTTTGTATTAGTTTATCATAATGACGCAAAGAATGTTAGAAACTATCAGATGTAATAAACCCAGAAAAAGAATTAAAAACATAAAGATAACAAATTTGTAAAAATAAATGCAAAACTGCTGCAATCTCTCAAACTACTTAATCCTGTCAAATCGTTGTAGCTCTAGTTCAAAGTGAATTGAGTTGTCATCCTTATCCCTATTTGCAACCCAATTAATATACTGAATTAATGGTAGATGAGGACATACTAATGAATCAGGATAGGAGCAAATTCAATTAAACACAACAGAGGAAAGAAGAAGAAAAATCACCTTCCAGTATGCGTTCAATCTAAGACAATAGAGCAGTATAGGGAAACAAATGTCCTGCAAGCAAAAAAATCAACTTTTAACTATTATGCCAACAACAAATGTAATCATTCATATCCATTAGAATACTTAAACACAAACACAAACACAAACACAGTGATAATTCAGATCCTTCTTTACTGTTAGATTTTCTTCTCGATCATTTTTTGTTAATCGGCGAAAACACAAACACATTAAAGTCAACTACATATCTACTGCAAAATACACAGAAAAACATTAACTGTGCAAAGACCTTTTCATTTAGTGATGGAATAATTTGACTAAAAATTATGTTGCTTTTCAACAGTAATGTGTACAAAGCACAGGTAACAATTATGCATGCAATCCAGTATAGATGGATGTCTTAGTGAGTATAAACATAAGTGTAACGCAAATGACAAAAATACATCCACTGACATGTTACAAAAGTAATTTTACTATTAAACATGGTGCTTATCCAGTATAACTGCACGTTATGCATGCCCTCGACCACTATTGGCATCCTTTATTACAGTATATTTGTAAACGCTTAATACTTGTGCATGCTTGTACAATAAAACTTAGGGGAGAGTCGATACTTTTCTGCAAGTTAACTTTTTGAGCTCTTTTAGGAAGCCTGAATCCATGCTCAGATCTCTTGCACCTATGAGAATGCGAAAATCTTTCTGGATTGATTTCATGCAGCAGTCTTCAATCATTTTTAGAAACTAAACACATCTTCCTTTTTTGTTCAAACAAGAATGAGGCCCGCACTTCGCAAACGGGCAATTCTTAGAATATGAGAGTAATTATAAGGAAATTAGTACAAATAAATGAATTTAAATAAACACTGCATAGAAATAAAATTATGAGGTTGAAGTGCAGTACAAAGTAATTTGTACATAACAGAATAGTACAAGTCCAAGTACCTACAGTAAAGAATTAAATCATTTTTAGCATACAAACTCTATTCTAAAATTAATACATGTTGATGATCTTCATTGCAAAGATGGTTGAGTGGCTGAAGCAAAATGACTTAATGGTAATTTTAGATGGTCCAAACATCCTTCATGAATCGTTTGTCATGACACTTGTTGCAATTCCTAGTTTTTTTTTAAATAAGAAGAAGCAAGAGTTAATTTTTTTGACAAGGTGAACCATTATAATGTGTAGTCCATTACCATTGGAAGTTGGCTGAGAAGTGATTAAATGATCGAGTAGTGGTGTCTCAATGAAATTTTTGTAAACAAATGGAGATAGTATGTCTTATAGCATTGACGATTCATTTTTGTCCTCCCTTATGTCCACTCGTTAACAGAGCATGAGATTTAAGTTTATTGACTGGTTAGTAAATTTGCGAAGAAATAGTGGAAGGAGGAGGGCTAATTACTCCATAATCCAAAAATCAGAGTTAAAAAAAATGTTGATTTTCAGTTTACTACTGCAAAATGAAGCAAAATGCTGTGTGGATCTTTTATACAATTAAAGACTTAACCAGGAAGATGGGTAATACAATTTTTTACCCGTTATTCAAAAGACTTAACCTAGATGCTGAGAGATTAGAATTTTTGGTAACATGGGTTTGGTGATTTCCACTCACTTTTACTAAAATGACTCCTGTCACATGACCATGGATTGATAACTTCTTCTTCAAGTTCATCAAATGACAAAGGTTTTGTAAGACACAACACCTCATAGAAGCGCAATATGAACTCCCATATCTATGCTGGTAATAAAAAGAGAACTTTAGGTGTATATAAATAAAAAATAAAGCTGCAGATAGCATGAGAAGCAACCACCAGGTTTCTTGTTCTTTTTCTTTTTATTTTTTTTATAAAGCACTATCATGAGTTTGAATAAATTTTATATGACTAACATGAACTTTAATCTGCACCCAACAGCCATAATCCCAACAATCCCATTGACATACCTGATACCTACGGCGATTGTTCAATGTTTTTCAACTGAATGAGTACTTTCCTCACAACTATTTGCCAAAGTTATGTTTCAGCCAGGAAAAAAAAGAAGAAAAAATGAGGAAAGGGTTAAAGGATCTAACCACCAACAGTTTGTCTGTGATGGTTATATAGAACCATTATGTTCTTATTTGCATACTGTATTCTAACAAATTGGAGAGATCAGGTAAAAATATCTTAGGAGTGTATGGAAGTTTAATACAATTAAACCCAACTTATGGCTTTATACCTGTAGAACATCTGCTACAAGATTTGCTGGAAGCCTACTGCTTAAAGGCTGACGAGGAGGTGGGCGTGTGTCACATGAGTCTTTATTCGAATCCTGCATAAAGGATGCAATGTCCACAACTGGAATATGAAAGCCATTGAAAGTGGCATTGAAGCCTGTTGATAAATCAATCAAACAAAGAAAAAATAATAATATATCTAACAATCTTGTATTAGCATGCACACATGCTTTGAATACTAATGTGAAAGAATATGCATTCCAAATTAATTTTAAAGACAGAAAAATTATGACGCAGGGTAGTAAAGCAAATATGAGTAACCAAGCATTCACTAATACAACTTTCTAATTACATGAAAAAATGAAAAACAAAATCACCTGATAGCAAATATAAAAGCAGGAGGATTTAAGCAGGTTTTACCCTAAAAACAGAGGTTGGGATCCACATGCGATCCTCAAACAGTATAGAAAACAAAATGAGAAACGGAAAAATACAGCACAAAAACTATGAATCTCAATTCAGCTTCTCAATTAAGGAGTATCATAAAACAATTAACCACTTCAGGTTACACTTCATAAATATACGAATGATTAAGTTGAACGAATTTTTGTTAGGAAATAATAAAAAATTCAGCCACTATTTTGTTGGTATATATTAACGATATTCATAGATTAAGAATTAAAGGATTCCTACACTACAAGCTAAATAAAAGGAATAATGTTCAGATCTGGAATTAACACTGCATCGATGAATTACAGGGATAGAGTACATGTAATTTTATTTGACACATATTTGGTGAAGGCACAAGTTTGGTGAAGGCACAAGGATAAGTTGATGCCAACACAAGTTTCTGTATGAGAATTTCCAGCCTCCAAGAATTTCTAAGTAGTCAAGCTCAAAGATATTTAAATTTCAATAGACCGACCAAAACGTTAGACCAAATTGCAAAATCCAGTTCATGAATAATGGTATATCATGCTTCAGTTATGACAATAACATTATGAGTGCATGAGACTTAAGTAGGCTCCCTTTGTAAAATAGAAAGCCTCGATAATTTGTCAAATTATCATCATCAACTACTATTCAACAACCGTTATATTGAACTTTAAACAAGCAGATCTTGGGTAAGTTACATTTGTTGCAACTACCGTAAAGAACTGCTAGGAAAAAAAACTCAGCACAGACTATAAACAACGTATGAACGCAGAAACATTTATGAAGTTCGTCCATGCAGCAAAACCTACAATCCTTTCACTTCTAATCAATTTGAAAAATCTTAGTCAGCGACTAATTTAAAGGACAAACCATCACTTGAACAACACTTGATATTTGAAACCTATAAAGGCTCGGTTATTTTCAGCTTCCCGATCAACACTTTTTAGAAGCAGATCTGACACATAAAGCTGTATTTGTTTACCATAACTGCAAGATAAATCAACAAAAGCCACATATAGATAAACAAAATGACTATGTAATTTATGAACAGAGACTCAGAGCAATAATGAAACAAGAATTTGAATGATAAGGTAACAATTAGCAAGTTTATAAGATGAAGAAAATAATGTACAACCGCCATGTAAAATGTAATATTATTAAACATTGACAGAGTAACCAAGAATTACATGGTTAGACGACAACAAATTTATGAATTGTTTCCAAGAATACCAAAATTAAGGAAAAATGGAACGAACTTAAGGAAAAATGGAAAGTAAGATTAGGAAAAAATTGTAGCGTGAAGTAAAATTAAAACAAAAGAGTTTGATGTTAAACCAACAGCTGGAAATACGTAGTTACCTATTGTCGTTCGGAAGCACGAACATCAGGCTTCCGATTTGGTTAACAATCCAATGTGGAATAAATTCGGGCGGCGCAAAACAGATATTAATGGAGAGGTGGTGATTTCATGGGAAACGCCGGAGAGAAGAAGAAATGAAAATGAGGGAGATTGGTGGAAAATTTGGCTTTTTGCATAGGGGAAGAACGGAAAAGAAATAGTGTGGGGACGAAACAGAAAAAAATGAGGGTGAAAACTGAATTTGAGCGCCAGTAGTTTGAAAATTATTAGAGTAAATGGCAGGAAAGCAGGATTTTGAAAAAAAAATGGGATGCGAGTAGTGCACGTAAGCTTGCTTTAGTTCCTGATTAAATAATAGATTCGCATCAATCATTAAATAGCATGTTAGCGCTAAATAGTTCAATTGATATTATATGTATAGAAATAAACTTGTGAGTCAAACAACCAAATTGTATGTTAACTATAGGTATGAAACAAATCTAATAATGTCCATCAAATTCACTTGGATTAACAGTAAAGTCATATATGACAACAGTGGTGAGCCTGTAGAACAAATTCATTTGTACAACAAAGTTTGTTTTGTACTTCCATAAAGAACAACTAAAGTCCATATTAATAATTTGGTTGGCTATATTTTGTGATATTATCACAAATTTGATATTTAAAGATAACTAATCGACTGATTTAACAACTCGTCACACGCGCACGCGCACACACGCGCGCGCACACACACACACGTACATAATATACACACCCTTATGATTTATTCTCCATTATACAACTAAATTGTCAGTTATACTGATATTACATTAATATTAAAAACAAGAATAAACATGTGAACTAACATCGATGAGCAGTTAGCGATTTGGCTTAAATTAGATTTAGTTTACAATTTAGATAGTACTTATCATTCTTTGCCCTGTCTTTCAGGTTAACTTATTAACCAGTAGGAGCCTTGAATAAATGATAAATACTTAACATTCTTTTCAAACATACTGAATAATAAGGGGCTTGAATATATGATAAATACTATTCAGACTGTAAACAAATCATTGTTTAATGAAATACCCACTAGAAATCCATTGAATGCAACACTTACATTAAATTCAAGAGTCAGTAGGTAAATTGAAATTGTGGATACTTGAACAAAAATATAATACTACCTGAAATCTCCTCAAGCCGAAATTCCACTGTTGAGAAAACTGCTAACAGTAACTTTTATATATATTTTAATTAAGGTTTATCTAATTCTGCAAAAGCATGGTTTGAGAATTACATATGCTCTTCTTCTTGCCAAGAGAATATACTAATTGTTTGCTTATCTATTTATTGTGATTAATAAAAGACATTATTGTTAATTGTCCTATAGTTATTTTGGGGATAGCATGCAAACCCACTTTATAGTTGCGTAGCCAGATAATCTATATGGGAGGGGCTTTTTTTTCATGTCAACCATTTGAATTGCATAAAAGTTTTCTTTTCAGGTTGCTTTGAAACTGTTTTTTGTCAACAATTTGAACCGATAATTTCTAGTCGACCATTTGAACTATACACACATTGTCATATTCAAGGTTCGTGTTTTAGTTGAGCTTAATCTAGTTATCAGTTCACCACTACACACTACCAATTTCGACGACCAAGTAGCCAACAACAACATGCCTACAGCTACGGACGATAATACGACATGCTTCTTTTGCAGGGGAACCTGGAGCAACAATTTATGGTAGAAGGTGACTTGCGACAATGAGTTGAATTGGGAATTGAAGTTGCGATTTGATTCTTTAAAAACAAGGTTGTTGCAGCTTCAACTGCTTTCTTGGCTTGTGCTCTGGTATACGGCATGGTGAAGTGTGGTTTGATGCAAAGGAAAGGCGGGTAGCAGGTATTCAGGGAGAATTGTATCTGAATGATGTATTAAGGATGATCGTTGTTTGCTGATCAGTGTAGAATTGGTAATCATAATGTAAGAAACAAGATTCAGACAAGGGAAATTATAGAAGAAAGTGGTGAAATTTAGAGGGATATTTCAGAAATACGAGAGAAAAAAATTACACAGCAAATAGGTAAATGGTTAGTAATTTTATTAATGACTTCTCACTTGTTATATTTTGCATATGATCACTAATTTATATAGATACATTTGTAGACTTGATCAACTAAAATTTGATTACAAAAATGACACAAATAGATTAAGAATAAAACTGCCACTTAGGCCTGTACATGCACAAAAGTACACAACGTGCACAATTCATTTCCAATTTCTCCAGTATCATTTCTAGGATAATCTTTGTATCTTTCAGACCGTCTTCCCTTCTTTGAACTCTAGAATTTATCCGGCTTCATTCAGAATCTTGCATTGCTTTTGTATTGGTTGTTTTAAGTTCTTTTGTATTGCCCGTAAGATGTATAATGATTTGTATTATTATTTTTTACCTAAGAATGAGATTTTTTTTCTGCTTTTTTTAGTTTATGCGGAAATTGGGAGGATCATGTACCCAGGTCAGTAGAAATGTGCCTCCGCCCTTGCCACTTTATTTGGTACCAATTTTGTGCATGGTTAGTTTCCTAAGCAAAGCACCTTTCCTTGCTTCTTGAGTATGACTAATCATTAATTGATAGAAAACAGGAGGTATGCAAGGACCATTTTCAGCATTTTCTAGAACTCATTTGTTTCAGGACGCAACTTGTCCTAACAAAGAAATTTCAATTAAGCACCAATTTTTAACAATGAGCCTGAACCCAATCTAGTTGGGAACCCAATAGACAACTCAAGTTCTAATTTTTACTGTTCGCTCCTTATCTTTGTTGAGAACTTGTTTTTATTTTGTTCACTTGTATTTTGATATTGTAGGCACTAGAACAGCGAAGAATGGGGTTAGGCAGGAGAGCTAGTTTTTGTAAATTTTATCCAATTGACTGTGTTCATGATAGGATATTTATTTATGATTCAGCTCGTCCTCCCTCCCTCCCTCTCTCCCACTCTCTCTGAACATGCATGTCATAAGTATTTTTTGCCTAGTACAGACATATCTAAATAACATGATATATGTTTCGTATATTTATGTCTGAGATTCATATACGTAATAAAATTAAATTCCTATAAATAACCGTCGACAAGAAAAAAAATTGAATTGACAAACAATGACACAAGCAATCTGGACAGCTGAGAGCGATTTAACACAGATAATGACAGAAAAAGCAACACGTGAGAAGAAAATACCTAATTTTCCCAATAACAAAACTAGGGTTTGGCCACTGCGATCTGAACAATTGCAATTGAAGATGAGGAAGCAAGGGCGATCCACCACAAATTGAGAGCTGCCAAACTAGATGCGATGATTGAGATTAAACATGAAATTTGTGTTGCGATGATTAAAATGAAGTATAATTTGGCGTAAAATGGTATGGATGATCGAACTATTGGGCATATGAAATTAAGGCGTCATATTTCTAAGTTGGGAAAGGAAGCGGGCAGGAGGGGCGGGATGGAAAATCTTAGAAGGTAAAATAGAAAGGAAAATGAAAATGACCTAATATTTGGAGCGAATAACATTTAGTATTTATGAGTTTTTTATTTCAGTACCCTAAGAGGCGGAAACGCTATAATGAGTGCTATATTAAGACTGATTTGTTGTAGTGATCCATAGCCAATCCTTCCTTGGAAACTATATTCCCTAAGAAACACACCTCTCTTCGCTAAAATGACACTTAGAGAATTTCTCTTTGAGCCGATGTGCTTGAAGAGTATGGGGAACCTCTCTCAAATGTAAGGCATGCTCATTGTCGCTCCTCGATAATACAAGAATATCATCCACAAAGACTTATTCAGAACATCCCCAAATAACATGCTAATCAAGTCCATGAAATAAACTAGTGTGTTGGTCATCCCAAAAATCATAAATAACAAATCAAAGAACCATCAGGAGTTTGTAATGCTGTCTTATCTATGTTATCCTCTACCACAAAAAGCTGAAGATAACAAATGGCCAAATTTAACTGAGAAAATACGGACGCACCACTAATTGGTCAAATAGATCATTTATCTGAGGGAGTGGATAACGATTCTTCTTTGGGAGCTTATACAATTCTATATAGTCCACATATAGTCGAAGGGAACTATCTGCCTTAGTCGTAAAGACGACCAGTGCTCCCCACTCAGAGATACTCTGCCTAATGAATCACTTATCCAAAAGCTCATAAACATGCTTACTAAGCTTCCTCCATTCCTTTCAAGCCATATGATGAACAGGCAAGGCTACCGACATCGCATTCTCACTAAAATAAATCAGAAGTCAATGTTTTTATTAGGTGGCAACCATCTATCCTCCTCAAATACATCTGTATACTTGCAAACAATGGGTACAGAATCAATATCATCTATAGAAGAATTTAAGGAATAAAGAAAACTCAACGTGACTGACCCTATGGCTTGCAAGAAATCTTAAGGGTCCTACCACTTCAGGTTATCAAACGAATAGCCCTATATATGACTAACCAATCCATCTCTAAGATCATAGCCTACCCAGAAAATCCTAAAACATAGGCTTCACAATCAAACTCAACACCTAAAATAGAAATTTTCAAAGTCCTATAAACCATATATAATTTTTCTGAACCACCTATGGGATTTGAAACTATTATGGGATCGGTAACGAGTGAGATATCTAAGTGCAGTAGACCAAAGTGGTAGAAATAAATGAATGAAAAACTCCAAAATCAAAAGGAGTACATATAGGACAGTCGGAAATAGAGATCAAAACTTCTACGGTTATTTCTGTACTTCTATCTGGACCACTGCTAGTTGGAGTTGCCTCCAATAAGTGAACCTATGTTGTTGATGAACCAGTCCCTTGTTTGACCTTATGTGGACATGCTATACTAAAATGCCCAGGCTGTCCACAATTAAAGCACTTGCCTTTCATCATCGACTTTCTACAATCCTTCACAAAATGCCATGTCATCCGACAACCATGACATTTGATCTCTGTCTTGCTCTGCCCTTTCTGATAACTACTAGCTTGCTTCTTCTTGCCTTTCTTGTTTTTCCACCATTTCCTCTTAGAATCGGAAAACTTAGAAGCCCCACTCTTAACATCCTTGACCTCTTCCTTTTTATCCTCGTGCATCAGAGTCATCTCCACTAAAGCCTCAAAATTATCTCCCATCCAAATATGAGTCATCGCCAAACATGGGAGAGATTGGTTCAGCCCTCTCGCAATTCTAATAGCTTTCTTGCTAGCTATATTAACTAGGTCCATCCCAAACCTCGATAACTCATTAAAGTGGTTGAGGTATTTCTTGACTGAGATATCTCCTTGATTCGTATTAAGAAACCGTTCTAACTGCATACCCTCTTCTGCTTTCGACAAAAATCATTTCTCGAATCTGACTTCGAACCCAGCCTAATCTTTAATCCTTCCCTCAGCCTTAATAATTTCCTACTAAAATGATGCTCCTCCCCTTAAACTGCTAACTAGCCAATCGAACTTTATATCGATTCTCAAGGTCTAATAACTCAAAAATTGGCTCCATATCCCTAAGCCAAATGCGAGCCTTCGCAAAAGTCTCTATGCTCGGAAAAGTCTTTCTGCCCAAATTTGAAAAATCATTGCAAAGCTTAGAGAAATCAATAGTTGTTGGTGGGTTAGGAGGAACCACCACAATGGAAGATGGAAACTGTGCATGTTCTTGTCCTTCGGCCGGTGTCGTAGCCTCTAAATATCTATGAAACTAACCCGGAATTAGGACATTCTCAGGAAGATTAGGATCCACAGATATGTTGCGCAAGAAGGAGAAAAGATAGAGATTTAAGAATTTGAGAGAGTCAAAGGAAGGTTGTGACTGACCTGAGGGGATATTCTTATTTTCAAAATAACTCTTGGTTTATGAAAATACGATTTTTTTCTCTTAAAAGTGTTTTCTTTTAAAACAAAAGTTATCTTTTAACCTTAGGCTCTGATGCCAAATGAAATACCCCACACCCCTGAACGTCAAACAAAATAGGATTCCATTAAGGAATATGAAGCGTTATAGGTAAAAGACAGTAATACATCACAAAAGACTAAGATTCACAAGACACAGATAAAGTAAACACAATGGAAGAAGAAGACAATTTAAAAATAGTGATATAATCCATTTATTTAAGCAAAACCAACTGTCATAAAATACCATCTCTCATAATGATAAAATCGCAGTCATGAATAATATCAGGGTACATAAATAATATAACTCAAATAGTCATAGATACAGCCAAACCATGGAAAAAATAATAAAGAGCAATACATCTGCTGTAAAGAAAATCCTCCAAGACAGAATCATCTAAATAGTCCAAAATATGCACTTCCTCCCTACGAGCCGGAGGGAAGAGAAAGGAAAGAAGGAAATGGGTTAGACATAAAGTTTGGTGAGTTGTAATGATTAATAGCATGATTGAAAAGTAAGGGAAATAGATAGAATGATGGTTCTAGTGTCAAATAGGGTAAGTGTTTGCATACACCTAAAGTGGGCATATATGATGACATAAAAGGTTACAAATAGGATTGCCTGTTCTTATTCACTTTTGACTATTTGCACCTTTACCGAATTTCAGAACATAATAGTTTAGGAAGATTTTCCTAATACTACCCATCGATCGGTTGTCAATACCATAGAATGGTAACTTATGCCCACTGCGGGCCAAGGGCTTATCAGGCTCGACCCACCCACAAAAGACATATCATTGATCACAGGAGTTACAGTGTCTTATTATCCTTCGTTGGCTCAACGCACACACATTGACTCGTCGTAACACACCTGTACCCACCTCTAGTTTGGACCAACTTACTACCTAGCTCAACACCGTGTGTCTCGTTGCCTTCTAATGAGACCATATATGATAAAAGGGTATGATATCTTGTATGGATCACTATCAAACAAATAATACTCGACCCAAATCCTCGTTGATTTGGTCCCCTACGAAAACCATAAAATTAGGCTTTTAACACTATGTCATTTTAAGTTCAATATTTATTAAGCATAACAATTCATTCATTTTCCATAGAGTAAAGCCTAATCATAAGGTCCCATAGAATATCACCTAACAACAACACCACTATAGAATATCGCTTAATCACAAGGTCACCATAAAATATCATCTAATCACAAGGCCACCATAGAATATCATTTATTATTATCGTTGAACACCTATTTACATAGACCTACATACAATTATCAACGAATGCCTAATCACAAGGCCTCACATAATAATATAGTTTTAGGCTTGTAACTTAATACCATTTAACTTAATTTTCATGTTAAGCCTAATTGTCTCATTTAACAATCTTCGTTTTAGACCTAGGTGGATGCTAGATCAGCCCATAAGATTTATTATTATTATTATTTCGTTTTAATTTCTAATTTGAATTTCAAACTTAAGAACATCATAACTTCTTCATTTTAAGTCCATTTTACGCAAATGAAATATTCATCTGACCCAAAAAATCGTAACAAACCCAATGGCTCAATCCCATTGCCAAATTCCCACAATTTTACAACATATTAATTTTTAATTAATTTATACGTGTTAAAATTTGGGTTGTTACAAATCCCATCATCGTTCCAGACACGAAGGAAACAACTTTAAATATAAGTGTTTTAACTTTACTTTTGCATCTGCAATACACATTTGTACACTATTTTTTATTAAATATTAAATACATATCTTTTGATATTGCATGTTTATGTTTTATATTAGTTGCTAATAAGATATAAAGGACATCATTAGATTATTTTTATTGTAGTAATGTGATGATAGTACCATATGTCTCAAAATAATTTTACATAATAAATTGGTTATCTCATATCCCATATAAGATGCAGCACTTCAAAAACATTTTAATAATAGTGAAAGGATTTGAATAATTTAATATCTTATTTAATATCTTATCCTAATTTAAAAGAAGGTGGTCATTTGAATTTTGAGATTTTTGAACCCTATGAATTACTCTTATATTTTTCTCCGCCTAATGATTTTTATTGGAAAATCTTCCATCTAAGACTGTTGACCTGACTTTGATTAAATAGAGAAAATAGAATCAAGGGTAATGATCATTCTCTTTGGTAATATTAATATATTAAAAGCTTTATCCTTGAATAATTGTCAATTAAGATCACTTGATTGAAAAGAAATAATGGAATGAAATAATGTAATTTTGATCCCATACCTTATTTTTAGATTTGGTAAAGATCACTTCCTAAAGAATGTTTTAAATTACATTTGTAATCCTACTTTATTTAAAGATTTCCTTTTATTTTGGAGATAAAACCTAAACATCATCCTTTTTCTCTAAAGTAATCTTTTTTTAAAGAAATCTGTGAAAATAGGCAAATATTTGCAGAATACTCTACAAATACTTACAGTCCAAAGATTTCAAATTTTGTCGAGTTCTTCATGTATTGTTGCAAAATTCCCACAAGTATGTTGAAACCTAAAAATAAGGATTTTTTTTTCAATTTTGGTTTACGAAAGGACAATATTGTATTTTTAAACTTGAGGAGCTTGTTTTTATGAAACTCCCCAAAAAAAGAAAGTAAAACAACTATACAAAATTATCATTATCATATTAAGGCAAGGATCGGCTACACCTTAAATCTCTTTGATCTCCACTACACATTTCAAATTAATTAATATTATTTTCTCTCTCTTAACACCAACCATCTATCTATTACCTATTTACCTACAATAGAAAACAAAATGCCCACTCTGCTTACGTGTAACTCTGAAATTCTTTCCTTTGTGCGTTCCCCGATTCCTGGCCACTCCTCCCTTTTTGTATTGAAAAAATAAATAAAAAAATCACGTAACTTCCCCGTTCCCACTATCTTTCCCAACTTACCATCTTCCTGAAAATGAAACCTCTTCCTTTTGGACAGTTCCTCATCTATCCTTAGTCGATTCTCCTCTTCCATCAAATAAATCTCCTTTTCATTCGCGAAACAACTGAAATTTTTTACTTTCGTTACTTTTAATTTACCTGGACTCCTCTACGACTCAAATCTCCTATCTGACCGAATTAGGGTTACTTAGCGGAAGCGATAAAGTAATTTCTGTGTAACCCTAATTCTAACAATGCTAACAGCGATCCGTTAGCAACGAATTGTTTAGATAGCTTCGATAAAGATGCAGATTGAAGGTACAAATGCTTTAATTCAGGTTTCCCTTTTTTATTCCTTTTCAGATTTTTTTTTTTTTCAATTTATTACGATTGGGAACTTTTAATGTTAATCCAAAGAAATTCATTAAAAGTGATGGCTTTGAGGTAGCAGCGAACCCAGACAAGAGCACCTTCATTTAAGTTTACCTTTTTTATTTTGATTTCTAATTATGCGTCTTAACTTATTTGGGGTTTGAAAAATTCTCGGTTAACCCAATTACAGACGTTCCAAACTTGGACAAACTTACAGGGATTTGGATGATGTTAATTAAATTATTTTTTTACCATAAGGCAATTTATTGTAAACCCTGTCGTATATGAAGATGCATGCACTATCAAATCTGCAGATACATGTTTTCATAGTTCATGTTATAGTTTGATAATTGGGGTGGAAACTCCTAATGTATTGTCTACAGTTTCACACCAGCCAAAATTAGATGCATTCTGTTCATTGCATGTTAGGTCCGCCAAAAATTGTTTTGCGTACTAAATGTATTGTTGACTATATTTATTAAATATTTAAAATTGAAAAAATTGTAATACATGCATCTGGACAGTGCACTACAAAGCATTACATTCATATTCTATGTCGTTTGCAATTAATAAATATTTGGCTTAATTTGACCATTTACCATTGATACCTTGAATCTTGACCAAAACAAAAATCATTTGCGTTGTTTAACCATTTTTTGAGATAAAAAATGATTACTTTGATTATTTTTGTCATTTTATGCCATGGTTGATGCACATTTAGTTTGTCAAATTTTTTTTGGAGGCATACATAATCATCAGCTAGAACTATCATTTTATCAATACTACTAACTTATATATTTCTTTTCTATGCACAAATTGTAGTAAACTCATCTAGCGATTAAATAGTTAAATTGATTTTCCTTGTTAGGAAAGTTATAGGATTTTATTTTTATTTTTATTTTTATTTTTGCATGCAATGTAACTACTGCTGGTTCACACTTAATATCAAGTCAAATTTTACAACGATTCTTTGAATGGCATCAAGTATATATTTATTACTTATAAGCGAAAAAGAAAAAAGAAGATTAAGGGACTAATTGCAATTAGTTTATAATTTATTACATCTTTGAAAAGTATTGTTAATGACTGATAACTATGCTGTATATATTGGCTGTGAAGTAGGTTGATAAAGTTCAAAGTTTAAAAATTGCATCAATTCATGGCCATATCAAATGCATTATGACGAAGATTGTATCGGCTAAGACAGTTTTTGGATAGCTGGACATGGCTTTATCTATCCATTTTTGGATTGTTAATAATGTTATCTTTGCTGATTAATCTAATACAACGAGAATTTATAACGTAACACATGCTGCTCTCATGCATGTCCCTAAATTGTTGTTTAACCTACAGCTATTTTAAATATGGTTGGGCCTTATGCATGCAAATATAGTGCTACGGTAATGGACCCAGTAGTTTAGAGACATGATTCTTTTCTTTAGATTTATTGTTATATAGGAGTTTGTGCCACCAACCGATCCATATAGCCTGTGTTTTCTTTAATTCAACTTAATTCAACATTATAAGATCATGTGCATTGCTAGATAGAAACACTGATTTGAACACTAAAGGAAACCATTTCCATACAAAACATTTATTACATCTTTTGCATCAGAATAACTAAACAAACAACTGCCATCTTTATCCCTACCTTTTCCTTTTTTTTTTCTTTTCCCTTTTTGTGAACTAAGAAGAAAAGAATTGATGTTTAGATCTTAGAAGATAAAATAGTCGAGAAGATTAACCATA